>AP025066.1:4613990-4647481 GCA_036186865.1 Eustoma russellianum | reverse complement strand
AAAAAAAAAAAAAAAAAAAAAAAAAAAAAAGAGGGTGCATGACTTCTAGTAGGTCGGTTTTCTCAAACTAGACAGCGCAAAACCGAGTAAAGGAGGAAAGTTGTGGTAGGTTGACATTTGACGTAAACCTTCCAATCATCATGTGTAGTAGATTCAAGAGAAAATGAGGGAGGCATGCTTGAGATTGTTTGACTTATATGTGGAAACTGACCCTTGTTGCACTTATGGGGCATTAAAAGATCGAAGAGACAATGCAAACCATAATAGGAAGACACACGTGGGGGCAACCATTAAAAAAAAGAAAGAGAAACGACAAGATCTAATACAGCATTGGAAAGGATATGGTATAGGATTTAGCACAACTTAGGAAAAACATGTAGCAAACCAAACCAATGTGAATAAGAGATTATCACTCCCTCTTTTCATCAACTTTCACAATCAAAAGTGCTGCTGAAGTTTTGCAGCACACAGGCCCGGGGATAAATTGGTATAAATTGTCTGGGGTAAGCATTTTTTTTCTAGATATGCAATCATATTATGGTTGATGTGGGAATAATCACCACAAATGCCTCCAGCAGCATAATTGAGCATGATTGCCGCTGCCAGCTCCAAACCGAAGTTAATGTGGGCAGCTGCAATATTTTAGGGCATGTGTTGATTTGTATTCATTGTATGGTGTAAATGAGTTACCTAATTGTAGGAGGATAATTAGGTGTAGTAAATAGTGAGATTTTCAGTTTTGTAAGGATAGTTATTGTAGCATTATTTTCGGTATTTGTGACATTCAAAGTAGTGATAGAATATCCCTTGAATAGTGGGATGAATAGAAGGAAATAGGATATATATGTAAACAATTATGGAAATGAAAAAGGTGTGATTTTCCCTCTCATTTTTCCTGCTGGCCGAAAATTACATGGTATCAGAGCCAAAGCAGTAAACACTCAACCACCCAAATCCTTCCTCATCCTTACTCGAGATGGGCTCCCAAACACCCACATCCGCTGCCTCACCGTCCACCTCTTCTAATGCCGCCGCCGCCCCAACAATTCCCTCTAACGACACTAGTCCCCAACAATCTCTTAGTGAGAGTTCTTCTCTTCAAATCACCAATCACAAATTGAATGGCAAAAACTTCTTGTTATGGTCTCAATCTGTTCTAATGGTCCTGCGAGGCAAAGGAAAGCTAGCCTTCATATCCGGCCAAGCTGTAAAGCCGGATGCTAATGACCCACGCTATCCAGCCTGGGAACTGAACAACTCACTGGTAATGTCATGGCCCATCAACTCTATGGAGCCTCATGTCAGTCGAACATATCTCTTCTTGCGTACTGCTAAAGCCATTTGGGATGCTGTACATGAACACTATTCAGATCTTGAGAATGCTTCTAAGTCTTTGAGATCAAGAATAGGCTCAAGGAGATTCGTCAGGAAGGTATGAGTATAACTGAATATTACAATACTTTACAAACCTTATGGCAGAAACTTGATCTCCAGTATAAGGCTGACTGGGGAGACCTCGAAGGAAACATCAAATTCAAAGAACACCTGAAAAAGGAACGGCTGTATGACTTTCTTGATGGACTAAACAAGGAATTGGATGAGGTGAGGGGTCGCATATTAGGCAGGAGGCCTTTCCCCTCGCTAAGTGAAGCATTTGCTGAGGTACGAAGGGAGGAGAGCAGGCGGCGTGTCATGCTTGGCGAGAGAAAGGATGCACAACCAATCACACAGGCTGAACGACTAGGCGATGCTTCCGCCCTAGCCGTTAAAGGTGTTGGCCCTCGTACAGAAAATCGACCCCGGTGTTTTCACTGCAACAAACTTGGACACACCCAAGACAAATGTTGGAGTTTACATGGCAAACCATCCGACATGAAATACAAGAAGGCACCCCAACCTTATGGCCGAAGCCTTGCTGCCATAGCCGAGGACAGTCCGCCGCCAATCAATTCCGGCCAAGTCACACTAAACCAAGCACAACTTGAACAACAAATGTCACTCTTAAAAAACCAACCTGATGTGCCGGCCCAGACCAGTACAACACCTTATCAAGGTACGGTTAATTTTGTGGCAACATCTCCTTGGATTGTAGACACTGGAGCCACTGATCACATGACAGGTAATATGTCTCTATTCACAACATATATACCGAGTTCTGGAGTCTTAAGAGTGAGAGTGGCTGATGGGACTTATGCAACGGTTGTTGGTAGAGATTCAGTAAAAGTGTCTCCTTCTCTCGTTCTCGAATCAGTACTATATGTTCCTACGTTAATGTGTAATTTAATTTCCATTAGCAAACTCACAAAGGATGTGAGTTGTGTGGCCAAGTTTTCTAATCAATGTTGTATTCTGCAGGAGCAGGGGTCGGGGAAGACCAAGAGTGGCCTATATCAACTCGAGGAAGACCACCCTCCAACCACAGAGAAAATTGTACTTCAAACTTCTCTCCCCATTCCAGTCCCTAACGACTCCCATGTTTCCAAAAATACTGATGTACTTCTGCTTCATCAAAGACTAGGACATCATAGTCTCAATTATCTCAAACAATTGTTTCCGCTGAATAATAAACAGTTGTCCACTCTCAATTGTGATGCATGTATATTTGCTAAACAAGTTCGACACACATATTCTCCCAAAGCATACAATGCGTCCGCCCCTTTTTATCTCGTACACAGTGATCTTTGGGGTCCGTCACGTGTAAAGAATATTTCTGGTGCAAAGTGGTTCATCACATTCATAGATGATCATACAAGAGTATGTTGGGTTTATCTTCTAAAAGACAAAACCGAAGTGACAACCATCATACGAAACTTTCATTCGATGATAAAAACCCAGTTTCAAACCACCATTCACGTTATTCGCACTGACAATGGAACTGAATATTTCAACAATGCTCTAAATTCGTATCTAGCTTCTGAAGGCATTATTCACCAAATTTCTTGTCCAGATACACCACAACAAAATGGTGTAGCTGAACGCAAAAACCGGCATTTACTAGAAGTTGCTCAAGCTTTAATGTTCACTATGCATGTTCCAACATATCTTTGGGGCGAAGCGATTCTTACTGCGTGTCACCTAATTAATTGTCTTCCATCCAAACCTCTTCAATACAAATCGCCTATGTCTACTCTTCACCAAATATATCCCTTATTCCAAGGAGGTTCCACCCTACCACTCAAAGTGTTTGGTTGCGTAGTGTTTGTCCATTCTCGTAATCCTACGTCTTCCAAATTAGACTCACGGTCACATAAATGCGTCTTCATTGGGTATTCTTCTACTCAAAAAGGCTACAAGTGCTACTCTCCTACTCTCCGCCACACTTTTATTACCATGGACATTCTATTTCGTGAACATGAATCCTTCTTTCATCCGTCCCAAGGGGACTCGGATGATCCTTTCTACCTTGAGGATCGCTCTTCTTCCCACGCGCATGAACCGCTGCCTCTACCCACATTTCCCGGCAGCGGTTCAGGGGGAGAACCATCGCCCTCTCAGTCGCCGATCCAAAACCTCAATCCAGTTCAGCCGCCGCCGAAAAATAACCCTTCTCCAACTCAGCCGCCGATCCAGAGCAGTCAGCCGGGTCAGCCAAATCCCAAAGCAACACCTCAGAAGGGTCAGCCGAATCCCAAAGAAACACCCGACAACTCAAAGTCACCAAACATAATTGTTTACTCACGAAAAACTCTAACTTGAGTTGATAAAGACACGGATATTTCTCCAGCATGCCAATCCTCAGAACCGGTTCCTGTTTCCTGCAGTGAGGAGGAGGCATTGGAAACTTCGACTGACTTGGATCTGCCTATAGCCCTACGGAAAGGGAAACGAGTATGTACCCAACATCCTATTTCCAATTTTGTTTCTAATGCTAAGTTGTCAACCAAGTTTGCAGCATTTTCTGCAAAAGTAGCGAATGTCCAAGTTCCTAAGAATATCGAGGAAGCACTTGCCGATAAGGATTGGAGAAATGTTGTTCAATAGGAGTTGAGAGCATTGGAAAAGAATAACACATGGAGAATGGTAGAACTGCCTGAAGGAAAGCGACCAGTTGGCCGTAAATGGGCGTTCTCAGTATAATTTAATGCAGATGGGAGTGTTAGCAGGTACAAGGCACGACTGGTAGCCAAAGGTTTCACTCAGGTATCTGGTATTGACTATAATGAAACTTTTGCACCAGTGGCTAAGTTGAACTCGGTAAGAATTCTACTCTCTCTAGCAGCATGTTTGGATTGGCCACTACAACAATTGGATGTTAAAAATGCTTTCTTAAATGGTGATCTTCATGAGGAAGTGTATATGGACTTACCCCCTGGATATTCCAGAGGGAGTAACTTGGTTTGCAGGCTACAGAAATCATTGTACGTTTTGAAACAGTCTCCCCGCGAATGGTTTGGAAAGTTCACTCAGGCTGTTAAAACTCATGGTTTTAAACAGTCTCAAGCTGATCACACTATATTTTACAAACACACTTCGAGTGGTACTCGTGCTATTCTCATTGTTTATGTTGATGACATTATTCTAACAGGAGATGCTCAGGATGAAATAGACTCTTTGAAAAAGTATCTTAATAGCAGATTTGAGATGAAAGACTTGGGCTCACTAAGATACTTTCTAGGAATGGAAGTAGCACGAAACCACTCAGGTATTTTTATCTCCCAACGGAAGTATGTGTTAGACCTATTGCAGGAAACTGGGATGTTGGACTGCGGACCATCGGCAACGCCTACTGTACCTAACGCCAAACTGGACCGTGATGGAGGGAAGGATGTGAACCGTGAACAGTATCAACGACTCGTTGGTAAGCTTATTTATTTATCACATACGCGTCCAGATATTGCATTTGCAGTAAGTATGGTGAGCCAATTCATGCATGCGCCAAAAACGCAACATTATGAGGCTGTACTTCGGATCCTAAGGTACTTGAAGAAAACCCCGGTAAGGGATTGTTTTTCGAAAAAGGGAAAGATAGGAGTCTAGAAGTGTACACCGACGCAGATTGGACTGGTTCATTAGTGGATAGGAGATCCACCTCAGGATATTGCACTTATGTATGGGGGAAACTTGGTTACATGGCGCAGCAAAAAACAGACGGTAGTAGCACGGAGTAGCGCGAAAGCTGAATTCCGGGCATTGGCTCATGGAATGTGCGAGGGTTTATGGTTAAAAAGATTGTTGTAAGAATTACATGTTATGTCCAATGGTCCGACCCGATTATACTGCGACAACAAGGCGGCCGTAAGTATTGCTCATAATCCTGTTCATCATGACCATACTAAACATGTCGAGGTGGATCGTCACTTCATTCGAGAAAAAATTGATGACAAAAGTTTTACAATGATTTATATTCCTACCAAACAACAAGTGGCGGATGTGCTAACAAAGGGCCTACACGGACCAGCGTTCGAAGGGTTAATTAGCAAGCTAGGCATGAAGAATATCTACATTCCAGCTTGAGGGGGAGTGTGGGAATAATCACCACAAATGCCGCCAGCAACATGATTGCCGCCAGCAGCATAATTGAGCATGATTGCCGCTGCCAGCTCCAAACCGAAGTTAATGTGGGCAGCTGCAATATTTTAGGGCATGTGTTGATTTGTATTCATTGTATGGTGTAAATGAGTTACCTAATTGTAGGAGGATAATTAGGTGTAGTAAATAGTGAGATTTTCAGTTTTGTAAGGATAGTTATTGTAGCATTATTTTCGGTATTTGTGACATTCAAAGTAGTGATAGAATATCCCTTGAATAGTGGGATGAATAGAAGGAAATAAGATATATATGTAAACAATTATGGAAATGAAAAAGGTGTGATTTTCCCTCTCATTTTTCCTGCTGGCCGAAAATTACAGTTGACACATTAGAAAAAGATGAGTACTCAAGACAAGCAATTAAATTGGGTCTTAATCAATACTAATTCATGTGTCTTTTATTATAGGGAAGCCGAAACTCATAAACACTTATTCTTCCAATGCCTTTACTCTACTCAAGTGTGGAATGTAGTTTTGAAACAACTTACGGCAGACGAAAAAAATCACTCTACTGGACTAGGTAAACTCTACAAATGGGAACATTTGGAGGTCTAAATTCACAAAAAAAAAAATCTGCCGTATATGGCACATGAAAAGAGAGGACTACCAGATTTCATCAAAAAAAAATTGGTCAAGATACTTTTTTTGTGAAATAAAATTTTATATATTTGCAAAAGTACGTTGTAGTTTTCCAGTAGATGTGGCTAGCCAGGTGTCCTTGCTCAAAATACATAGGGGAGCTAGGGAAGCCTAACTTGATGATACCTAAGCTATTGAAAGGAAACAGTCTTATAACAAGGCAAAATTCTTCTTCTTTTTTGTAAGTTAAAGTTCATAATTAGCTTAATTAGACAAATTTACAAAAGTGGTTGCCAGGGGAAGACAACAAGGATGACTTGCTCAAAATACAAAGACACAAAATGTTTATATCATGATTTAATCATAATCTAGTGTGAAGTTTAATCCCCTTCCAAACTAATGTCAAACAATAAACTCCAATATTGAGCAAACCAAGGAAGCATCAAAAACAACAAAGAAGAAGAAGAATCTCTATCAAGAAATAAACACTGGATACTTCATAGAATAAACATATAATACAATTGAATCGTATGTGACGACTAAAAAGAAAAAGTCCCAGATGTGAGACAAGGAATAAAATGAGTCAGACCAAGCCACCACTAGAAGCAGACTGGCACAGTGGTGACAGAGAGTGATGCAGTTGTAGGTTCCTGATAGCACCCAGAAATTCAGTGAGCATAAGCACCCAGTCCAGCAAGATGGAAGCAAGGTATCCGAACTAGGAAGTGTAGCAAGAGAAGAAGAATGTGCAAGGAGCAGTAACATGCTGAAAATCAAGACAGTAGTAGGGACAACATATATGTCTAAGCAGATGATCCCGATATAGAGAAGGCTTTCATTGAGATGCCAAGGTTTAGAGTCAGTTTCCAGTTGAACTTGCTAGGCTTGTAACCCCTCCAAGAGAAGGCCGAGTAGCATATGCTTTCTAGTATTTCCCTGAGGATTGTCGCTTGATCTTGACCGATTTGCTGGTATAACATGTTATTCCTCTCTCCAAATGTGATAACAGTAGCTGAGAAAATAAATGAGCTATGTCCTTCTGAAATTTTGATTTCCAAATTGTATTGGAGTTGAGCCAATTGACAGTATTCTGTCATCTGTTAATCCAGTCTTTGAACTTCATCTGTTTAAGCAGTGCCCTCTACACCTTGGCCGAGTAAGAACATTGGAAAAAAAGATGACCATGGTCTTGCATAAACCTATCACACAAGACACATGAATTAGAATATACCAGACCCAGTCCAGAAATTTGTCTTGAGTATTCATTCTCTTCCAATATGCAGCCAAAGTATGATTGCATATCGTGGAAAAAATGATTATACCAAACAATTTCCCCCTTCAACTAAAGGCAAAGAATGTTGGAGAAGTTTTATGGTGTTTTAACAGTAAATTTAGACCTTAATTTCCAAATCCAGTAATCTTCCCTTTGTCTAGTATCAATGGTACTGCATGCTTGACTAAATTGCATAACTTGACAATCTCATACTCTGACATATGATAACCGTCAAACCCAACACTGTTGAAACAATTGCAGCATCATTGATGTTCAATTTTCTTCTCAACTATGGATGAGTTGTACTCAGGACACACCATGGATGTCAAGGATCATTCCAAAATAAAGTTGGACATTACCTATCACCCTAGCAATGCAGTGTGCATATTTGTCCCTGACTCATGGTAATCTTTTCTACAGCCAAGAGCTAGAAGGCTTTGACTTAACCTTCCATATGGATTTTCCTTTAAAAATGACACTATGCACCCCTTTTAACCCACAGGCCTTCGTAATATACACGTACATTCCATATACTCTTCATGATATAGACATTGTTTATAAAGACCAAGTCTGGTATACATAAGCCACCATATCCATTGGTTGACAGATAATACACCACTTAAAAGGTCTTCAAGATTTTTTCCACTTCTTTGATGATTCTTCTAGGCAGAAAGTAAGAAGCTATCCAATATCTACATACAACAATGAAGAGAGAGTTGATCAATGCAGTTACCCCCGATAAGAATGGTTCTTAGTAGTCCAGCTTTGCACTCTGTTTGATAGCTTGTCCAGTAAAGCTCCACAATCAGAGTAGGAAAGCTTACCAGCTATGGGAAGAACCCATAGATTATATAATTAGCAGGTTTCCCAAAGGCATACCCAGAATTCCAGCTAGAACTACCTTTTCTTGGGATGTGATACCAAAAGTGAATATTTCGCACTTATTGAAGGTTGGGCTGAAGACTAGAGAAGGTTTGAAACTCCATTAGAGCTTCTTTGATAACCATAATAGATTGTGTATCAGCTTTTGATAAAATGAAAAGACCATCTGCAAATGCTAAGAAGGAGAAGCTTAAGTGTTCACTTTTTGGATGACAACTGTAGTTGGAACTTGAAATCTTACTTTTCAAGAGGTGGTGAATCCTTCTATAACTAGGATGAAAAGGCCAGGGGGACATATGGGCCTTCTCTAAGTCCTCTTGAGTCTTTAATGTTACCAGTCAATGCATCATTCAAGTTAGTAGAGAATGAGTTTGTGGATATACAAAGCCAAATCTAATTCAGGTAACTTTGTGGGAAGTTCATCAGCTTAAGAATCATCATTAGATAGGGTCAGCTAACAATGTCAAACGCCTTCATGATATCAACTTTGATAGCCCATAATTCAGGATGACCTAATCTCTTGTAATTTTTCACCAGCTCATGCACGAGAAGGATGTCATTTTGGATGGTTCTCTCTTTAACAAAAGTTGGCTGGTTCTCATCTACAAGATAGGGAATCATATCTTTTAGCTTATTCACTAGAATCTTAGATATGACATTGTATGTCACATTGCAACAAAAAAAATGGACCTGAACTCTCCCATTTTGATTGAGTTATCAACTTTTGAGATAAGAGAAATGGCAGTGGCATTTATAGGATAATACGTATAGTTCTCCTTAAAAAAGAATTCAATTGCACCCATGAATTCTTCTCCTAGAAGAGCCTAGTTGACTTTGAAGAACGTAGTTGTATACCTATCAGGTTCAAGGACACTGTCTAATTTTAAGGAGAATAGGGGTTCTTTGATTTCAATCCTGAAGATGGTCTGGCTCAGGGGTGCTCTGTGCCTCAACAGTGGTCTACCCGACCAACTTTGGTTTGAAATGCTATAGGGTGAAGGGTATATGGATAGTTTTTAAAAGAAGCCTGAGGCCATCTCTTGTGTAGTCTTCAATCATGAAACTATAATCATTCTGCAGAGTTAGTATTTTGTTTTTAGTATTATGGACCTTAACAGTTCTATGAAAAAACTTAAGTGTTTTTGTCTCCTTTCATCCACATGATTCTAGACTTTTTCTTGAAGAAAGATTCCTCAAAGGACAAGAGTTTAGTGTAGGTATCCACTCTTAACCTTATCCTGCAGTTGGGGGTTGAGTGGGTCTTTTATTAGTTCCGATTAGGCATTTTCTAGTTTGGCTCTAACAATCTTAACTCTATCTGTGATATTTTCATATTTCTCCTTCTTCGGATTTTTGAGAGGGTCTTTCAACCTCTTTAGTTTCTTTGTAAGGTAGACCAGGGGTTGCCTCTTTCAAGTTCTTCTCAACTTTCTTTCAAAATACTCTTGAAGTTTGGATGTTTCATCCAACCTTTCATGAACTTGAAAGGTTTAGGACCTAACTTCTAACCTAATAATTGAGTATTTTAAGCAAGTTCACCTTGCTGTTTCACTTTTTGATAGGGTACTCTCCATATGTAGCTTAAGTCTTCAGGCGCTATGAGCTCTTGCCAGGTAGGTTTTTGAATTGCTCCTCTTAAATTTGGCTAATGCCAACTACTGCAAATTTAAAGGAGAAACTCTGTATGTGGATTAGCCAATTATAATAGCCATTTACTTTGTAACTTCTTTTATACAAAACATTTTGAAATACAATAAAAAAGAAAAAAAAAACATAAATCACCCGGTCTTTTCATTTTCACTCAACCATCAGGACAACAGGCTAAATCACAACTCTGCCGTCATCAAGTCACCAATACTTGGCCAGCAACATATCACCATCAGAACTTCTCCCTTTCCACTGCCTCCATCAACAAATCCAACAAATCTTCCTCCCTTCTTTCTTAGAGCAGCCATGGATTACCTTGCTTTTGGATCCAGCTGTGTAACAAGCAGATAGTTGCTTATCATAATTCAAAAATATCCAAGATGGTATAGATGTCACTGTGGAATGATTGCTTTCTGATTTCTGCAGATCAAGGTGTTTTGAGAACCAAATAGTGAAATTAAACTGTCATGGGTGCAGCTGATAGTGTTGGGGTGGTGGTTTGGAGTGATGGTGACCGCCATTTATTCTCCCCCGCAATCTTTTTTACTTTGGGTCCCTGGCTTTCTGTGTGTCGGTGAGAGCTGTATTAAACATCTGAACGATGACGCAAACCTCAATCATAGAGCACCTTGGTGTTTTCTTTTGATGAAGTGACCTTAGTCGTAAAGTGAAGATGAGAGAGGCAAGCAGCATACGCGGCAATGAAACAGTAATGGGAGGAGAAGACTAGAAAAGGAAAGTAGAAAAAAAAAGACGTGGATAAGAAAAGGACCAGTTTAAAGATAACTACATTTTATGTACGGATAAAACTACCTTACCACAATCCATTGAAGTCTATCAGGAAATCATGACAAAAATGGATGGAAGGTCTACACATCTAAAGTTAGAAGTTAAGGTCCTTCAAAATCCTATTCTTCCTGGAAACAATATGATAATTCTGAATACTCTAATGGCCCGCAATGAATGTGCTCCAATTGTAACTGAAATCATTTTTGGTAATAAACAATAAAGTGCTTTCACTTAAATAAATAAATAACTAAGAACCCAACACCACCACCAAAGAGAGTCATGTATCTGCACATACCCTGATTCGGAACAGATACAGAAGTTTCTGTGAAGCGAAAGGCAAAGGTAAGACCATCTTCGGACCCATCCCTGCAGCCCAGTTCAAAAAAATTGGATCACTTCAACCAAATGCAGTATGAAAGGCGCTGATTTAAACACATAATAGGGTATTCTGTAGCATAGAATGCAATGGAGGACAAAAAAACGAGTTTGTAAAATCACCCAGCTGAGGTAAGTATAATCAGAAAACATAATGTTTCCTCCGGAACATTTTTTTTAGGTCCTACAGAAAAGATCATTCTTTATTTATAACAGAACAGTATAAGCCTCCAGACACTACCAGTGCAATACATTTCTATCCATCTCTTATTCATTTATCGAAGATGCACATTGGAATAGTACAACTAACACACAACTCCCAATTAGTTCTCTGAAACATTGTAAATGTCTCTATTCCAAACTGAAGAAAATTGCGGCTGCTTAGTTTCCACTTGACCCAGATTTTGTCACCACAAATTCAATACATAACAACCTTCCCTGATCTTTTTTTTCTTTTCCTTTTCGGGGATGGAAGATAGGTGTTATCATTGCATAGATACAGGCACGTCCATCATTAACAATATTACTAGAATAACCAATTCAACTAATTCAACTTTTTGTGGAACTCCCTTCATATCTAAAGCATCATAATGTCTTGATTTTCTAGGCACTTCCCTTTTTTTTTTATTCCTTTGTAATTAGTTGCTAAATAATTCTATTGTCATTTGATTAAAAAGAAACCACAGAGAAATAAGCACAAAAAAGAAACCCCACAGCCGCACACCAAGGTTCCATTAGTTTGCACATTGAGCAAGGGTACCCACAAATATTCCCTGAAATTCATTAAGCAGGACCAAGAAAGGTCGTCTCTCTCCTCTTAAAATCAAGGCCTCTAATTAACAATAGAAGCTACCAATTCCACATCTAGTAACAATATACTGAGGAAAAACTTTGACCAAAACAAACAACATCAGCAAACAAGATCAGCTACAAAATTTTCATGCAAACATAAAAGATGAAAATGCAAGGGAAGTGTCTCGAGCAAGCGTACAAGAGAAAGATTCTCCCATTCAAAAACTGCCTTAAGGAATTAGATGACCATAGAAAAAGCGTCTACGAGAACAAACTTAATGATTAGAAAGCCTGGTGATGAGAGATTAAGAATATCAATTACATATGCAAGAAAGAAATTTGAAATTTTTTAACATGCCTCTTATCTTTAGATGGGACCTTGCTTGCAAGTCTGGCCGTCTGCACAGCAGCATCTGCTGATGCAGCTTCAGGAGTTGCTCGTAAGATTTCACATATAAGTTGTTGGCATTCACTCTAAGTCAAATTGACAGAAAGCAGAAAAGATAACCATTTTTACTTTACCAGCATGTACAGAATGGATCTAAAACAATCAAACATGAAATTAAAAGAGAGTTACATGGAGTACGGTTAAGGAAAATCCAATGTTATAGCCTCCAGTATCATGAGATGCCTCAGAATCATTATTCCAGTTAATATCTCCAACCAAGGACTTAGGTGTATTCAAGTCCACCTGTTGTGCAGATTTTGATTCAAGAAGTTCTCCGACAATAACATGGTTCTCTGAAAACAAACACAACAAAATAAATTAAGATTTAGTATTAACGGCAAATATAGAATCCAAGACTAATGCGTAGCTAACCAAAAATGCGAACAACAATATCAAGGACTGCATCAAGAAGTTCTTTCACAGCAGCTTGTGCTGTTCCTGTTGGGGACATTAAAGCTGAGACAGGGCTAACTGCGAGTAATGCCCCAGCATGGGAGAATCCATTTTGATTTTCCTGTTTCAGGAGCTGATAGCTCTCCAGAGGTCCTTTTATGTACTGAAGACCTGTCATTCCAGCCCGCATAGTATTTCCCCTGCTAGATTTTTTACTAGTAGAATGTTCAGCATGCGCTTTGATTTTTTGGGCAATGATCTCATGAATTGTTGGACGCAATCTTTGGCTGTTGAAGTAAAATAAATGAATAAGTAAATAAGCAGTACCTGATGAAACAAAATATTCTGAAAAGAAGTGTAATGCTGAACTAGTTTCCTTAATTCAGATTTTCCCAGGAAGGAAAAAGTATTAAACATTTAGTTAAGACTCTTGATCTAAAATATTAAAATAAATACATTCGTTAAGCATGTTTTCTTTGACATATGCCCTAGTGGATAAGTGGACCTCAAAGTTTCAAAAAGATATTTACAACTAGGTTTCGCAGCAACAACCTATGGTATTTGGCAAGAACAGAACAAATAATTCTTCCACAAGGAGTGTAAGCATGAAAAAGAAAGATTCAGAAAAAGCATGGAAAAGACAAAGAGTCTTTTGTAAATTCCTGGAAAGGAATTAAAAAGAAAAGAATTGATCGGCAAATAGAACTAATTTGTTCTTTTGATATGAAATCTTCTGTAAAAGGGGATTAGTGGCGGGTAGATAGCCGACAATGGTTTGATGGGGTGATTCCTCTTCTTGTAAATAGCTTTTGTTATACCCATATATGAGATCATCATCATCATCATTATCCGGACCAAGTATATGAAATACTTAATTTACAATAAACAGATACATAAATACACAAAAATCAATCACAACATACTTGGGATCCAACATGTACACAAATTCTTCAACTCTTTTGGGATGTCAATCAAACAATAAACAAACTCCTTTCACTTATAATTTAAACTTCCCCAAGATCTCAAACAATAAACATGAAAAAATTATTAATTTTTTCAATAAAAAAGAAAAAAAAGAAAAGCCTAATACGACGGATGTGATAACATACAAAATAATAATATCACAAAAGATGCCTATCGCCAAAACCTAACATGCAGTTGAACAATTGCATGACATTGAAATGATATGCAGCATGGATTCATTCAATTAGCTGTTAACCCGTGTCAGAAAAGCAACTGGATACTTATATCCTTGAATACAATCTCAGATACACCCCAGACCATATCTGAAGTTTCCATAAAATAGGATTCACATCCCACCAATATGCGAATCAGATCTCAGATATGGCAGAACAACAGAATGATATTGGCCCCAAGACTCAACCTCAAAAATTTGACTTCAAAATAAACAATCAAGCACAGGTCAGGTCGCCTATATTATTGAGCGAGGCAGTGGCAGGTGAAAATCTTCCAGTAATAAAACAACTTGTGCATGAAAAATCACAACCATTCTTGGGAATCAATGATATTCCGCTAATAGCTATTTAATTTGTGGTCGCTAGGAAAGACTCGGAGTGCATTGACAAGTTTCGGTACGTAATAGGGGAGGTTAAGCATGGCTAACCAATGGAAGTCCAAGTACCAAAAGGAGCATTTTGGTTGGTCTAAAAAACGACTATGGTCTATGGCAAGGGAGAGAACAGAAGTTTCATGTTAGCAAGAGGGCTCACAAATAAAGGCAACGGAAATTCTGGATGGTTACTTTTTTGTCAGTTCTTGGAAGGGAGTTAGGATGAACATGACTAATTCAGAGAAGCTAATATTAAATTTAATATATTTTGAACAGTGTGCAGTGGTTTATGTGGACTTTAGTTTTCGTTTTTGGCAGCTGATACTCCTCTAAATGTAAATATTTTATTATGAAATGAAATGGTATTAAACCTTGCTTACAAGAAGAGGATTCAGGAGGGTTCCTAACTTCTTCCAGCGGTCAGTGCTCTTTGTCAAAGTCAGAGGTTCAGGAGCCCTGGTAAGAGAGATAGTGCACTCAATACTATAATCGAAGCTTATTTGATTGAAGGTACTTACACACACACCCCTCCTTTGGGATATTCAGTTGGTCCTGGCTGGATTTACACCTTTAATACCATAATTATGGACAAGTTGTACATACTGACACACACACATACACATATTATATACAGAGAGAGACAGAGGGTGTTCACATTTACAAATTGACTCCAGCATTGTGTTTCTTAAAAATGACATCCTATGTCCAATTCCTAGTCATCCATATTTTTTTTAAGTTAAAATTTCAAAGATAGCAAACGTTACAAGATGAGTAGCCAGTAGAGATGGTCATAAACAAGGTTCACTTGCTCAATATACAAAGTGGGATTATGATAGTCTAGCTCTAGAGATCAGAACAGCAAAGTGCTTATGCTGTTAGAAGGCAAAATCCCCAAAAAACTATCTTAGAAGGAGTCATAATGAAGTTATTTCTATCCATGCAACATAGCTAAAAAGTATTGAAACACTGGTACTCTAAAGGACAAACTACCATAAAAGGTGCAATTAAGGAAAATGGTAGGAAGAGGCTTCATAGAAATGCAATTAAGAAGTTTACTAACTGGACAAAGAATATAGACATGACAAATATTCCCTCAAAAGCGTTTAAATATACTTGGTCTAATAATAGGGATGAAGACAAAAGAGTTTACACAAAAATTTTAATCATATGTTATGTAATAAACACTAGAAAAATTAATTCTCACACTTCCAACTTGATTATGAGGCACCTATCTCCTCTGACCACTCTCCTGGAATCCTTTATATTCTTTTTTTTAATTAAATTCATTAATATTAAAGATATGCATACAAGGTAGATATTATAATAAACGGTACCACAAGCAACTGCTCAATTGGCATTCAAACCAACAATAGGCTAAGCCTACTGCTAGAAAACAATTCAAAATACTATCAAAAGGGAGACCAAAGGAATACCTCTACTCGTACCTTTACTATATTACTTAACAACATTGGCACCAGTGTCCTTCGTCAAGTCGACCACTATGCCAAATTGTTGGATTTGTTCCTTGGCCTCATCCCCTTGACTTGAGACATAGGAGGATGATGAGCATATTTTCCAATGAACCAGAAATTTGGTCTTAAACCTTTCGAATTTTGAAGGGTTAAATAAGACATGCAAAACCCAAAACTATCCTAAAGGACAGTTGGGATGAAAGGAAATGAGCTAACCCACTAGTTTGTCTTAAAAAAAATAAAGAGACTAAAGGATCCTCTCAAAAAGCTGCATAATAAGAAGTTTGAAAAAATTACAAGCAGAGTAGAAAAAGCAATATTAAAGCTTGAAGAAATCCAAGCTCAATTAGTAGTGGACCCTTTTAATCCTAAGCTGCAAGAGGATGTGAAAGACTTAAAAAGATAACTACACCAGATTCCTTTCTTTTAAAGAGTTTTTTAAGGAAAAATCTAGGATTAAATGCATGAAAGAACGATATAAAAAGTTAAAAACACTAGATTCTTTCATACGACAGTGAATATTCATAACGAGGGATAAAATTCTTAGGGTGCTAAATGATAAGGGAGACATGATAGAAGATTATAAACAAGTTAAGGAGCTGGCGTCTAGATTCTTTGAAAAGTTGTTTGTTGAGTCATACCCTAAAAGCACTCCAACCAAGAACTGATCAGGGAGAACACTTTCTGAAACCCAAAAACACTTTCTAGCCCATCCTATATCTAGAGGTGAAACTAAAGATGCAGTATTCTCCTTAAGATATGGTAATACTCCAGGTCCAGATGGCTATGCATGTAAGTTCTATAAGAAAAATTGGTCTCTGGTTGGCGAGGAATTTCTGGATGCTATAGAGTTCTTCTTCAAAAAAAACTACATATACTAACCTATAAATTTTGCAGCAATATCCTTGATCCCTCAATTTTACAACCCAATCAGTATGAAGGAATTTAGGCCAATATTTGTTGCAATGTCTCCTACAAAGTCATCTTTAATGTGTTGGTCAATAGGATGAAACCTTTTCTTTCGTTTCAAGTGAATGAAAACTAATTTGTCTTTGTAAAGGAAAGAACATCAAGAGAAATATCCATCTAACGCATGAGCTGGTTAAAAACTATAAGAAATCTGGTGGACTTAAGTGTTATGCTATCAAAGTAGACATAATGAAGGCTTTTGATACTGTGAATTGGCAATACTTAATGATGTTACAGAGGGTTATGCACTTCCCTGAAACTCTGGGTCTAGCTCTGCGTCTTAATTACCTCCTTCTCCATCAATTTGAACGGTGTTTTAACTGGTAATTTCAAAGCCACAAGGGGTCTTAGGCAACGAAATCCCTGTTTATTCATTCTAATTATGGAAGAGTTTACACAGGTTTTTGACAGAAAGATTTCCAGATATCCTTTTTCTTTTCATCTTAAATGTCAACACATAAACATATCTTTTTCGGCCTTTGCAAATGACCTTTTCATATTGTCAAAGGCTGAATCTCAGTCTATAATGGTGTTTAAAGAGGCTTTTGGAGGATTTTCAAAGTCTTTCAAATTTGCAATCAAGCCTACAGAAGTGTGAAGCATACACTTCTAGAATCAGCACTCATAAGAAAATTTTACTTGCTGATATCCTGGGAATGCCCATGGAAAACCTCCACATCACAAGCTTCGGAGTCCTCTCATTGCTGAAGAACTCTCATATTCTGATTATGGCCTTCAAGACAGGATTGCTTCCAGAGTTCATAGTTCGTCAGTTTCAAAACTTTCATATAGAGGTAAACTGCAAATTATCAACTCCGTGATGATTGCCATTGCGAGATGGAATGCTTCCTATTTTCTACCAAGAAGAGTCATTAGGGAGATATATAAACTCTTAAACTCCTTTTTCTAGTACTAGAAAGCAAAAAATTAAGTGGTCAACTGTATATCAACCAAAAGATATAGGAAAGTTTAGGTATTCTTGACTTGGGCCTTGTGAACAATGTATACATTATGAAATATATATGGAGTATATGTGTAGGAAAAGGCTTCCTGCTTGTATTTCATTAATTTTCTTAATCTTTCCTATATTAATAATAGAATATATACTTTCCTATTGTGCATTATTTTGAAATCATAACCTAATAAGGAATAGAATCTATAAATTTGTAACGTTTAGACACTACCTTCAAGTTGAGGCATAGGTATTTATCATGCCCAACTTGTTCAGCATGTTTTCAAAGTTCCACTTGTTAAACCCATTAGTGAATATATCTGTTGTCTGATGTCCAGTAGGTAAATAGAGTACACAGATAAGTCCACTCCATTTTTTCCTTGATAAAATGTCTATCCACCTCAACATGCTTTGTTTTATCATGTTGAACAGGGTATTTTGTTATGTCAATGGTTGTCCTGTTATCATAATACAATCTTATAGGAAAATTCATATGCATTCTAAGCTCCTTCAATAATCTCTCAAACCACATTACTCCACAGATGCCTAATGCTATAGACTTGTACTCTGCCTCTACACTATTCCTAGCTACTATACTTTGTTTTTTGCTCCTTCATGTCACTATATTACCTCATACGTAGGTACAATTGCCAGAAGTTGATCTCCTGTCCACAACTGAATCTGTCTAGTCAGCATCTGTGAAGACTTTCATGTCTTAGAGTTGTTTTTCTTGAAATGTAATTCCTTTCCAAGGGTCCCTTTTAGGTACCTTAGAATTCCGTAAACAGCTTCCAAAGACTCCCTCTGTGCTGAGTGCATGAACTAGCTCATCAAGCTTACAGCAAATGCTATATCTGGTCTTGTATGGGATAGGTAGATTAGTCTTCTAACCAGTCTCTAATTGGACCCACATAAATTGGATCAGTTCTTTTCTCTTCAAACTTGTGGTTTGGATCAAGAAAAGTTTCAGTTGGCTTACGGGAGCTCATTCTAGTGTCTTTTAACAGGTTCATAACATACTTTCTTTGTGTTACAACAATTCTTAACATGGACCTGGTCATCTAAATTCCTTAAAAAAATAATTCATCTGCACAAGGTCTTTGGTTTCAAACTCAGTACTCAACTATGTCTTTAATAGGCTGATTTCTACTGCATCATTACCAGTTAATATGATATCATCAGCATACACTATTAACACATATATCTTCTAGTTGTCATGGTGTTTTATGAGCATTGTATGAACTGCTTCACTCTGCACATAACCTTATTTCCTTACAAATTGAGTAAGCCTTTCAAACCATATCATTGGTGATTGCTTGAGGCTATATAGAGGCTTCCTCGGTCGACATACCTTTGCTCCCAACCATTTTTCAATCCCTGGAGGTAGAGACATATAGACTTCTTCAGTTAAATCACCACTTAGAAATACATTCTTAATCTCTAACTGGTGCAATCGCCAATCAAGATTGGCTGCTAATGACATAAGTACTCTGACAGTGTTTAGTTTTGTCATTGGGACTAAGGTTTCCATATAATCTATGCTAAAGATTTGGGTAAATCCCTTGGTCACTAAACGCATCTTCCTTCTTTCTAGTGTACCATCTGCTTTATATTTGATGGTAAACACACACTTGCACCCAACTACTGATAATTCAATTATCTCCCTAAGTTCTATCCTTCTCCAACGCTCTCATCTCTTCAAGAACAGCTTTTTTCCAATATGGTACAGATAGAACTTCCAGTACATTCCTTGGAACCTCCATTTTTGTTATTTTTTTTTTTTTGGTAAATGCCTCCATTTTTGTTAAGTGAGAAGTAAATGTAGATAAGCCTGGATAAGCTCTTTATAGGGGGTAAAGTTAAACAAAGGATACAATCATTATTTGACACAACTTCTTACCCTTTTTCTCAGAGCAATAGGGAGATCAAGTGCATCTTCAAGCTCAGTTTGCAAGTCAGTGTTTGGTTACCTGATATATTTTGATTGGAGGATTGACCTGATGAGCTTTGATCAGGAGTATGGTCAGAAAAAGTCTGTGGGTCTAATTCTTGATACTAATGAGGTTGTTGTGTCACTGTAGGAGTAGATTCATACTTCTGAAGTTGGTTTTTTCTCTAGTATACAAGATTTCCTTTGTACTGTGTGTCTCCTATTCTTTTCTAGCCTCACTTTCAGTATTGTATTTGGTTTGATTTACTGAAAATGAGACACTTGAGGTAACACTAATAAAAAACTCTGAGTTCCTTTCATCTTTATGTTGGTACTCCCCCTGAAGATGAGAGGGAAAGAAAGACTAGGATTCAGAGAAAGTGACATCCATATAGACTAAAAACTCTTTGGATACCCCACCATAACATTTATACCCTCGTCTATTAAGGACATATCCTACAAAGACACACCTGTGTGCTCTGGGATCAAGTTTACTTCTAGTGTGTAGGTAGATGAACAAAGACAGTACACCCAAAAACCTTTAGGGGTAAATCAGTAGTGACTCTTGTGCAGGAAAATGTTTGTGTAAAGAGATGTAATGGAGTTTGGTATTTTAGTACTCTGGTGGGTAGCCTATTGATAAGGTAAGTAGTTGTCAACAATGCTTTTCCTCATAAGTACTTAAATACATGATTAGTGAACAGTAAAGCTCTTTACTTTCAGTAAAGGTTTATTTTTCCTCTATGCCACGTCATTTTGTTGTGATGTGTCAGAACAGGAACTTTGATGAACAACGCTATTCGAAACGAAGAAATTTCTAAGGATATCGTTATAGTATTTAGTATCATTATCTATTTTTACTTTTTTATGTTCTCACTAAACTGACTCTGAATCATTTTGTGAAAAAGTTGGAACATTGTTTTAACTTTAGATTTATCTTTTAAGATAAAACCCCAACTTAATCTGATAAGGTCATCAATAAAGATTATAAACCACCGTTTTTCAAACACTGTGAGAATCCTAGAGGGTCCCCACACGTCACTATGAGAGAGAATGGTTTGGAAAATCTGTATGGTCTGACAGAAAACTTTGTTCTCTGGTGTTTAGCTATTTCGCATATATCACAATGAAACAAAGAAGGGTTTTTATTATCAAATATGGATGGTTTCAAATTTCTTAAGCACTAACAGCTAGGATGTCCCAGTCTAAAATGGCAGAGCATCACATTATTATAATCAATGTTGAAAAATGAACTACAGTTAACACAAGCATTAGAATTTTTTGGTGCCAGAGACTTATCAGCCTCAAACACCAAGAGCCCTCTAATCACTTCATCAAGGTTCTGTCGTGAATCAAACAAGAAAAGGCTTCAAATGTGTAATGTACAATTAAGTGACTGTTAATCAATTACAAAAAAAGTGACTGTTAATTTTCTGACAGATAAGAGGTTGCAAGACAATTTAGGTACAAGGACATTTAGTAGAGTAATGGAATCTATTAGCTTAACTGATCATTTTCCATCAATAGCTGAGTAGAAGCAATCAGCTATTCTAATTTTATGATTTCCAGCACAGGGTTGATAGGTAATAAAGAAATTGGAAAAACTAGTCATGTGATCTATTACTCCATATCAAGAATCCAGTTACCGGATGATTGGGTTGTGCTAAGACAATCCATGGTACTTTTACCTGAGTTGGCATAAGGAATAGGAATAGTTTGTACGAGGAGGAGTTCTCGGGGGGGCTTGTACTGTTGCTCTATTGTTCCTTAGTAAACAGGGGTTGTTCTTGAAAAGAATGAGCTTGACTCTCCTCCCCAATATGGGATGCGTTTGCTCTTCCATCTCCCCCTTTCTTCCCTCAAAAGTGGGGTTGGATCTGTCTGTCCTCATTATAACCTTTCTCCTTAAGTCTTCCTTTCTGATTTCAGCAAAGACTTCTCTCAGAGTTGGTAATGGACTTTTGCTCAGCAGTCTGGACTTGACTTCATCAAACACATGATTCAATCCTACTAGTAATAAATACATCCTGTCATTTTTTCCTTCTTAGTGATCTTTGCACTGTCAGAGGCACAGTCTCATTCATCATTGCAACATTGATCAGGTTCCTACCACAAGGACATCATTTCATTGTAGTAGCATGTAATCTCCCTATCTCCTTGTTTGATCTGCCAAAGCTTATTCGTCAGTTCAAAGATCTGAGAGAAATTCTCAAGATCTAAATAAATTTCTTAAACATCATCCGAAATGGCCTTGGCAATAGGGAAAACAGGTACGGTTTCCGTATGTCAGGTTCCATGGAATTAATTAGCCAAAATATCCCCATGAAATTTTCATACCCTTATTCCTGAACTTGATCTTGTTTCTGTTGGTTGAGTGCTTGCCCCTATAATGAAACCCAATTTGCCTCTTCCATCTATAGCTAGTCTAACGGTCTGAGCTCACTCAAGATAGTTTCTTCAATTGAGTTTATGTGAGGTTAATTGAGAGGAGAAGTGAGAAGAATCTCCTCTTTCTGTAGGAATAAACGGTGAAGTTTCATCCTTACTTGCTGAGGTTGAGCTCTTAGTAACAGTGGGCGGAGTTAGGTAAGCCGTGGTGGTTACATGAAGGTAGAAACTGATATCATGCTTCAGGAGGAAGATAGTTGGACCTTCTAGGCTCTGATACCTCGTCGGAAAAGGCTTTATGTTTGTATTTCATTATAGAGATAAGAGTATAATTATATAATATACTAAATAAGAATGCGGAAGCCTGACATACTCACACACGAACAAAGAGCACACTTGCTAACGATGAACACAAAATTCAAACAAACAACTTCAGATTAGGTTGGAAACAACATTGATATATTTCCCCCATCATTCTGGACATTATGGTTCTTTTAAAATATGACTAGTTGATAATTACATACCATATCATGGCGCCAGCCGCAGCAACTTTTCCCAGCAAGCAGAGGCACTCTACCATAGTTTGCAAATACTTAACATGCAGAGGTGCATCACTTTTTCTCATTGTTTCCTATAAAAAGAAAATGCAAAATATATAGTACATGTCTATTAGATCATCATCTACATGTTCTAGAGCAGCGATAGTATTCGTACAACAAATTCATCCGGAGTAGACTCCGACAGCCAAGTTGGATTCTGACGAGAAACAACCCGGGACTCTTTCACCGAACCATCAATACCATTCACCTTCATTGAAGTCATCTGACCATCTAAAACGGCATCCTCTTGCATGTCCAGAGAACCATCCTCATCACGGCCGTCAAAGGATGAGCTGCAAAATAAGAAGGTAAACTAACTCATGGACTAATATCGCTTATCTACGGCTGATTTTTGCAACAGTCTGATGTGATGGAGTTTTTTCCCTGCCCAGTCCAACGGATCAGACCCTTGCAAAAATCAAATATGGGATAAGATAAATAATAAACTATACTCATATGCTCTTGAAAACCGATGTAACCTTCTTACCCCACTTTATTGGCACTCACTAAAAGATGGAATATATTAATTACAACCCAAGTATGTCAACCAGCGAAAGGCCATCTGAAGATGCTTAAGGAAATTGGAAAAACAGCGCAGATGCTATGCCAGATCAACATAGAATGCTTCTATGAAATTGCAATAACGCACAGATATAGAATGGGAAGAGACGACAGAAAAAGGAAACAACGTGTAGAAATACAACGTAAATATAGTATACATGAACAGTAAATACAGAATATGTACATTAATTATCATACTTGTTTATTGAGTATTATCTATAAATGTATAAAGGTAGTATAAATATAGTAATAGAATAGTCTTTAGCCAGAATAAAGAATTATAGTTGTGGCTTACTTCCACTTAGTCTTTCTAGCCGCTTAGGCTTAAAAGGACAGTCTGTATATAAGAGACATACTTGTACATTTGATGACTAAAAATGAAAGCATTAAGTTTCTTTCATCCCTATAGAACCTTTCTTTTGTAAGTTAAATTTCATACATGGGCCAATAGTGACAGATTTAGAAAATACCAACAATTCAAGCAAGGAGCAAAAGTACTCATGAAAATATTCTAAAGGGAATTGGCTACGAATGCGTCCTTACCCTTCATCGACTGAACTAGGTCTGTAAGACCCGTCCCCCGTCCCATGTGAGCCAAAGTGATTGTCACCTTTTAGCAACCTAGTTCTTCTGGAAAGAGACTGGCTGTTATGCAAGGAAACTGCAACTGCTACAGTAGTTGGCACTGTATCATCTATTTCATCCACACTTGACACACCCGAGCTGCATTAGTTGTTGACAATTATTAATAATAGTGTCCTCATATTGGAAAAGTTACAAGGTTGACAAGAGGAAGGTTTAAGAAGTATGTTTTAGCATAACAATGCTCAATATTACACAAAAAAGTGCACGAAATTGAAATCCCACCCAAAATTAACATGCAAAAGATGTCTGGAAAATGAAATACCCAGGATTGATTAAACCCATAATCTCTCCAGAATGCATGTCATACCGAATGACAAAGATTAAAGGGAAGCAAATAAGCCTGAAAAATTGCACGTAATTATTAAGAATTTAAAAGGGAAAAATGCATTCCTGAAAGGCATCGAGAGTACCTATAATCGCCCTTATTATAAAGATGGTCATGCAGGTCCTCCAAAACTTTATAGAAGAGAACTCCTCGCAATTTTGCCAAGTCAGATCTGACATCTTGAAGGGCACCAACCTTACCATATTGACATTTCCACCAGAGAAACATTAATAACATGGGACATAATTTTCCTCAACAATATCATATAGCAAATAATAGTATCCCAAAGCGGATTATACCGGAGAATTTCACATAACACTTTATTCCACCAAATCTGTAACAGTTGCATAAAGGTTCTGGTAAAATTCAAGGAGAATGGGAGAGCAAAATTCAAGAGTTGATGCTAATATTTCATAAGTTGCATGTGGCTGCAGATGTCTATTGCACATGCATAATAATTGATCTGAGTCTATATAACAATGGAGACATCTATGGACTTAAAAATTGAAAATACGAGAGACCCGCGTGAGAAGATAGTAAAATAAAAAAACAAACTATCAAGTAGTACAATACTTCAGTAGATGAGTGCTTCATGTAAATGGGGGATAATTTGATGCATCAGGCTGACATCACATGCTTGAAATTTTTGATTCCGCTCTATTTTTGGGTTCCACTTAGATGCTATTAAAAGAGGTTGACCAAAAATTTATTTCAATAAACCCAGACCCTCTGGAAATTAGAATAAATGGTGCCCCCTGGCAACCACCAATCCACATTTCATAGCCTTGTATTCCCTTTTGGGATGTTGCAATTTTTTCTTACTAATCAGTATCATAATATTCTCCAATCTTCTTAAATTGCGCTTCTGCTGCTCTTTAAATTACCTTTCTAGCATAAAGTGCCAAAAATATTGTCAAGAGAAAATGGGCCTACCCGGAAAATAGTTGCACCATTAAGGAGTAGACAATTTAATTATGCCTGCTTTACAAAAGTAATAAGTTGAATGTACAACGATGAACTATTAATTGTAAATTGCCTTGAAACAGATCAAATGGACCAATTTCTAAAACACTATGTAATTTGGCTCATTTGGTACTTTCGAAAGCACCACTTAAGGATCTCGCAAAAATTCATTCTATATAGTTCTAGTCTACAAGATACAAAGGTTTATGCAAGTACTTGAGTACGACATCATTGCCAGCTATAAATTTAAGTCTAAATTAATATCCATCTGCAAACATTTCTCCTAAGTCAGGTGAGATAAAATAAGATTAATTTGAAACCAACCATCTGAAGACCCTCTCTCTCAAGCATTAAAGTTGATTGAACATGCAACTGGACAGCAGCGTAAAACTGCTTCTCCGCTATGAACTTCTCAATACGTGCAGGAACCTGAACAGTTTTTTGACACGAGAATAAAATATTAGTAAACATGTGTAGCTGCATTTTAAGAACATCATGTTTTCTAAAACAACAGATAGACAGCAAAATCATGTACAGGATAACACACGAACACATGTATAAGAGGAACGGATTACAGAGTAATGGACTAGGGCTTTGCAATCCTCAGCTCATAAAGATGCGACTAAACATGGTATTTTGGTTCTCTATGAAACTGCTTATCCATTAATAGGAATGCTATTGTCGGGTTGTTATAGTGCATATGGTAATAAGGCCCCTTATATTTTATATAATCATAGAAAACTACAACCTGTTGATGCAAGGACTTCCACAGGAAAAAAAAAAAGGGCATAAAATTCGGTTTCATATCATGAAGCTTTCATATTCTCTTGATATGAAATAATACCCCTCGAATGACTGCCAATACTTGAACCCATATTCCAGTCAGTGTATATTGTTGGAGCATAAGACGAAGATATCAAAACCTAATTCAGCATCCAGCAAAAGATAGCCAACATTTGAATATACAGACTCGAACATTCTTCCTTGTCCTGTTTTCTCTTGTTGTTGGGGTCAGATGGAGGAAATTTTGATGATTTTGTAGTTTCATATTTCAGCCACAAATAGAAAGATGTCCTTATTAGGGGAACCATATGGCAAGGTAGAAGTAAAATATGACACATAAAAATTACAATATATATATATATATATATATATATATATATATATGACACATAATATGATAGAGGTAGAAGTACCTTAGCTATGCCCTCGATCTGATCCAGAAGGGATATAATATGATGCAGTGTAACCGATCGAGAAGATAATTGATGCAGTTGTTTGTTACGAGCACCAAGAAGATTTTTAGCTTCAGCTAAATCACCCTTCAGTACACCTATAATTTGAGCTGATTCGCTAAACAACCGTAAAATCTGTATGAGAGAGCCCATATTTAGATTTGCAAAAGCAACCTCAGGTGACCTTTTGAGAAGCACCAAGCATCACAATCACAACTGACCCAAAAAACAACTTTACTAAATGTAAAATAACGACGAATAATGTTTGCCAAACAAATCACATGAGACCATTAGTAGAAGTATTTGCTTTCTAGTCACTAAGAACATGGGAGAACAGTCACATGAATTGACCATGAGTTAATATAATAGTGCCAAAGGAAGTAATCATAAAAATAAAATAAAAAAAAAAAAAACAGCAATACAAGAAAATTGAAGATAAGCTGGAAAAAGAGAAATTTTGAAACTGGGGATATTGATCTTAAACTTGTTTAAAACTCCAAAAGAATAATTGCAGACAGGGAGACAACTTCTACAACTACTCTATTTTGTACAAAAAGAGGATTCATTTTCTAATCGAAACTATAGCTGCCTTCCAGCTGTTACAATTATTTTACTTCTAACTACACAAGATAGCTGAAGGAAACAAAGAAAAAGAAGAGGATGAAGAAGAATCTTCCCCATCCCTCCACCCCTTTTCTTTTCTCTCTTGATGATGATTACTTAGTGGTTTACTCTGCAAAGACTATGAAAATTTGAAAGATAGTTCCACATCTGCTTATTATGCCTCCCTTTTACCTACCACATTAAGCAAAACCATACAACTGGATAATGCAAGTTTTTCAATGCAAGCAGTAAGACATTGAAAGGTGGAGAGACAAGTAACTTCAATAAACCTGAGAATAATTTTGAATAGCTTTGTTGAAGCCACCGTGGTAGGCGTGCACAACTTCATCTACAACTTCTTCAATGATATCACTTTGTTCCTTCAAGAGCTGTACATCTCCCTCGCGATCTTTGGATGTCAAAATATGCACCACATGAGGTAGAGAATCAAAACGGGCAGCAGCCCAGCTCTCCTCTATTCTGGCTACCTCCTCCCTCAGATACTGTGTATTTCGCCAAGCCGAACATTGCATAACCCCAAAGAACAACAGAAATAAAAAAGTTAACAGAATCACTGACCGGGCTGGCAACGCAAAATAAAGCTTTTAAATGACTAACAAACCGAAGCTTAACCTATTTTCCTTGGTTTCTGAGAGCGTATCACGTGAATTGAAGCTCAAACCAATACACAATGATCAAAGAACCAACATTTTTCATGATATGAATAACAAGAAGGAAGTGAAAATTGCACTTACGGCTTTATCTTTAGGAATGGGCAAGCCATCAAAGATTCCCATTCCTGATTCAGCAAGTTAGGGCACAAAGCTCCAACAACTGAATTTTCAAAACCAAACACAAAATATACACTTCAAAGAGTCAATCGCGAAAAATTAGCCGTCCGAATACACAAAAAACTGTATGCACTGGAATGCTTCGGATCTGTGGAGCTTTCAGCTGAAGGAAACAGGATCGGAAACTTATACAAACAGAAACGTCCCTCTCAATTGATTACTTTTTGGGGTTTAATAGATTTGATCTGAACAGAAGATACAAAAACGTTTAGGAAAACTAACATTAGACTACTGGGACAGAAAAAGTATATTTAGAGGAATTCCTTTTCCTTTTTTTTTCTTATAGAAAGTTCTTTTAAAGGAAGTTGTTCTGGTAAAAATGAAGAGTAACGAAATTATTCAGCGCGCCCAAGCAGACAACTGGCTTTTCGTTATGGGAAATGATTTGGCGTTATTAGTTTAACCGGCTATTTCTCATTGACGTCGTTGACTGACAGAGTGCGATGTCGACACTTCGGTGTTGATATAATGGTATGTGATTGACGGTGGAGGTGTTAACGAACCGATTCAAACTCAATATTAAGTATTCAAATTTGGATTCGTTTAGCTAAACGAATTTTAAAACTGGTTTGAGTTCGACTTGATAACTCTTTAACTGTTTAAACGAGCCAAACAGTTCGCAAATAGTTCAGCTCATTTTGTAGACGAACCCAAATATATGTTCAAATTCGGCTCGTTTACCGACCATTAACGAAGAACACGAACAGAACGCGAATAGTTTCCGAACTGTTCGATTCTTTGAACAGCCCTAATTTACGGTAAACAACAAATCAGTAAAGCTTGGGTCTATTAGTTTGAAGGGTATTTGAAAATGTTCAGATGGATAAAACCAAAGTTGCAAATATTTGTTTCAATTATTTATAATGATATTTTTTTGTCCGTAATAGTCGAATAATAGGAAAAATAATTTCAGAAGGGCATCTATGTGAGGAAAAATTTCTATAAAATAATTTCAGAAGGGCATCTATGTCAGGAAAAATTTCTATAAAATGATTTCAGAAGGGCATTATAACTTACACACACAACACAACACATATTCAGTATATCTCAACAGCAGCAAAAGCTATCGCTAGAGTCTAGGAGGATGAGAAGCAGGCAAACAATAACTTCATCCCAAATGATAGAGAGTTTGCTTCCAGTGAGACCCCTCTCTATAGGTAATTTCATAGATGACACAATAATAGGGACATGTGTGCTAGTGTGTTAGTAAAAAAATTTTGTAAATGCAAATAGAAAGCTTCCAATATTAAAATAATCATACCGTGTATATGCACATATAGTGAAAGACAAATACAAATAGGCATTTATAACTTACTTTAGTTTATAAGGGGTATTTTCAAGTAATTATTATTTTTATTGTTCACTGTTTTAACTATCAAAACCGGAATTAAGTTGTCTTTCTCCCAGTTAATATAATGATACAGAACCAAAATAGGGTATGAATTGCAACACATGGAAATTGGAATGTTAAAATTAGTTATTTGTATTTTATTTTTTTGGTTAAAATGTAAAAATAACATTAACCAATGATCAAAAGGATCAAGACATTTACAAAAACACTGGGCATACCTAGGATGTAGGACATACCATCAATTCTCTTCCTTTTTCCGAGTTTCCTGATAAATTTTAAAAGGTTGTACTATTTAGGGAAAGATCATTTCATACATTGCAATTCGCAGAAATAGGCAGAAAAGAATTGTATTGTTTTGGATTGACAAACCTTTTCTAGAGTCGGGTCAGATCACAGGAAGTAGATTTATAGGTAAAATATGAGGTCTCCAATCACACGCTGCCACGTGTACAATCTATTATTTTTAAAAAACAAAAAAACTTTAAACATTTTTCCTTTTTTTACACGTGGCAGCGTATGATTGGAGACCTCATATTTTACCTACAAATTTACCTCTTCTAATCTGACCCCTTCTCCAGTAGGCAGAAAAAAGAACATAAGTGGAAGGTAGAAACCACTAAATTATGGTAACAATGTTTCATTACTTGTTTCATCATGGTTTCCCTTACATTAACATGGTTTACTGTAGAGTTTTTTTTTTGTTTCTTTTTTTTAATGAAGGTTTACTTTATACTTAATGCTTCATTTTGAAAGAAAAAATAAAATTAAGCCATTTTGTTTGAGTGCCCCGTCCTAATAATAAACCACTTACGGGAAAGGAGAAAAATATAATGGTTTTACTAAGAAAACTCATATTTATAATAGATTTGAAAGTAAATCCAAAACAATACTAGGTGGTTTTGACAGAACCGTTTAGTAAAATACATAGCGGTTTTGATAGAACGATCATGTGTCAATGACTTTTTGACATTCGATTGTTCTATCAAAACTGCCTAATTCATACGGCGGTTGTCTATAAGTAAGCGTCATTTTTTACTTCAACTTATTTTCGTAATTTTACAATGCAACGAAGTTCTACTAGAATCTATGTGCACCTCATAATACATCTGAAGATCTACTCGAGCTTTCTCTCTTATCTTGTGAATTATTTATTTATTGTTATTTATTTACTGACATTCAATTATTGTAATTCATTTATTGTTATTCATATATGTGAAGTTGTACTTAATTATTGATATTTACTTGTTTCGATTTCATGAACGTATATTAATATTCAATTAGTATTATTTAGTTGTTTCGATAGCATGAACGTACGTGTAGTATCACTTAAATATTTTTATTTACTTGTTTCGATTGCATGAACGTATAGTTATTTATTTATTGTTATTTATACATGTGATGTGGTACTTAATTATTGTTACTTATTTGTTTCAATTGCATGAAAATATATTAATATTTATTTAGTGTTATTTAGTTGTTTCAATGATGTTATACCCATGTAAAAACAAAAAAAAAGATAATAAATATAATAGATAAAATGTGGGTGCCGTGTGATATATGTGTAGAAAAAAAATAAACTAATTAACCAAATTCTATCCCTAATTTCCCTCACTTATCATCTCACACTCTATTCCCCAATATCTTATTAATATATATCAAACCCTAATTCCCCTCCCACCTTCTCTAAAAAACAACGCAGCTCCCATCCCCTTCTCCCCCATCAAAACTTGCGATATCCCAAAGAAAAAAAAAGTTCTTTGATCCAAGACCTCAAGAGGAGTGGGAATCACAACCCTAACATCGTCACCATTATCTCTCGTACTTCTTGCTAGGATCGAGGTAGGTGCATACTATTTATTCCCTCAAAATGGTATGAAGGTTGCATGCTCAAAACGGTATTTTATGTGTTTATTGTTTTTCTTTTATGCTTGTTTCATTCATGATCCTATTGATGTATCACAAAGTGGTTATTTTTGTTCTTCTATTCTTGATTCGAATATGATCCTATTGATGTATTCTCTTTGTGATATTAATTGTTTATTTGTTGTAATGGATGATTGCTGTTTTGGATTTTCGGCATGCTATAAAAAAAAGTGCAAAAGGGCCATAAACAATTCCGTGCAGTATGTATATATTAAAAAAAAGAGACACAAAGGTTTGGCCGAATGATTGCATATATTAAATAATTAAAAAAAGATAAGAAAAAGGGGGCTGGCCTTTCGGCCGAACCCAAGGTGTTTAAAAAAAACTATATACTAATAATAAAAAGGGGGGGCGATTGTGGTGCAGTAATTGTTCAAAAAAAATAATAATAATAATATTACTAACAAAAGGGGTTTGGCCTTGCGGAACCCAATTTCCTAATTTGCTTTAAAAAATAATAATAATAATTAAAAGGGCAAAGGGTTTGGCTAGTTCGGTTGAACCCAATTTAAAAGGAAAAAAAGGGTAAAATAAAATAAAATAATAAAATAAGTAGACTAAGTAATGGGAGACGAACGTGGTACAGAAAGAAGTAATGGGGGCGGCTGTGTGGTGCATTGCATTCATGGCACGTGCATTGCATGAGGTATACTACGTCTATAGGGCGTGGGTATCGGGATGACTTACCGTGTCTATAGGGCACCGGGGTCATGAGATATACTGCGTCTATAGGGCGTGGGTGTCCAAACGGCAAGTGGTGGCTAGAGACCACGACGCTGGATTTTGGACCCGGGAGCATGCATTGCATATAGGTCTAGGAGCATATTGCCTGACATATTTCTAGTTGCATGTGACACGTTATTTGAGCATGCATCACGTACTTACGTATTTTTATGTGGAGTGCTTTACCTTTCCGTATAAGCCATGCTATCATGTTTTATGTGGTATGTGTTGATATCTTTTTGGGTATGTACTCTTTGTATTGTTTTGAGAGGCACCTACTGGGTGATTACCATCACTCACCCCTACTATTCCATATGTAGCCGAGGCGAAGTATGATTATATCTACGTTGAGGACGGGTCCGACACCGTGGAATGGGCTGAGTGACTCGTAGAAGTGCGTGCAACAAGGATGGAGTCGGGTTTTTTTTGGTGGTGCCATGGGGTGACACAGACAGTTTAATTTTCAGCTTTACCTTGAAAACAGTCTCATGTTTTTAAACCTAGACATTTGACCTTGACTTGTAAGGCCTGGTCAGCCTAGAATTAATGTCGTATTTTCTTGAAGTTCGTTAAATTCAAATTTTTTGAAGTGACTTATCGTTTCCGCAGAAAAAGCAGGAACACGTTTCTGTATCAGCACTGACGTGTAGCAAGTTGATGTGACGCCTTGTATTCTCCTGAGTGAGATACGGCGGGTGCACCGTTACCCAGGATGGAGCTCGGGAGCGGAGCGCTACAAATAGCATGCATGTGCATAAAGTATTATTTCAGAATTTTTATTTACCAATTTTTCGATTGCATGAACATATGTATGTTTGTATTTCGTTTCATTATTGCTTTTATGTTCGTACTTCATGATTGCTATTTTTTATGCAATGCATTTGGGTTTAGTTATGGCTAATGGTAGAGTTGTTGGTGGTAAGTTGAGACTAGAGATTGGAGATTTGTTGACACTCCATGGGAGTATAGGACCCTTCACCTTAGTAGTAGCAGTAGGTACAATACGTCAGATATTGTTAAGACGGTATCCTTTTATAGAGATCTAGAGGTCACCGGTAGGTGCGGGGCTACCATAGAGGATGTGCGGCTATAAGGGTTGTTGCAGTGTGTTAAGGTTAAGATAGATCATGCTTTGTTCACAGCATTCGTGGAAACATGGCAACAGGAGACCTACTTCTTTCACCTAGCTTTAGGCGAAGCCACAATCACATTTCATGATGTATCCATGTTGTTTGGTCTTCGCATCAACAGTGATGCCGTTACTAGTCGAGAGCCCCTGTACTCACTAGCTCAGTGGCGCCAGCTGTGCACCGAGTGCCTTGGATGGACTCCGGACATGTCTGATATAACATGCAACTGTAGATCGAGGAAGTTCATAGAGCGGTTTACCGAGACGATCATACTGGAACACCTATCCGATTAGGAAATTCAACAGAGGGTTAGGATGCATATCTTCTCCTTATTGTCGGGTGTGTTAAGCTACCGGAAGAATGACTCATGTCGACTTGTCTACCTATACATAAATTATAATTAGTATAAGATATCTTTCATTTATAAATAATAATAACATAACAGGTACAAACAATAAATCGAGGTACCCATTCTATGACAACTTTCTTCCCTCTATTTTTGTGCCTTTAGTAGGCCTAGTATTTCCGGCAATTGCAATGGCTTCTTTATCTCTTCATGTTCAAAAAAACAAGATTCTTTAGACCTGATGTGACC
>AP025066.1:4536006-4613980 GCA_036186865.1 Eustoma russellianum | reverse complement strand
ATAAATTATAATTAGTATAAGATATCTTTCATTTATAAATAATAATAACATAACAGGTACAAACAATAAATCGAGGTACCCATTTTATGACAACTTTCTTCCCTCTATTTTTGTGCCTTTAGTATACTTTGGGACTTCGTTGCCGTATATAGATATTTCTAGATCACCGCCATTGTAGCGCCCCGCTCCCGAGCCCTAGCATCGGGAACAGTGCACCCGCCGTATCTCACTAAGGAGAATACAAGGCGTCAAATCAATCTCTTACATGTCAGAAATGACGTAGAAATTTTTCTCGCGGAAACGTAAATCATAACTTAAATTAAACTCCAATAATCGTCATTACATTACTGAATCAAAATTCTGATAATAAAAGTAATAGAGAAGTCTATGAAAAAAAATCCTCAAAGTATAAGTAAACACAAACAGCTGCAGAGCCCTCTCGTAACCTAGATGCAGTTATCAACCAGCCCACTCCGCTATGTCCGTCCCGTGCTCAACAAAGAAATGCTCGTAGTCCTCATCCGGCTCACCTGGGAAGTAGGGGTGAGTGACAGAAATCACCCAGTAGATGCCCGCCTCAAACCAATACAAAACGTGCATACCGAAATGATATAGCCACATAGCACATAGATATGATATAACCACATAGCACATAAAGATAAGATAACATGCATAAGATAAAGTAAATGCGGTAAGTAAAGCACTCCACATAAAAATACGCAAGTACGTGATGCATGCTCAATTAACGTGTCACACGCAACAAGAATCATGTCATGCAATATGCCCTAGACCTATATGCAATGCATGATCCCGGGATTGACTGGATGCCTGTAGCCCGTACACTACAATCCACCCTGACCGATGCTCGTGGTCCGTACACCACGATCCACCATGACCGAGTACCCATGGCCCGTACACCATGATCCACTCCACTTGAGCGTCTGAGACCCGTACATCTCAACCCACTCCAAATGCAATGCACGTGACATGAATGCAGCAACAACCAAATCGCCTGTGGCCCGTACGCCCATCCTCACCATCTCCGGCACTCAATATTTGGCTTCGTAAAATTTTCGAATATTGGAAAGTTGTTATTTATCACCACCCTTATTTTTTTCCTTAGCTTGTATTAATTTACTAGAATTTTCTACTAATTTACCCTATGATTCCCTTATTTAATTTTATTTATTACTATTAATTTTTTAATTACTTAAATCTACCAAACTTCAGAAATTAAGTGAAAATAATTTAATTTTAACCTTTTATATTTACTTGAATGTATTTGAATTTATTGGTATTTAATTATATTTTCCTGGCCTGATTCGCCAGACCCGATACATTTTTTCGAGAGGTTAATGGGCCGCCTTCGGCCCGACCCGCTGGCCAGTCGACCCGGTCTGTTGGCCGGCCTGTTCTCTGCTTTAATTTAATTATTTATTTATTTATTTAATTGGATGTTCCACCAGTGGCAACGCGCACTGTGATTTGTTTTTCGATCCCAACCCCCATTTCCTCCTATTTCCAGTCTATAGGAACCTATTCTAAGGCCAAAACACAACTTCTTAAAGTCTCCTAATGTAAAAGTTCCTTTTTTCCCCATTTTTTAAGGATGTTTTCGATTCAATCATACCACCAATTTCACACACACATACATGCACATAGCAACCATTAATAATATATCTCATGCTTTCCAACATATAAAAAATTTACAACTTAAACAAATAAAAACAACGAAACAAAATTTACAACTTAAACAAGTAAAACAACGAAACAAAACTTACAACTACTTAAACAAATAAAAACAACGAAACACATTAGTATACCATCAAAGCATGCATAAATCATACCCGTTTGAGGGGGAAGAGGCACCTACCTTTTTTTTGACGAATCAACTTCCTTCTCCTCTAGACTCGAATCTAAACAATTGTAGTATAAAATCAATACTAATAATAAAGGTTAATTTGACTTACTTAAAAAAAATTAGTTAATAGCTTTCTATTATTATTATTATTATTATTATTATTATTATTATTATTATTATTATTATTTTCCTATCCGCCACATCGTCCAAAAAGACAGTGGCCACCAACTTGCCTGCCAAAATTCAATTTGTCCAACCAATTTGCAAAAAATTTCCTTCTGCCCAGTGTACCACTTCCACTCCATTATCACACATGCATATTTAATATGTCCCACTCTGTTATCACACATACATATTTAATATGCCAATGTTTTATGCTAGCCGAAATTAGCATGGCCCCAATTACATAATTCCTTTCCAGTACAATTTTGATACTTCTCTCTTTTTTCATATATATATATATAAACACATCCGGCAAATATATGTACATACCTATAGACACCCGGTATACATACATATATATCTATATTCATAGCGCAGTTACCTATCACTTGCATATATACTTGAAACTGGCCACTGTCTATCAAAAATACATCAACTACAATTTATAATATATGCACATATACAAACTGCACAACACATCACATATGTATATATATACATATAAGTTCATCTATCTATCAAGACAATTACACTAATGCATACATCATATGTTTTTCGCAAATCATAGCAAATATAGGAAGGATACTTGCCTTGATCCAAGTATATATATTATACCGTAATCGAAATCGAGCTTGAGTTGAATTTCCTTCCTCCTTCTCTCACTCACTGCTGATCGATTTGATGGTGGAGTGGAACAAAAGGGCTGCCGTTGGTTTTTTTTGTTGGGGCTGGGGAAGGGCGGCTGTTAGGGGAGGGTGGGATTGCTGAAATCTTTTTTTTGTCGTTTGGGCTGGGGGTGGCTGGGTAGTAATTTAGGTTTTGCTTCTTTTTCTTTTGTTTTGTTTTCTTTTTCTTACTGAGAGAGGGCGGCAACTATAGGGAATTAGGGTAGGGTAATAGGATATATATAAGTATTTAGGCAGATGTTGTGTTAGGAGGTTTCCTAGTGGATGAAATTTAATTTAGGTAATCCTAATCTCTTTTGGAATTTGATTACCAACTTACTCTTTTAATTCTAATCTAGTTATGATAAGTATATATCTATACACATAAATATTTTATTCCCTTTTTTTCTTTCAAAAGTAGCGGACATAATATTCCTTCCCCCTTACAATAAGTTTCGTTCTCGAAACTTGTGTATGGTATAATCAATGACTTAGTATGGTGCTACTTAATCATTCACTTAGATAATGACGTACTAAACCTCCATAGTGTATTATGATACGTTAACCATTTCACTTCTTTATCATAGGCTAAGGCCTCGAGAATCATTCTTTGTACCCAACAAAGAAGTTTCTAAGTGCTTATATAAAATCATAATGTATCTTCTTAGAATTCTAAGATCAAACTTAGGGGTATTGTTAGTATACTGGGGTTCTATATCCCAATCGTTAGTCGATATCGTACTTGTATTTGCGGTCATCAGCAGCCTTCTACAATCAGTTCTTAGGTGTACTATACACCTTACTTAATTCTCTATAATCACAACCTATAAACCTCTACTTATAATACTTGACGTGTATCATTTAACTTATTGCAATCTACAATTTCGCATTCTTAACTTCATATATGATTCATCTCCTAGTTACACGTCCAAAATATCCATCAAGTCCTCCAATTTATTACTCATTACACTTAATAGATATAGAATCAAGTCTCAAAATCAATTCTTATGTGCTTACGAACTAGTTCTATAATCAGATCCTCACTTTTCTCAGAGATAGCATCAACAACCTAAATATACGAAGTACGTGTATGAACATTTTTTTCTTCAATTTAAAAGAAAGTAACTTACGTAGCTATACTTTCGAATATAGCTTTAAACGTTTATAATAGTATTTCTCCTAACATTTGTAAACACAAAAACCAAAGTATCATATATTTGTTTTCGTAAAGCGGTGCCTCAAATAACCACTTATAAAATAATTGTACAACTTACTTTGCAAAAATATTACGGTTAAAACCATTTTAAAACGATTGAGACACAATGATCGTAAAACTTCTTTTTACAAACAACTTGAACACGGTTTCCTTTTCTTTCCAACGAAGTATATGTTTTTTTGAAAGCTATGTTTTGTTTCACAAAAGTACAACAATTGGAAGGTCGGCAAATGTAAAGTTTCATAAAACAGTTTAAGTAAGGTACCTCTCTTTTCGAAAAAAGAGCATATATCTTTTGAAACTATTTCTGCTTCACAAAATTAAATAAGTTCATCGCAAGCAGATAACCAATTTTAAAAGCATTTACTACTTAAAATGCTTGCGATAACGATGGTTGAAAAATAAAATTATTTTAGCAAAACAAATATAACTAAAATAAAGTTTGATAAATAAACATCTCGGCCTTTGCAAACATCATTGTTTCGAAATATATCAGTTTTGTCAGGGGTATTCGAAATTCCATTAGGTGGCTATACGATTTCAGAAAGGAGTATAGCCTTGTAAAGTAATATACTAAATAAGATAGTATAAGTAGTTGAAATATTTAGAAGCAAAATCTTTGAAATACCTTTGAAATGTAGGATATATCTTGGTGTACGTGCTTATATGAAAATAGTTGGCTACTTGAAAAATAATAGTCCAATACTTCGTATAATAATTTTTTTTCCCAAGTCACCCCTTACTGTGAATGAAAAATTCATCTATGTACCGTTTCTTATAAACCTTTAACTTAAGTTATCCACTCCTAATATGACACACTAAATATTGATCGACTTAGGGCATTCTAGTCTACCATGCTTCCGTGCGCGACACTGATCAACCGTACTTGCACTTGGTTGTTTCAATCGCTAATTCTAATTTAGGTAGATCTTACCTGGAAAGCAACCACTACTGTTCATACTTACATTGTTCTTGTTCAAGCCTACTTGATGCATCATTACTTACGTGTTCCTAGAAATCAACCCTTGATACTTTGTTATTCCACTGTACTTAATTTAGTATTGCTCGCTTATCACTATCAATCGATATCCTTAATAAGACTAATATCTCCGGCTTATTTGATACTCTAAAATTCAACATCTTAATCGTAACTCTAAACCCCCTTGTACAATATTCTCTGCCTCACTCTACAGACCATAACACTAATAAATCTTTTCTTAGCGGTTATCATTTTACTACAAATCGCCTCTTACGAACTACGATTCCAACTTAGACCTAGTCACATTCCGACACTACCGTCAAGGTAAAGGCGTGAACCAGCTTCATTTATCATAATGGTACCGGGTTTGCAGGGGTCGGATCTAAGAAATTATACAAACGATTATAATCAGCACTTAGAAAAGACAAATAAATCAGAGTCGTATGGAGTGCTCTAGGTATACGTGGGCATATCCCTTATTCGATTAGGTCTAATGTTATGACTTATTTTTAGAATCTGTACTCAGTATCATTATCCCTTACGTCTAAAATCATTACTTATTTCTAAGTTCAGTGCTTAAAATATAATCACAGCTTATGTCAAGATCAATACTTATGTTCAAATCACCACTTAATGTTCAGATCACCACTTAATTTCTAGAGCCGATATCATGTATCGTCATTTCTTAAGTCTAAAATCGTAACTTACGGGCAAGGTCATCACTTAATCTCTAAAGCCACGTCTTATTTCGAATAAGATGCTTAATATATAATCACTGTTTGCCACTAAAAATCGAGACTTAGGTCTAATATCATAACTTAGGGGCAAAATCGTTACTTAATCTCTAAGATTATGTCCTGAATCTATGTTTCCGTCGTGGATCTAGAACCATGCTCTGAAAGATCGCACTGTCGAACTCTTAGTACTTCTTAAATTCATTTCGAAATTAGATCCAAGTGACCAGCGGTGTCAGTTATGCTGCGCCATCACTGCTCCGCATCTCCTTGTCGAAGAATCTCAGGTCCGAGTGCGATGATGGTGGAGATGATGCATGCTAGTTCAGCAGCTAGTGCTATTGTGGTAAGGCATTGGTTATGGTGACCGTCGCATCTTCAAATGCTTGGGGGTGATCCCCTGATTCTGGTGGTTCTCACCACCATTTCCAGCTGGCTCACGTCGGGAGACATTTCTGTAATTCCAGTTCATAAAAAGAAATCAGATTAGTCAATAGCGAGTTACAAGGGTTGGACACAGGGTAAAACGGTAATTAGACAGAGAAAGCTCACCATCGGCACACACCTCACATAACCCGATCATAGCCTAAGTCTAAAATCATCTCTTAAGTCTACATTGTTTATTAGGGGTAAAATAGTCATTTTACAAAGATCGTAGCTTATGTCTAAGTGAGCTAGTTAATCCTGCGTTTCCGAGGCGGATCTGAAGCCTCGGCTCTGATACCACCTGTAGCGCCCCGCTCCCGAGCCCTAGCATCGGGAACAGTGCACCAGCCGTATCTCACTAAGGAGAATACAAGGGGTCAAATCAATCTCTTACATGTCAGAAATGACGTAGAAATTTTTCTCGCGGAAACGTAAATCATAACTTAAATTAAACTCCAATAATCGTCATTACATTACTGAATCAAAATTCTGATAATAAAAGTAATAGAGAAGTCTGTGAAAAAAATCCTCAAAGTATAAGTAAACACAAATAGCTGCAGAGCCCCCTCGTAACCTAGATGCAGCTATCAACCAGCCCACTCTGCTATGTCCGTCCCGTCCTCAACAAAGAAATGCTCGTAGTCCTCATCCGGCTCACCTGGGAAGTAGGGGTGAGTGACAGAAATCACCCAGTAGATGCCCGCCTCAAACCAATACAAAACGTGCATACCGAAATGATATAGCCACATAGCACATAGATATGATATAACCACATAGCACATAAAGATAAGATAACATGCATAAGATAAAGTAAATGCGGTAAGTAAAGCACTCTACATAAAAATACGCAAGTACGTGATGCATGCACAATTAACGTGTAACACGCAACAAGAATCATGTCATGCAATATGCCCAAGACCTATATGCAATGCATGATCCCGGGATTGACTGGATGCCTGTAGCCCGTACACTACAATCCACCCTGACCAATGCCCGTGGTCCGTACACCACGATCCACCATGACCGAGTACCCATGGCCCGTACACCATGATCCACTCCACTTGAGCGTCTGAGACCTGTACATCTCAACCCACTCCAAATGCGATGCACGTGCCATGAATGCAGCAACAACCAAATCGCCTGTGGCCCGTACGCCCATCCTCACCATCTCCGGCACTCAATATTTGGCTTCGTAAAATTTTCGAATATTGGAAAGTTGTTATTTATCACCACCCTTATTTTTTTCCTTAGCTTGTATTAATTTACTAGAATTTTCTACTAATTTACCCTATGATTCCCTTATTTAATTTTATTTATTACTATTAATTTTTTAATTACTTAAATCTACCAAACTTCATAAATTAAGTGAAAATAATTTAATTTTAACCTTTTATATTTACTTGAATTTATTTGAATTTATTGGTATTTAATTATATTTTCCTGGCCTGATTCGCCAGACCCGATACATTTTTTCGAGAGGTTAATGGGCCGCCTTCGGCCCGACCCGCTGGCCAGTCGACCCGGTCTGTTGGACGCCCTGTTCTCTGCTTTAATTTAATTAATTATTTATTTATTTAATTGGATGTTCCACCAGTGGCAACGCGCACTGTGATTTGTTTTTTGATCCCAACCCCCATTTTCTCCTATTTCCAGTCTATAGGAACATATTCTAAGGCCAAAACACAACTTCTTAAAGTCTCCTAATGTAAAAGTTCCTTTTTTCCCCATTTTTTAAGGATGTTTTCGATTCAATCATACCACCAATTTCACACACACATACATGCACATAGCAGCCATTAATAATATATCTCATGCTTTCCAACATATAAAAAATTTACAACTTAAACAAATAAAAACAACGAAACAAAATTTACAACTTAAAAGTAAAACAACGAAACAAAACTTACAACTACTTAAACAAATAGAAACAACGAAACACATTAGTATACCATCAAAGCATGCATAAATCATACCCGTTTGAGGGGGAAGAGGCACCTACCTTTTTTTGACGAATCAACTTCCTTCTCCTCTAGACTCGAATCTAAACAATTGTAGTATAAAATCAATACTAATAATAAAGGTTAATTTGACTTACTTAAAAAAAATTAGTTAATAGCTTTCTATTATTATTATTTTTTTTTCCTATCCGCCACATCGTCCAAAAAGACAGTGGCCACCAACTTGCCTGCCAAAATTCAATTTGTCCAACCAATTTGCAAAAAATTTCCTTCTGCCCAGTGTACCACTTCCACTCCATTATCACACATACATATTTAATATGTCCCACTCCGTTATCACACATACATATTTAATATGCCAATGTTTTATGCTAGCCGAAATTAGCATGGCCCCAATTACATAATTCCTTTCCAGTACAATTTTGATACTTCTCTTTTTTTTCATATATATATATATATATATAAACACATCCGGCAAATATATGTACATACCTATAGACACCGGTATACATACATATATATCTATATTTATAGCGCAGTTACCTATCACTTGCATATATACTTGAAACTGGCCACTGTCTATCAAAAATACATCAACTACAATTTATAATATATGCACATATACAAACTGCACAACACATCACATATGTATATATATACATATAAGTTCATCTATCTATCAAGACAATTACACTAATGCATACATATATGTTTTTCGCAAATCATAGCAAATATAGGAAGGATACTTGCCTTGATCCAAGTATATATATTATACCGTAATCGAAATCGAGCTTGAGTTGAATTTCCTTCCTCCTTCTCTCACTCACTGCTGATCGATTTGATGGTGGAGTGGAACAAAAGGGCTGCCGTTGGTTTTTTTTGTTGGGGCTGGGGAAGGGCGGCTGTTAGGGGAGGGTGGGATTGCTGAAATCTTTTTTTTTTGTCGTTTGGGCTGGGGGTGGCTGGGTAGTAATTTAGGTTTTGCTTCTTTTTCTTTTGTTTTGTTTTCTTTTTCTTACTGAGAGAGGGCGACAACTATAGGGAATTAGGGTAGGGTAATAGGATATATATAAGTATTTAGGCAGATGTTGTGTTAGGAGGTTTCCTAGTGGATGAAATTTAATTTAGGTAATCCTAATCTCTTTTGGAATTTGATTACCAACTTACTCTTTTAATTCTAATCTAGGTATGATAAGTATATATCTATACACATAAATATTTTATTCCCTTTTTTTCTTTCAAAAGTAGCAGACATAATAGCCATCCTCACGCACTTGTACTATATTCTATGCAAGGACTCTCATGCGAAGACGGAGGGGACATCAGATTGCGGGACCATTACATATGTTGTAGTTTTGGATATGGCAGAGGTTTGTCATCTTCCGTCTTATCCTCGTCAGGAGTCTAATGATGAGGCCTGGCGTGCACTGTGTAGCCTGGTAGCTTAGTGACATCAGCTTTCCGGAGGTTTCCAACCATATATTTGATGTTGTCCACGATCTGCTCGATAGTATAGCATAGGGGAGTTTCTTGTGTGTGCATTACCGTCCATACATTATTGCAAGCTTGCCATCGGTATGCACTATGCACCTAGGACGAGCATCTGTGGACTGCTCAGGCGTCATTGCTGTTGTGGCGCATTGCTGAGCATGTCCTACCCCACAGAGTGATGAGGTAGTTTAGGCTAACGTAGGAGGAGCCGCTCAGGGTCGACACGTGGGTTGACATCCATCAGATGGTTAGGAGGGCGTGAAACATCGAATATGCGCAGATGCACGCCATATTCTTAAAGCAGTTGGACGACTGGATGCAACGAATCATATAGCTATACCCTGAGCAATCGTACATGGTGTGGTACAGACTCCGGACACTCTTGACGCTTGGTCGTCCTTGTGTAGAGCGCGTAGGGGACGACAATTTTCATGGTTACACATCTAGTCTCATACAGGTGGTATGTATACATATATGAATACATCTTTTGTTTTATTTAATTGTGTCATTGTAACTTAAATGAGTACTGATTTTTCTATTTTTTAAATTTTAGTCACACTATCTTGCTCATATTTATAATAGATTTGAAAGTAAATCCAAAACAATACTAGGCGGTTTTGACAGAACCGTTTAGTAAAATACATAGCTGTTTTGATAGAACGATCATGTGTCAATGAATTTTTGACATTCGGTGGTTCTGTCAAAACTGCCTAATTCATACGGCGGTTGTCTATAAGTAAGCGTCATTTTTCACTTCAACTTTTTTCGTAATTTTACAATACAACGAAGTTCTACTAGAATCTATGAGCAGCTTATAATACATCTGAAGATCTCCTCGAGCTTTCTCTCTTATCTTGTGAGTTATTTATTGTTATTTATTTTCTAACATTCAATTATTGTAATTCATTTATTGTTATTCATATATGTGAAGTTGTACTTAATTATTGACATTTACTTGTTTCGATTGCATGAACGTATATTAATATTTAATTATTATTATTTAGTTGTTTTGATAGCATGAACGTACGTGTAGTATCACTTAAATATTTTTATTTACTTGTTTCGATTGCATGAACGTATAGTTATTTATTTATTGTTATTTATACATGTGAAGTGGTACTTAATTATTGTTACCTGTTTGTTTCAATTGCATGAACGTATATTAGCATTTAATTAGTGTTATTTAGTTGTTTCAATAGCATGCATGTGCGTAAAGTATTATTTCAGAATTTTTATTTACCAATTTTTCGATTGCATGAACATAGGTATGTTCGTATTTCGTTTCATTATTGCATTTATGTTCGTATTTCATTGTTGCTATTTTTTATGCAATGCATTTGGTTTTAGTTATGGCTAATGGTAGAGTTGTTGGTGGTAAGTTGAGACTAGAGATTGGGGATTTGTTGACACTCTATAGGAGTATATGACCCTTCACCTTAGCAGTAGCAGTAGGTACAATACATCAGATATTGTTAAGACGGTATTCTTTTATAGAGATTTATAGGTCACCCGTAGGTGTAGGGCTATCATAGAGGATGTGAGGCTATAAGGATTGTTGTAGTGTGTTAAAGTTAAGATAGATCATGCATTGTTCACAGCATTTGTGGAAACATGGCAACAGGAGACCTACTTCTTTCACCTAGCTTTAGGAGAGGTCACAGTCACGTTTCATGATGTATCCATATTGTTTGGCCTTCGCATCAACGGTGATGCCGTTACTGGTCGAGAGCCCATGTACTCACCAGCTCAGTGGCGCTAGCTGTGCACCGAGTGCCTTGGATGGACTCCGGACATGTCTGATATGACATGCAACTGTGGATCGAGGAAGTTCATAGAGCGGTTTACCGAGATGATCATACTGGAACACCTATCCGATTAGGAAATTCAACAGAGGGCTAGGGCGCATATCTTCTCCTTACTGTCAAGTGTGTGAAGCTACCGGAAGAATGACTCATGTCAGCTTCTCTATCTCTACATACTTTAGGACTTCGTCGCGTATATAGATATTTCTGGATGACCTTAATCCTCACGCACCTGTCCTATAACCTATGCAAGGACTCTCATGCGAAGACGCTCAGATTGTGGGACCATTACATATTTTGCAGTTTTGGATATGGGAGGGGTTTTTCTCTTCCGTCATATCCTCGTCGGGAGTCTAATGATGAGGCCTGGCGTGCGGTGCAGCCTGGTGGCTTAGTGACCTCAGTTTTCTGGAGGTTTCCAACCATATGTTGGATGTTGTCCACGATATGCTCGGTAATCTAACATAGGGGAGTTTCTTGTGTGTGCATTACCGTCCATACATTATCGCGAGCTTGCCATCGGTATGCACCTAGGACGAGCATCTGTGGACTGCTCAGGCGCCATTGCTGTTGTGGCGCATTGCTGAGCATGTCCTACCCCACAGAGTGATGATGCAGTTTAGGCTAACGTAGGAGGTGCCACTCAAGATCGACACATGGGTTGACATCCATCAGATGGTTATGAGGGTGGGAAACATCGAATATACGCATATGCACGCCATATTCTTAAATCAGTTGGACGACTGGACGTGCCAAATCATATAGCTATACCATGAGCAATCGTACATGGTGTGGTACATACTCCAAACACTCTTGACGCTTGGTCGTCCTTGCGTAGAGCGCGTAAGGGACGACAATTTTCATAGTTCCACATCTAGTCTCATACAGGTGGTATGTATACATCTTTTGTTTAATTTAATTGTGTCATTGTAACTTAAATGAGTACTGATTTTTCTAATATTTAAATTTTAGTCACACTATCTTACTAGAATTTACCATCATAGAGCATAAGTTATAGACGAGACCAGTATGGAGATTGCATCAGAGGGGGCTCAGGGAAGAGGGTCTTGGACATCTTCTGTTGCAGAGACCTCTAACAAAGTCCACCTAAGAGACTTGAGATGCGTATTATCTGATATTTGTCGTGTCTTAGTCGCAGGGCCTATCATTTGCATACATGTACGTTGGAAACGCTGGAGGGTGAAACCCTACTGATCCATCGAGGGATGCCCATGTAGAAGTATGTTCGGAGCATGGCACATCATTCCTAACACCAGTCGTCTATAGCAGACATGCGTTTGATCAGGATGATGACATTGATATTTTCGATTATCTTCTCCCTTCCGCTCTCGAAGATGATCCGTTTGCTAGAGACCTAGAGCGCGACATAGAGCATGCGTGACATATATACCGATTACATCTCATTGGCTCGATATGCTGCCATTGCAGTCACAGTTGTCGATTCTGCAATCGCTGCCACTGCCGCAGCTGCTAGAAGATCTAGGTCCACCTAAGAGTAATGTATTTGCTCAGCAGCAGCCTACACGTAAGAGGCGTTGTTTTACTGGTGGTAGCTCTGAAATGTATATTGTATTTGTATTGTGTTTATAATATTTTGTATATAGACATACTTTTGTACAATATTGATTCATCCTTATTTTATGTTACTTTATTCTTGTTTTATTTATTCGTATTTGCTCAGCGATACCTTAAAATTTTAAAAATATATTTTTTTATAAACACGTCGTTAAAAAAGTACGCAAAAAATACTGACTTAACATTTTATCTGAATACATTGTCAAATGAATTATGTACTGAAAAATGTTATGTTTCAATAGAAATTACGCGTTGACACACATAACCGTAAAATTAAACTAGAATATTTTTAAAAAGCAAATTAAATTGGAATATAAATATTTCAAGAAAAAAAACATACGACAGTTTTGACAGAACCGTTGTATGCCAAAAGTCAATTGACATATGACGATTTTGTCAAAACCACCATTGTTTTACTAGGCGGTTCTGTCAAAACCACCTAATGTACTTCTTGGCTAACTCCCAAACCCATTGTAAATATATGTTTTCTTAATAAAACTACTATAATTTTTTCTTTCTCCCCTCATTTTTGTGTCCCAACATATTAACCATCTGCCATGTAAGACACAAACGAACCAAGTAGTATCAGAAAATGGCAGGGGGTCACGGATAAAGTGGTGCTCAATGAGAAAGTGGTCAAGAAGAATCCTACTTTAATTATAAACCGGTTCGGACAACTAAACACCTCTTTGGCTATGTTAATTCTCCATACCTACCCGTATGTCTATGTTGAGTCTTGTAGTGTAAAGTTTGTTGTATTTGCTTAAGCCTTGGTGCCGAAGTGAAGGTGGTGTAACGGTGTTAACGGATATCCGAAATATCCGGATATCCATTAACAAATGGCTGGAGGGTATGGTTGATTATGTAGAATTTTGGGATGAAGTGGTCAGGCATCACATACACACAAATATCCTGAGTTGTTTTAAAGAGTTAATTGCATCTGATATTCACTCTTTTCCACAAAGTTTTAAGTAACATCTGTACTTTTATCGAATGCTCTAGACAACCTTACTTATTGGTGAAATTATCAGCTGGCATCCGGATACCGAAATTAAATGCGTATAGCTGGTTTTTAATTTCTGAAAATTAATAAATAAAAAATAATTAACTAAAATTAGTTTAAAATTCCAAAAAAATGTAATTAAATTCTAAAAATATAAAATTCTAATAGTAAATTACTTTCACCTAATTTTTTAAAGTTTTATTAATTTAACTAATTAAAATAATTAGGAAACAAATATGAAATAAATAGGAAAAATAGTATAAAGTCACGGAAAAATTAATTGAAGCTAGGGAAAATATATGAGTAACAATATTTTCATGACATTCCTAATAATTAAAGTAAAGTAAAAAATGCAGTGAGCCGGGAAAAAATAAACTAAAAATTAATTGATTAATTCAATTTTAGTATTATTTAAGAGATTTAAAAATCCATTAAATGAATTAAAAAAATTAAAAAAGGAGAGGAAAAAATAGAGAGAAGAAAATGAAAGTAAAGCAATATAAAAAAAATAGTAGGGGAAGATAAAAATAAATAAATAAAAGAATGAATTGTTTGAAAGCCTATGAAAGATAAAATAAAGTGTAGAAACTAAAATAAAGTCCAGAAAGATAAAATAACAGTAGAATATAAAATACAGTAATGAACTCTAAGAAATATAGAGTAACTATGCAATATAGGTAATACACAATATAGACTATTTCATTTTCAAAAATCTCTTAATTTCTTTTTATTTTAATTTATTTAATGGATTTCTGAATCTCTTAAATAATATTAATATTAAATTAATTGATTAATTTTAATTTATTTTTTCCCCATCTCACCGCCCCTTTTTTCCTTTACATTAATTATTAGAAATATCATGAAAATATTGTTAACCATATATTTTCCCTAGCTTCTATTAATTTTTTTTTGTAACTTTATACTATATTTTCCTATTTATTTCATATTTATTTACTAATTATTTTAATTATCTAAATTAATAAAACTTCAAAAATTAGGTGAAAGTAATTTATTTTTAGCATTTTATATTTTTTGGAATTTAATTATATTCGTATGAAATTTTAAACTATTTTTAATTGATTAATTATTATTTATTTATTTTCAGAAATTAAAAACCGGCTATAGACAGTTAATTTATGGTATCCGGATGCCAGCTGATAATTTCACCAATAAGTAAGGATGTCCAGAGTATTCGGTAAAAGTACAAATACTACTTAAAACTTTATAGAAAATAATGGATAAAAGATGCAATTAACTCTTGTTTTAAAAGTTGATTTCATTTTTTCTAAATAGCGTCCTCTTCTCACTAAAGCACAAGTAGCTAACTCCTTAATACCTTGCTAATCGGAATGTTGTTATTATTTTGTGCATAAATATTTTCGCACATATACATCAACATTCGAGCTTTTTTTTTTACTATGTAGGATCGAATGTATGGTATCAAAATTTCTTTTGTATTTTTTGACTCGTAACTTAAATCCTCTTTTCATTGTGTGTCGCATAATATCTAATACATAATTTGCGTTTTTAGAATATACGTCTTTCAAAGTTATCATATCACCTCAGCCGATTTCAGACATAAATACCTAAAATTTTTACTAAATGCTATAACCTCCACATAACATTAACTATATGAATCAATCGTCTCCTCAATTGTGTAATTCATATCATCCATTATTGTTTCCTTCCATGTCTTCTTTGGTTTTCATCTTATATGTTTAACATACATCTCATTTTTTGTCTCGCATCGTTTAACAGATGCATTTGCATATGTCCATACGATTTTAACCTTGACTCACATGTCTTCTCATCTATAGAAACCATCTCGACCTTTCTAATTATATGTTTATCTCTTATTTTATTATTCTTTTCATTTTAACATTCTCATTTTCGTCATTCATGATGATGATGATCCCATTGTAAAACGTACTGTTGCTCATTTGAATCTCATCGGTTAGCGAAAATGCCGAACGTCTGTCCATTTTCGTCATTCACATCCTTTATTCATGTTCAAATACCCAACGTTCATATCCATAGAGCAATGAACGTCTTACTGTCATCATGTGAAATTTCTCTTTTAGTTTTAAATGTACTATTATTTCGTACATATACTGGAAAATTATAGAAGACACGAAGTAAAGTTAAAATTTTAGTGTTATGTATGCTTTATTATAATTGCAATATAACAGTACAAACTATCTCCAGGAGATATTAATCATCAAAAGTTTCAGCTCCGATGTACCCGAAAGTTGGAGTCGCCGCCGGCCACCGATCCGCCAGGGTTAAGGCAACCAACCATCGAGACGGCAAAACTTCTGCGTTATATGTTCAGTAGTCCTTCTCGATCCTTCTCAGCTTCTGCAATCAAGCAAATCAGCTACACATGGATTTACCCAATCAAAACCCTGAAAAAGCACGCCTAGTAGTCCAGCCATGCATTAATGCAAGCAGTAGCAACCCCCTTCACATCACAATTCGTTTGCCCAATTCAAACCCTAACCCTAATTTGAATTCTACCCTAAACCCTAGCAATTCCAGTTCAATCGGTCCTAATTTGAATTATGTTTCTAAGCAATTGTTTTCTGTATCTATTCCAAGAAAGCGTCGTCGAGGCAGGCCCCGGAGATTGACGGCGTCAGTTGACCAGGTATACTCTTCCTCGACATTAGATTCCTCTTCTGCTCATTTGGTTAACAATCACCCAAGGAACCATAATTTGGTAAGAGGTCTAGTACCAAATCTAAGCGCAGATTTGTCTGAGGAAATTATTGTGATTAATAAAGAGGCCACATCCGAGGCGTTGACAGCCTTATCAGCTGGGTTCCCAGCCGATTGCCTCACCGAGGAGGAGATTAAGGCCGGGGTTGTTTCTGTTGTGGGTGGTATCGAGCAGGTTAATTACATTTTAGTGAGAAACCATATAATTTCAAAATGGCGGGAAAATGTGTCGATGTGGTTGTCCAAAGATGTGTTTGTCAATGTAGTGCCCAAGCATTGTGCTGGCTTATTGGACTCTGCTTATAATTATTTGACTTCACATGGGTACATCAACTTTGGGGTTGCTTCAGGGATCAAAGAGAAGATTCTAGTAGAACCTAGTAACCCGAAAGTGATTGTGATTGGAGCAGGGCTTGCTGGTTTGGCTGCCGCACGGCAGTTGATGTCATTTGGGTTTAAGGTGACTGTTCTGGAGGGTCGTAAGCGTGCGGGTGGGAGGGTATACACCAAAAAATTGGAGGGAGCAAGTAAAAATGCTTTTGCCGATCTTGGGGGAAGTGTGTTGACAGGTACCCTTGGGAATCCACTTGGTATTTTGGCCAGACAGCTGTCATGCACACTACACAAAATCAGAGATAAATGCCCAATTTATAAATTGGATGGCAGGCCAGTCAATCCACATTTAGACCAAAAGGTGGAGAAGGCCTTTAATGACCTGTTAGATAAGGCGAGCAGTCTTAGGCGGTCAATGGGAGAAATCTCACAGGATGTATCTCTTGGTGCAGCATTGGAGACTTTCTGGCCACTGTTTGGGGATGCTGTCGACAAAGAAGAGATGCGTTTATTCAATTGGCATCTGGCAAATCTGGAATATGCTAATGCAGGGTTGCTCTCAAAACTTTCACTTGCATTTTGGGACCAAGATGACCCCTATGATATGGGAGGGGATCATTGCTTTTTGTCTGGAGGAAATGGAAAGTTGGTTCAGGCTCTTGCTGAGAATGTTCATATATTATATGAGAAAACCGTGCAAACTGTACGTTATAATAGTGAAGGAGTTCAAGTAATTGCTGGGGGTCAGGTTTTTGAGGCTGATATGGCTCTTTGTACTGTTTCTCTGGGAGTTCTAAAGAAAGGGTCCATTAAGTTTGTCCCTGAGTTACCTCAAAAGAAGCTTGATTGCATAAAGAGGCTGGGATTTGGTCTGCTAAATAAGGTGGCTATGCTTTTCCCGTATGTTTTTTGGCCTACTGATATTGATACATTTGGTCATCTGACTGAGGACGTGGGCCAACGGGGTGAGTTTTTCCTTTTCTATAGTTACGCAACTGTGGCTGGTGGGCCCCTGTTGATTGCTTTAGTAGCCGGGGAAGCTGCGCATATGTTTGAGGAAATGCCTCCAACTGACGCCGTGATAAAGGTTCTTCAAATTCTTAAAGGTGAATCTCTTAGTATCCCATCCCCAACCCTGGCCCCTCTCCCAAACAGGAAAAAGGGGACGGGGTAGGCGCTTGTGTTTGGAACTTCTGCCAACACTTGATAGTTAATCAAGGAATTAGGGCCCTTTTTGTTTTGCCCTTTAACCATGTTTGCATTAGCCTACCCAAGACCTTCTTTCTGCCCACCACACCCGTGTCAATGCGATACAACATGGGTGGATATGCTTTTCAGGTTCATTGGTATCTCGATTGGATGTGGGTGATCTGACCAGAAGTTTGTGGAATGGTTGTCTTTGAAGTGGAGGGTAGAATATGAAAGAAAGCATGATTGTCTTGGATTTTTATGAATATAATTATCATGTTTTACGATTACAATAATTTTCTTTTCAACAAAATCTCTTTGAAACCATTCATACCTTTATGTGTGTGTGTGTGTGTGTGTGTGTAATATGTATTTGTGCATGTATATTAGATATGTATTACATTTATAAGCGTAAAAAGTGATTCTAAAATTTTTATATACTTGTCTCTATATTTCTTAATAAGTGAAGAATTAGACATTTAGATATGCGTCCTTGTCCGATTCTTCCACCTGAGTCTCGGCATCATAGGACTAACGTTTTAAGGGATTTAGTCTCGTTTAGGTAGCTTTTTTCACTAGATTGAGAGATCTTTTCAAGTACTATAATATTGACATGACTTGGTACTTACCTCTATGTGACTGACTATTCTGTTTGGCCTGTTGATATAGGTATTTTTGTGCCACAAGGAATTGAGGTCCCAGAGCCTATTCAAACTGTCTGCACTAGGTGGGGTGCTGATCCTTTCTGTTTAGGTTCTTACTCTAATGTTGGTGTAGGAGCATCAGGAACCGACTATGATATCTTAGCTGAAAGTGTTGGTGATGGTAGACTTTTCTTTGCTGGTGAAGCCACCAATAGGCTTTATCCAGCTACTATGCATGGAGCATTTCTTAGTGGCTTTAGAGAAGCAGCGAAAATTTTGTGTTCTGCGAGTGTTAGAGCCTTGAGGTCTAAAGTCGATAGAAACCCTTCTAAGAATACGTATGCTTGTGCATCTTTACTTGCTGATCTATTCAGGGAGCCAGACTTGGAGTTTGGTAGTTTTTCAGTAATTTTTGGAAGGGAATCCTCCGATCTTAAATCAACAGCAATCTTAAGGGTGACTTTTAGTGGGAAACAAAAGAGAAGTTTAGATCACCATTGTAATAAAGTGCTCTTTCAACAGCTTCAGTCTCATTTTAACCAGCAACAGGAGCTTCATGTATATGCTTTCTTAAGTAGGCAACAAGCCCTAGAGCTTAGAGAAGTAAGAGGGGGTGATGAAATGAGGTTGCATCATCTTTGTGAAAAGATTGGAGTGAAATTGGTGGGTAGAAAAGGTCTTGGGTCATCTGCAGATTCTGTTATTTCTTCCATTAAGATTCAAAGGGGCAAACGGAAAAGCCTTAAATCTGGTGGGTATTTTATCCCTCCATTCATATATTTTATCCAGTACTTGTTCAATGTTGCAGCTTACGTTTATCTATGTGAAACTGACTTCCTCCTCCCCTCCTCCCCTCCTCCTTTGAAAAGGTATAACGAAGTATAAAGGGGCAACCTTGAAGCAAAAGATGGTTAGGTATGATCAGGAGCTCTTGGTTGGATTCTGCTTTTTGACGATCATTTTTTTTTCTCTTTTCCAGTGGATCAACTTTTACAATGATAATTTACTGACTGGACTTCTCTTTGGTGTTGCTTGTTATTTTTCAGGAAGGCTAAAATTCTAAGGAAAGCCAATGGCTCCGTGCCACCAAACTCTCTTAGTGGAAACCAAGTATATTCCAGTGCCACCAGCTCCACTCATTTAGTTAATCGACCTTTGGATCCCAAAACAGTGGGTGACAGTAATGGCTTTCTCCCTTGTACTCCCCATGATGTAGAGAGAGAGTTAAACACTAGAAAGGGCTCGACCCTTGTCTCCAGTGCACTATACGAAATTAAAGTCAATGAGGATGCTTGTATTAGTCATCCATTCATTGCTGGATCTCACTCCAAAGGCAAGGATGGCAGTATGGTGTATAACATCCCTCCGATTGATGATTTTGGGGATCCCGTAATAAGTTACAATGATGGATTTGCTCGTACAGCTAATTCTGGTGTTGATGCTTCATTATCGGCTAGCCTAGATGGTTTTATTCCTCCAAATTCAAATGATGGAGAAAATTCAGCTGGGATTGCTGACAGCTGTATTCCATCAAATACATATGCAAATTGTGCATCACCGGCTTCAAATGTGAATTCGGGTAATTTTTAGTTGGAGCTGCATCTGTGAAATTTCACAACCTAGACAGGGTATTTCTGACCGGTAAATAGCTTTCCAATCATGAAGCGATATATTGTTCTCAAAGTATTATTGATGTTCTCATAAGGTCTCCTAATTACTTGCTTTTTTTCTAAATTTCTGCTGATTCTCGTTTGATACTTTTCGGCTCTTTATGTCTTTTGTTTAATTTACTGATGGCTATAGGAGGAGAACAACTTCTGACGATTTCATAAAATAGATCCTGCTCTCTTAAACATGTTCATTTAGAGTTCGTGATTTAAAATTAAAAGTTGCATGAAGGGACCACTGTTGAACACGAGTGACTGTTGAATTATTAGGTCACTGATGACTATTTCTCTTTCCGAAACCGCAGTCGGTATAATTGTGAATTAGTTAAGGTTTTGGCATGCGTTATTTTATTTATTTATACTTATTATTATCTCACATGATACAGCTGCTGAAACAAGTCTAATTCTTTTATTTGGAGAAATGAACTTTAAAGTGTCCACATATATCATTCACATGGTACATATACAGCTGAGAGTCTCACTGGAAGCAAACTCTCTATCCCTTGAGATAGAGGTCTTGTTTGACTGTCTCTCACCCTTTCCAGACCCTAACGGTAGCTTTTGATGTCGTTAGGATATATTGGATATAGTGGTTGTTGTATATATCATTCATTCACCATCCATCCTCTAAAATTGTGTTCTTCAGTGTTGTTCTTTCGGTAAGACGCTGCCATAAAAAGATCAGGATGTGATTAACGTGGCAGATAATGCTTAAGAATGAATCTAGAATCTGCTAGTTTGTAAATGGTAAAAAGGGTAGGCTAGAGCGTCGAACCAAATTGATTATAATCCTTACAGATGAATCTGTAAGTGCAAGATGTAGGTTTGGCAATTCCAAGTTGGATAGGTTCACCATTCATCTGTTTTTGGCCTTTTTTTATGCAATGTTGGGTTGTGTAGTTGTTGTCTTGTGCGGTCTACTGTGTTCACTCCATTAATAGGACATACAGGTTGCAGAGAAACTTTGGAACATTTGAATGACCAACAAAGTGATTTTCCAAAATGGATGGGGAGAAGGTGATGCCAATTTTACTGCAACTCCGGACGTAAGAGCCGTGCTTGGAAGCTCTACCAAGACTGGAAGTTTTTCTCAATCTTATGGAACATGCTCTTCTTACTGTTTAAAACTAGAGATTGTGAAAAAGTGTAAGGATTCTTATACCCTTTGCCACATTGTGTCAGCATACAAGTATTGGATTGGCTCATATCCATATCGCTTGTGCTGGTCTTGTCTTTTCTTTATCCTGTGACTAATGCGTCCGATCCAGATTATACCTCCACAGCGGTGATGTTCGCCTTAGCTGAGATATGGCAATAGCAGTATGAAGATCGGAAGGGCAGGTCCTTAAGATTGTATATAAATGTTGGGTTCTTGGAGAAGAATACACAACTGTACAGAGCTTATTTGATACTTTTTGCAATTTACATTCATTGCTGAACATTGTAAATTTTCACAGAGATGTAAGTGCGTGTGCATAAAGATTCCTTTCCGCAGGAAGTATTGTATTACATGCAATGGTTCTTACTGGATATTGGATCTTCCACTGGTTGCAATAGATATTCTTTCAAAAGATAAGTACTAGTTTATGTCTGTTGCTTTAAGCTGTTGGAAACTAATGAAAGCTACAGCTTCTTCTCACTTCCGATAAACCAAAAAAAAAGGGAGGGAAGAAAACAACAACAAATTCCAACGATAGCAAAAGCTATCGTTAGAGTCTGGGGAGAGTGAGGCAGACAAACAATGACTTTATCTCAAGGGATAAAGAGTTTGATTCCAGTGAGACTCTGACTCTATATATACCTACATAAATAACACAATAATAGAAATATGCACGAGTGAAGTCGTTGGAATATACTGGGTCCGGATGATGATGAGTCTTATTAAACGTCACAGGTGTATCGACATTTCATAATATAGGGAGAATTTTTTTTCACATGTATCCTGGTGGAAGCAATGGATTATGATAAGACCATAGACATGTAGCCCATTTTACTTTGATATAACAAGGAATTATGGGCGAATTTTGAAACATTTTTGGAAAAAAAGTACTGTTAGTTAAATGTACAGAATAAATATAAAAATTGAACAGTCATTATCTACTTGTTTGGCACTCAGTTTTTGGCATTTCTGAATGATTGTATCTATCCAGAAACCTATAAATTTCTACTACTTTAAAAACAACATAATACAACTTATTCGACCGATGTTAGATAGTCTTATTAAACGTCACAAGACCAATTCTAGGCCAAAAAGTGTAAGCCTCATTTCTTTGACATTTTAGCATCATTTCCAAACTTGCAAACACACAGCTCAAAGTTCAAATGTAAACTTGATATAGTTACACTCTTTATTGATTTTGAAATATGATAAAATAAAACAAAATGTTTCACTAAATTGGCTACACTTGTAGTAGTTGATCGCACAGTTTGACGCAATTTTCATTTTGGGTAATCGAGAAACATTCTAACACATGGGTATAGTTGTGTACATCCGATCCTGCCATAAACAGTGGTCTCTAAGGCAATGCGATAATGTTGTTGTATACTTTTCATATATCCTTTGCCCTGTCAGCAGAACATCACACATGATACACCGCAAAACAAATGATGCATATAGTTAAATACCAATACCAAGTAGCATGAATATTTGGATGAAGTATAAGAATTACACAATCTGTAACTCATCCCTATTCAAAAGACCACATTCAAGCACCCTCATCACCAAAAAAAGAAAGAGGACAAAAGGCGACCGCGCTCATCCTTGTAGCACTCCTAATCTAAGTGTGATCTAACCTCTCCATGTTCTTAGCAATGTCTTGTTGCTTACCCTCTCGAAATCCTGCCTCTCCTAACCATTTCTGCAGTTTGGCTTCTTTATCCGCCTTGAACTCATTGTAATCCTCTGCTAGGGAAAAGAATTCATCTTTGGACAGGCTTTGATCAACTTGCAGCTCTTTTAGCTCATCAAGAATCTGACTTGATAATGGCAATTCATCTTGTGTATCCGATGACGTATTCCCATCTGCAACGCCCTTGTCTTGGCCCAGTTCTTTTGACTCGAGTTGAGGCCACCTGAAATTGCTAAGTTTAGTGGACCTCATAACATTGGAAAAATAACTAGATGTTCCAACATCATCCTGCTGTGATGAACTCGAGCTGCGACCCCAGACAGATGGGCTCCAAGAACTAGTGGTTCTTCCAATCTTGAAGGATGAATTTGAGCTGCTTATTAGTCCCTTTTTCGGTTGTTTTGTGGCCATGATAGCTAACGAGCTAATTATATCTTTGATCATGTCATCAGCAATAATGTAGCCGCATTCTCTCATCGATCTTATCATGGAAATTGAATCTTCAGTGTCTTCTGTATGCAAAGTCATCTCACGAGATTTATCAACAACTTTGTTCTTGAGGTTGATTAAGTTTGGTGCTGAATTCTGAACATGCTGCTGAATGTAGTAAAGGCCCACAGATGGTTCATTTGCCACATACTTCATCATGTCTGCTAAGCATTCACATACCTCCACAAACCCATCCACAGAGGAAAATTCATGCATCTTCTTAAAGGTGAATGGATCTTCATCACTGTCAAAAGACACGAAAGGCTAATTGATATTAGTCACACACACACAACAAAAGATCATGATGAAAAGAAGTCCCTGAATAATAGAAATAGAGAGGTGCAATGCATCAATCCCCTTTTAGTGTACTAAAGAAGACACACCACAAGGACCTAGCATAAACTATCATGACTCATTCCCAAAAAATATATGTTATAAAATCTCCAGAGCTTCTTATCTCATTCTACAATCAAATATAGCCTAGTATCCATTCATAAAACGGACGACCAGCAAATTGGTAACTCTCAGCATATAAAGCACTGTTAGATATGCCCAGCACATATAAAGCATGCAATAGTTTTACAGACTCAACAAGGCACGCTGCCGGTACCTAACTTGTGGGTGTATAATCATCCAGTAACTTTGGGCTGTGTAGATCCCAGCAAAGATTCTCTATTTGTCTTGAAAATAATATTATGCTATCTGTCCTTCAAGACCTCACAACAACGCTATATTCGAGACAAGATCTTACAACCTGAATCCTGTTTAAAAATCTTTTCCAGAGAATGCCACCCAATTTTCCAGTTCATCCGTTTTCTTTCTCCATGCATTTTCTGTTTAAAAATCCGTTTCCAAATGTTTTGATAGCTTGCCTAAATCAAAGTACAACTGTCTCAAACAACTACTTCAGCTGATGCAGCTCAGATCAGAAAACAATTCAACAGGAAAAGAGACGCCATACTTCCCTTGAGTACATCCTTATCCTAACATTCAACCTTCGGAAAAGGTTACAAGATCCTGATATTAAATCTGAACAATTTCTTTATGGAAAAATATCATTCTTATCCAGAGGAACACCTTTGTCACTTCCTACTTTTTTGGTCAGTAATCTATTAGATGAGCATTTAATGTTTGGGAATATAGTGAGAACACGCAAGAGCTGCTAAAAGGTTCCTAACAAGATTCTCCAGTAGCAGCAGCAGCTCTATTCTTCAATAACCAAAACTGTCGGAACAGTCCAATCTAAGTGAAGACCATATAATTCATTGCGAATAAAGGCATGAATCAATAGATCAACAACTGAAAACCAATTCGACCAATATTACAGAACCATATATCATCGTTAAATATTTGTGAGAAGAACATGTGGATGCACAATAATATTGACATATAAAGATATACTAGCAGTGTAATAACCAAGAGAAACGCCGAGTAACACAAAAGGATAAGACTAATCAAACAGCATATCTTACTCAAACATAGATCATCAAACAACCACTGAACTTCTCTGGGACGCAAGCACGCTACAACCTGCAAATTCAATATGTACAACCGCGTCAAGGCAATTAGAACCAAATAAACTTCGCTACAGAACTTCTCACTAGGTTTTGCATAAAAGAAACAACTCTACTTTAAAGCGAATCTACTCCAGGTACCAAAATCCCCAGCTTGGCTTCTTCCAATCACAATCAGCAAGTCAGGTTAACCATTAATTTCACACACACAGAGATCATTTGCCTCTATAATATAACAGACAGCAAAACCAACCACTTCAAGAACAAGAAATTCTTGAAGAAGCATATTCCCATATCGAAAAGTTGAAAGCCACGTCCATTAATCTCATAAGTACACTTACAGCATCTTATCTTTAGCTTACCCTTGAATCAATTCCAAGAAAACATCAAACCCATGTATAAATCTTCAAATATTCAAGTTAGATCAACAAACCACCCAATTTTAAGGAGAATCCAGTTGTCAAAATCCTACCTTTAGCTTATCCATTCAATTAATCTCAACATAGAAACATGTAAAACACACGGCCTCTTCAAACCTTACAATACACCCAATAAAACAAAAAGGTAAAAAAGAAACTTAATGCACTTGAGAGAAAAAGGGAATCAGTCACTTACAGAAAGGCTTCAAAGATGATAAGCACGATATCCACGGGTTTATTAATTTCAGCAAGCTGACTTTGCCTTCTTCATTTCCTTGTTATCGTCAGCAATACCGCCTCACATCTTACATATGTTTCACCTAATCCTATGTTTCTTTTTCTTTAATTATCTTTTGAGCAAATCTTTAAAGTGGGGTTGACCGATAATAACTTCGAGTAAAAATTTATTGTAGTTTTAATTAAAAAAATGAAAAATTGTATGGTTAGATAAAAATTTTAAAATAACTATGACGCATTTGTCAGTATCTTCTTAGAAGCCTTTAAACGCACTTGGAAATGTTGTCTACGAAGTCATCCTAAGATGTCACTGCCAAGTGCATCCAAGTGATAAGCTAATTTTGGACTGAAATAGTTGTTTTTGGTGGGAGTAAAACCACCAATGTCTGGACAGCCTTGGCAGGCACGTTCAAAAGCGTGGACGACACTGCCAGGTTAGTCTAAGGGTCTGGACGGTCCTACCATATCCGTCTAAGGGTCTGGCGTCAGAATGTTCATTTATGAAATTCTATTTAATCACATTGATAGTGGAATGAAGAATATGCTAATGCAGGGTTGCTAATGCAGGGTTATCGTCAGCATTACCGCCTCACATCTTACATATGTTTCACCCAATTAGTCTCCAGTACGTAGCCCAATTGGTTCCGGGCAGAAGTTCTCGAAATAGAGGTCATGGGTTCGCAATAGAGCCCATTTCGACCAAGTGTATTGTGTGGGAGCTTCCTTAGCATGTATGTTTGACTGTAGTGCTGAAAGCTCCTGACTACTGTGTATATGACCAAACTCCTGTTAAAAAGCCGTTGGATACCTGATTTACATCTTTACAATACTTTTGTCACTGGCACCCTTATTGGTTCATCCAATTCCTTTGTTTCTTTTTCTTTGATTATCTTTTGAGCAAATCTTTAAAGTGGGGTTGACCGATAATAACTTTGAGTAAACATTTAGTATTTAATCGAAAACCTGAAAAATTGTATGTTTTGGTAAAAAAAATTAAAAAATTATGATGCATTTGTCATCTTAGAAGTCTTTGAACACACTTGAAAGTGTTGTCTACGAAGCCATCCTAGGATGTCACTTCCAAGTGATAAGCTAATTTTAGACCGAAATAGATGTTTTTGGTGGGTGCAAAACCACCCAGATCTGGATAGCTTTGGCAGACACGTTCAAAAGTTTGGATGACATTGTCCTGTTTGTCTAAGGGCCTGGACGGTCCTACCATGTATGTCTAAGGGTCTGGATGTCAGAAATGTTCATTTTATCACATTAATAGTGGAATGAGGAAACCAACTACAAAATCTATTTAAAGTATTTGCACATCGAATATGGTCATAAAAATTCCAATCGGTTCATATTGCGAAGGTGAAACTATACCTGCACGCAATGCAATATCATATAGAAATGGCCCCACAAATATTATGAGAGTGTACAGTGATATTATATACACAGAGTTCAGAAAACGAGTCAAGTCAAGATTGGAGTTGGATGAAGATGATGAAATCAAGCTGATCTGTCGCCACCCCTTCAAGTCCAATGCGGCTAGTTACGCTTACAATTTAGCTAAGATTTCTGACTAGAAAGACTTGGAAACTGCTCTAAAAATACCAACTCGTTGTCCAATTCTACAGCTGTAGAGATATACGTGACTGTGGGTGATGGCCACAACTATTATTGGTGCTAGTGGACAAAGATGTTGTCTGATCTATGAATCTGTGGTTGGAAGCTGCTCATCACATACAAATGTACAAAATCAAATAAATAAAACAGGTGGAGAAAACAACGACGGCGACGGCAATGCTGATGAAGAAGAATTCGAGGACGATGAAGATGATTTGGAAGACTTAGTGGATGAGGAGGGAGAATAAGAGGTTCCTCGGACAGGGGTATCTTACTTTGACAAAAAATGTTTTATTTTTCGAAGACTACAGACATCTAGAAGACACGTTCATTTATGTCTGCGAACAACTTAGACATCGTTTTTAGAAAGAGAGTAAACCCGATCACTGTAACAAAAATTGACGGATAATGCGTCTCTTCGGTCTTGCTAAGCATTTGAATCGACTCATTACTTTCTCAAATTTTAGCTAATTCATGTGGTGCGCATATTGTTCATGTTCTTTAACGGGAGGCGAAAGCAACCACCCTTCTTGGACCTTTACTCTATGAGGCATAATTTGGTTTCAATTTAAAAAAATGTGTATTAATTCTTTTATTTAACTGAAAACAGATGCACAGTAATTAATAAATATATGTACTTTTAGCACATAACGTACTTGCCTTTTAGTGCAAACATATAGTAAATTGGTTTCCGATACACAGGGAAAGCTAGGTGTGTGCTATAACTATTCACAAGCATCTTTCAGAATCTAAAACAACCACAAATGGTGAAATCACATTGAAGAAACCAATTCTTGATGCACCGCAGAACTTTTAGCTAGGGAACCCTCCATCCACTTCTTCAACATCTCTAGTGCAGCTTTTGGCTGATCCATGGGAACCATGTGCCCAGCATCATGGACCTGCTCGCAAAATAATAGAGACCAAAAGAAGTAAACAAACTGATCAGATTTGGAGAAAACCCCTGAGCAACTAAGACAGACAAATACCAATATGACTCCATGATTATATTGGGCTTTCTATGAGAAAGCATCATTAGATCAGCATTAGAAGCCGATCTAATGGTGCATCACCTTGTGGGGTGTTGGGACATCAGAAAATCCATCTTGCTATGAATTTGTAGAAGAAGAGACAGGGATACCTTTAGGAAACTTAGAGGACCATGAGTCTTCATCAATCCTGCTTCAGAACCATCAACCACAAAGGGCACCTCATGGGAAGATCCAAACTTTTTCTGGCCAGTCCATTCCATTGCATGGACCCATCTTGAATTACCTGATCCAAATCAACCACAGCGTTAGAAATCCTAGTAAAGAATCCATGTCATAGAGGAAAAGTTTATTCTTGCACTTGTATTAGGGGTGTGGGTGGGGGTGTGGGTGGGGGGGAAGTCAGTCAAGACTTACCAAGCCAGTTGCATATGAGATCATATTCACCAGCGTATATAAGGACCTTCACATCATCCTCCAGAAGGGCAGGAATGCCTACTTCAAGATTTCTCATCCAGTCGACAAGCATTGCCTCATGTACAACTGGGCTACAAGACACGAATTCTAAATCTCCCACTCCAATTGCATCTCTCACTGACTTCTGATTCACAAATTTATCCAAGTTGGAGAAGTCGTAGCAGAGGCTTCCCTCACACTTCTTTCTAACGTCATAGTACTGCAAGTTGAGAATATAACAATTGTCATCATATGATGCATTATCTAAAAGCCAGCAGTCATACTTCTTATTTTGAGATTTTTTTTTTATAAAAAAAACATACACATTTTTCTACACATGTTAACTAAAAGGTCTTAATTCTGAAATCCTTAAAAAAGTTTGATGGCCTGAAATTGCAGAGAAACTTGTCGGGTTATTTCAAAAAACGTATGAAGTTCGATAGAGAATAATAAAGATCCCATAAACTACATCAATTTTCAACAGCTTCCTCTTTGTTTCTGTTTCCATTTAAGCATCAAACATCTTTCTTCCTCTTAAAGCTCCAAAAACAGCTTATGGACCAAAGTAAATACTGTGATGAGCATATTCAAATTCATTAACGAGTTAAGATGCTTTTTATTCTAGTCAAATGGAACAGTAGCATATGCCACAAACAGAAAAAAGCATTTGTAGAACTAGAAAATCAGCTTTCGAACAGAGGTCTAAAGTAAAAAACTACTATACAGTTCACCCATTAAATCAAATGGTGATCCTTTATTAAATACTTAAAAGAAAACGAAAGGAATGCATTCAGAGATTGAGGAACAGGCACCAACAGTTAGGACAAAACAAGAGCAGATTAGGGAAGAAGGTAAACGAAGGAGAAACAAAAAAAACTACATAAGACTTGCAGGAAAAAAAAAAGAAGAAAAATATTAACTATTTGCATCCTTACATTGATGTCACCAGCATGTTTCATGATGGCATTGAAAATAGAGTTGCAAACTAAAAGTGACGCCATGCAAGAGGTTGTTCCATCAGTGCCTGTAAGGTTGATATTTTCTCAAATTTCGGAAGGGACAAATAGTTTATTACTTTATATTCTTCTTTGAATTAACATACCACACAACTTTATTGCCGTCTCACAGACTGGAAGAAACCTGTTGATTTTTTGGTGATCAGACTTGGAAATGATTCCCATATCCAGAGCAAAATCAGTATAAGCTCCATACTGGATCGCTGGATTCGTGAGTCCGTTACCAATAGCAAATCCCTGTCAAACAGTATATGAGAGATTGCATATGGCAAGGATACATATATAAAATGGCCAGCGAACAAAAACCTTGAGATTGATGTGAATTCCTTCGTTAGCTTTGTTTCCTTGGTGAACTCTAGCTGCAATTGCAGGAATGTAATGCCCAGCATATGACTCTCCAGTAATGTAGAAGTCATTCTTGACAAACTCAGGATGCTCAGTGAAAAAAGCCTGTACAACGAAAAAACAGAATATTAGCTTCAGAAAGCAAAAAACCAAAATAAAGTTTCCTCCTTTACCTATGGAGGACTCAGGTTTATCTAAGCTCAGCTCTCCTTCACTTCTACGACAAAACATGCGAGAGAAGTTTTGCATTTATCAAGCAAGCCGGATGACAAACAAGAGGTGCCTCAAATGTAAGTTATGATTTTGTTTTCATGACAAAAGTACCATCCACATATTGCCTGATGTAAGCGTATCTTATCTAAATGAGTAACCGAAGGATAAATTAGATGTCATGGTTGAAGAGTAAATCATGCTGAAATATTGAGAAAACATGCCCCGACTCTAAGAAATTTCAGCACTTGACCACACAAGATTTACAGAGGTATTTCATGTCTGACTACGATGCAAGGGCTTATTCTAGGATGATATTCTTACATTCGATATTTCTTATTCTAGGGTCTCATAACGATTTCACAGGAAGCATTCATATGATTTGAATAAGCTACGTAAGACAGATTGACAATCTAGGAACTACATTAAACTTGCAATATCTCAGATGAGGGAATTGGTTTGTAGATTCACTTTAATGTAATTACAACAAATGTAGCCTGCAACTTGCTTTACCAACATATTTACTTGAACATGTCAAATCTGTCAAGCATGGATAACTGAGAAAATAAAAGAAGAATCAAAACACCAAAGATATCGTATGGTTGATTGATAAATGTTCAGAGTAAGATATACTACCCCCGTCTCATATAAGTCCACTTTGACTTTTCAACATAGTGTAAATAGAGTATTTTAATGCTTGAGAATTATTTATTATAACATGTAAGTGAAAACCTGATTACAGCCCATCAGGCAAAACTGTCTAGCAACAATATGAACCGTCATAAAATTTTTACTCTTGGCTCCTCATTACAAATTTCGAGTTTAGAATTTTAAAGCAAAAAACCACACAAGTAACAAATGCACATTTTACAAGAAAGAAGTAGAAGGGGTATGTCTTCCCACCCTTCGTTATCCTAGTGAACAGAGGCCAAATTATAGGATTGTAGTACTTGTGAAATTGCAGAAGCAAGAGAGCAGTGAGTTCCCAAAAAGTTTTATTTGGAATTGAAGAAAAGTTTCATCTTGAAAGCAAGAATAAGACGCCATGATAAAGTTAGAGGCTAGGCTAGCATTTGGTACATGAAAAGACTGAGCTTTAGTTAAATCCCAGGCAGCGAGTATTTTTAGAAGTTTTGAGAAGGATCCTCTCATTGTGATGATAGGAAAATTATTCATCAAGATCAGATAAAAAGATCAAACTTATCTTCTACCCACTACGATTCAAGAAATGATTTTGTGAATGAAAGCAACTTCAAAGCAATATAGTGAGAGAGAAAACCTGCAAAAAGTCATACAAGTCATCACTAACGCCCTTCTCATTATGCCGAATATCACGATCGTCACTACTGTAGCTGAAACCAGTTCCAATCGGCTGGTCAACAAACAGCAGATTTGAAACCTGCATTATAGCATTAAAGTAGAATTAGATCTATTACTTTTTATTTTGCAGAAAACAATGGTGCGTCATACACTAAAGGGATAAAATTTTCATGCAGCAATCTGAAGGAGATTTCCCTCCAGGATAATAAGTTTAGGATCAAATTAGGACTTATTTGTTACAAGCTCATTTAGAAAGTAGATATGTCAAAACAGTTCTCTCATGATCATATCAACCCTTTGCTTTTCTCAAACCAAATACACGATGCATAGTCCAAGGAGACGTCCATTTCAGAATTCTTGTTTTTCATAAACATGGATTATCTTTTATACCAGGTAAGAATAAACAGTAAGGAATAAAAGCAACAGTATGGATTCTGTTTTAGGAGCCCAATATTTTATTTCAAAGCAACATCCTTTTTCAGCCTCTCTCCCCAAATCCCCCTCCCTTCCTTTATTTGCCCCCTGAAGCTCCATATTGATCGTTAGTATACATACTAATCCAGTCAAACATGCTACACCTAGTCAACAGCAAACACAAACAGCTGTTCAACACCAGCTCATTACACCAAAAACAGGCTGCAGAATTTTCAAGGCAGAAACCGGAACATTTAAGTACAACTATTAGATTCAAGGATCATGTAAGACCGGAAAATACTATAGATACCTTATCCCACCCAAATTCATTCCACGTAAGTGACAAATTGTTAGCAATGTTGAATGGCCCATTTTCGTAAAAGAGTGCCAACTCACTGCTGCAGCCAGGTCCTCCTGTCAACCAGATTACTACAGGGTCTTTCTTGCTTTTGCGTGATTCAAAGAAAAAGTAAAACATCCTGCAAAAGCACAAGCAGCTTAGCTGACATTCAAAATTCGTGAGCGTTGCAAATGACAGAATGCAAGAGACGGTTTAGCAAAGCAAAGTGCAATGCCCCTAAGACCTAACAACAATATTCAGCCTATAGTTCCCGGAGTTTAACCTAGAAACACTAATTAGCTCAAGGAAGAGACACGAGGAAAAAGAACTGAAAAACGAAAAAGTGTTGGAGTAATTGCCGCCATCCATAATGACGACGGCTTCAATGCTTCCAGCGGCAACGGTTTCAGCTTTGGTGTTGACCGAATGATTAAGGAAATTGGTGTAGTAAATTGTGATTAATTTGTGGTGTAAATGTAGAATGCTTGATTATAGGAGGATGATTAGGAAGGTGTAAATAGGAGATTTCAGTTTTGTAATCTTAGTCTTTATAGCATTAATGTATAGGAATTATGGCATTAATAGTGTATCTTGACTAGTGAGAGAAGTAGGGTGAATTAGTGTATAAAGTGCACTTGTAAAATTCTGAAAAGGCAAGAAGGAATAATCAATATTTCCCACAGATATGAAACCGAAAAAATCACCTCAAACGTACGGCCGTAGCCTTGCAGCGGTCACAGAGGACGGTCCACCCTCCAGCAGTACTGGTCAGGTCACCCTAAACCAAGCACAACTTGAGCAACTGTTGTCACTCCTCAAGCCCCAAACAGATGCGCCGCTTCCGGCCAACACGAAACCCTATCAAGGTACGGTTAATCTTGTGGAAACCTCCCCTTGGATCCTAGACACAGGAGCCACTGATCACATGACAGGTAATCTATCCTTGTTTATGACATATGTACCGAATCCTGAACTCTTAAGAGTTAAAGTGGCGGATGGGACATTTGCTTTTGTATTGGGGCAAGGATCAGTGCAAGTGTCTCCCTCTCTTGTCCTTAAATCAGTTCTTTATGTTCCGAAGTTGACGTGTAACTTAATATCTATTCTAACTTAATGTCTCCCTCTCTTGTCCTTGTGCAAGCTTACAAAGGACATGAGTTGTATTGCTAAGTTTTCTGCACAACTTTGTACTTTGCAGGAGCAGGGATCGGGGAGGATGATTGGCATTGCTAGAGAAAGGAGTGGCCTCTATCAATTTGGAGACAACATTCACCCAACCACAAAAGCTCTTGTACTTCATACTTCTATTCCCAACTGTGACTCTAGACAAACAAATGTACTCTTACTTCACCAAAGATTGGGACATCCTAGTCTCAACTATCTCAAACAATTATTTCCGTTGAATAACAAACAGTTGTCTACTTTAAATTATGATGCATGTATCTTTGCTAAACAAGTTCGACATGAGTACCCTCAAAAACCTTATGTTGCATCAACCCCCTTTCAACTTGTGCATAGTGATCTTTGGGGTCCCTCTCGGGTCAAAAATATTTCAGATGCCAAATGGTTCATTACTTTTATTGATGATCATACAAGAGTATGTTGGGTTTATCTTCTTAAAGAAAAGACTGAAGTGGCCAATATTGTCCAGAATTTTCATTCTATGATAAAAACCCAATTCCAAACCACAATTAAAGTTCTTCGCACAGATAATGGGACTGAATACTTCAACAAAGTCCTAAACACTTACCTAGCCTCTGAAGGAATTATTCACCAAAGTTCATGTCCAGATACACCACAGCAAAATGGTGTAGCTGAACGTAAAAATCGTCATCTATTAGAAGTTGCCCGGGTCCTAATGTTCACTATGCACGTTCCCACCTATCTTTGGGGTGAAGCAATTCTTACCGCATGTCATCTCATTAATCGTCTTCCATCCAAACCACTCAATTATCAAACTCCTATTTCAGTGCTTACTCGCACATATCCGTTATTCCACGGAGGGTCTACTCTTCCACTCAAAGTGTTCGGCTGTGTAGTCTTTGCTCACTATCGTCACCCAACCGCATCTAAGTTGGACCCGCGTTCTTATAAATTTGGATACTCCTCTACACAACGTGGTTATAAATGCTATTCCCCTACCCTTCGTCGCGTTTTTGTCACCATGGATACTCATTTCCGAGAACACGAACCTTATTTTTCTTTATCCCCAAGCACCATTGCCGATCCCTTTATACCCGACTTCATTACTGATTCTTCGGCTGAGTCAGCAACCGAACCACTGCCCACTCCAAATCTGCCCAGCAGTGATTCAGGGGGATACTTTCCCGAGCCGCCGAACCAGAACCAGCCGAACCACACCCCATACCAGCCGACGCCGACCAAGTCTTCTCCACTGTCACCGAGCCATCCATCACAAACACCAAACATAATTGTGTACTCACGAAAAAACAGGACCCAAGTTGATAAAAACACGGACGTTCCTCCAGAATGCCAATCTCCACAACCGATTTCTGTCTCTTGTGGCGGGGAGGATGGCTTAGAGACTTCATATCACTTAGACCTTCCTATTGCCCTACGGAAAGGGAAAAGAGTATGTACACAACACCCTATTTCCAATTTTGTTTCTACTGATAAGTTATCGGCCAAGTTTGCATCATTCTCTGCAAGGATGTCCAATATTCAGATCCCTAAGAATATTGATGAGGCTCTAATAGACAAAGATTGGAGGGAGGCAATTAAGGAGGAGTTAAGTGCGTTGGAGAAAAACAACACTTGGAGGTTGGTAACGCTGCCTGAAGGAAAGAAACCGGTTGGCTGCAAATGGGTGTTTTCAATAAAATTTAACTCAGATGGAAGTGTTTGCAGATACAAAGCACGGCTAGTTGCAAAAGGCTTCACCCAGGTATCTGGTATTGACTATAATGAAACCTTCGCACCAGTAGCCAAGTTAAATTCGGTAAGAATCCTACTTTCTTTAGCCGCATGCATGGATTGGCCACTTCAACAACTAGATGTTAAAAATGCTTTCTTAAATGATGATCTTCATGAGGAAGTGTACATAGACTTACCACCTGGATATTCCAGGGGAAAGAATTTGGTTTGTAGGTTACAGAAATCGTTGTATGGACTAAAGCAATCTCCACGCGAATGGTTTGGAAAATTCACTCAGGCTGTAAAAACTCAAGGGTTTAAACAGTCACGGGCTGATCATACTTTATTTTATAAACATACTCTGAGAGGAACTCGTGCTATTCTGATAGTTTATGTTGATGATATCATTCTCACAGGAGATGCTCAGGATGAAATGGATTCATTAAAAAGGTATCTCAGTAGTAGATTTGAGATGAAAGACTTGGGACTACTAAAGTACTTCCTAGGAATGGATGTGGCACGAAACTCATCAGGTATCTTTATCTCCCAACGGAAATATGTACTGGACTTATTGCAGGAAACAAGGATGTTGGGATGTCGACCAGCGACTACACCTACTGAGCCAAATGCGAAACTTAACGTTAATGGGGGCAAGGAAGTAGATCGTGAACGGTACCAACGCCTCGTTGGTAAGCTTATCTATTTGTCACATACTCGTCCTGATATTGCCTTTGCAGTAAGTATGGTGAGCCAATTCATGCATGCACCAAAGATGGAACATCATGAGGTTGTGCTTCGGATTCTAAGGTACTTGAAAAAGACCCCAGGTAAGGGATTATTTTTCGGGAAAAATGAGGAAAAATGCCTTAAAATCTACACAGATGCAGATTGGGCAGGTTCTCTAGTAGACAGAAGATCGACCTCGGGGTACTATACCTATGTCTGGGATAACCTAGTCACGTGGCGTAGCAAAAAACAGACAGTGGTGGCGCGAAGTAGCGCTGAGGCTGAATTCCGGGCACTAGCACACGGAATATGTGAAGGTCTATGGTTAAAGAGGTTGTTGGAGGAGTTGCGTTTGGAACAGTAAGTCCGATTCACCTATATTGCGACAACAAGGCTGCCGTAAGCATTGCTCATAATCCAGTTCATCATGACCGCACTAAGCATGTTGAGGTGGATCGCCACTTTATCCGTGAAAAAATTGATGATAAGAGTTTCACAATGATCTATGTTCCTACTAAACAGCAAGTGGCAGATGTGTTGACCAAGGGTCTACATGGACCGACTTTCGAGGGACTAGTTAGCAAGCTGGGCATGAGAAATATCTATGCTCCAGCTTGAGGGGGAGTGTTGGAGTGATTGCCGCCATCCATAATGACGACGGCTTCAATGCTTCCAGCGGCAACGGTTTCAGCTTTGGTGTTGACCGAATGATTAAGGAAATTGGTGTAGTAAATTGTGATTAATTTGTGGTGTAAATGTAGAATGCTTGATTATAGGAGGATGATTAGGAAGGTGTAAATAGGAGATTTCAGTTTTGTAATCTTAGTCTTTATAGCATTAATGTATAGGAATTATGGCATTAATAGTGTATCTTGACTAGTGAGAGAAGTAGGGTGAATTAGTGTATAAAGTGCATTTGTAAAATTCTGAAAAAGGCAAGAAGGAATAATCAATATTTCCCTTTAACTTCTTTCGGCCGGCTGTGCTATTCTTTTGCAAAAAGCAAGAAGTTTGTCCATGTCGCGTGAAATACTACTCAAGAAGCAGCAAGTTACCGCAGCGTGCTTGAGGTAGCATGCTTTCAAACCTTTGGGGCAAAACATGAACTTAATCCAACATCATTTGGAAGTAGATTAGTAACACACATCAACATCAACATGGAATATGAAATATTCACTAGGAAACTGGTTGGAACAAAAAATCAACAGATCCATCCACATAGAAATGGACAAAAGCTACCATAAAGCACAAAATATGAGCACTGAATTACTTCTAAACAGTAACTAACTCCTATATCGACCAACTTGGTCCATACATTTAATTTGACCAAATATGTCGACCAATTGGGTCCATACATTTACGAAGTTCCTTACTGGAGAATTCAAAAGATGTGATTTAAGTGGATAGTACAGAGACTTCTAAAAAACAAATTACCGATTTTAAGCAGGACTAAAGACCAAATTGATCAGCATGTCATAGAAAAATTCAATCAATGAAAATTCTAAAGCCGCAAAAATGGAAGAATTAGGAAAACATTTGGTCATATCCCCTGTTGTAGTCCTATTTGACCATTTATACCCAGCAGATCATGCCTCATTTTAAACAACTGAAACCATAAACAAATATCATTTCCGTTTCTACCAATCGGCTCGAGTAGCAAAAATAAGGAGACGTGATGATACCAGAAAAATCACCCGTCAGTCAATGACAGTCAACGTTAGAGCAAGAGTACAGAAATGACTAAAGGCCGCAGGTCGGCCTGGTGACTGACCAAGTCCCACGCGGACAAGTATTCCACCTCGGCCACAGAGGCCCCACGTCATCCCGGCTACATGGTCTACCCTACTGGAACTAAGGGTTCCACCTCGGCCTAAAGTATTCTACCTCGGCCTGAAGGGTTCCACCTCAGCCTAAGGGATCCACCTTGGCTCAATGGCTTTACCACGGCCAAAGGATCTTACCACAGCTACAGTTACCAACTGGAATAGCTTGGCCAGAACCTTGGCCCAAGCATTTTATCACAAGACCCCGGCATTTCTGCCCTTCAAAATGGCACCTCGGCCCTAATAGCAGTCGAACATCTGGGAGAGCGGGCACAACCAGCTCGGCCAAAGGGATCCGAGTTCTCACAGTTCCATCTCGGCCTCGGATCTGCTTTCGACCACGGCACTGATTATTGATCTCGGCCAGATTACAACAGTCACAGAGCTGTATGCTACGTGGTCTACATGCAATAGCTACCTTTCCAGATGCTAATCATACAGAGGAAAGGTGCCAGTACAGCAATCCTTAGTAGCTGCACGGCTACCATGCAAGCGGGCCAGACGTCGTCCTCTCAACCATCTGAGACACGCAGTTCCCAGCTTCGCCAGCTATAAAAGGGCTACTCCAACAGTAAGAATGAGGAGGCCAAAAATACAAGTCCAAATCACGAGTCAGAAAACACCTCGCTGTTCTCATCTCAGCTCGGCCTACACCTTGGCCGACCTCAAACAGGTTTCATCAAACCTATATCAGTTAAAGTTATACGTTAAAATGCCCACAACTGACTTGAGCGTCGGAGGGTTTCCCCGGGGCAGCGCTCTGGGACCCTAACGCGTTCTTTCCCTTCTCAAGTTTCCTAAGAAGACAAGTGACGGAGGGTTGACAGCTTTAACCCCGGATATTTCGACTTTTACCTTGGCGAGACAATCCGACCTCGTCAAGGCGGAATCAAACATATATTAAATTTTCACAATAGAGGAAAAATAATTCTAGCATTGGCCTTTTTGGTTACGTATTAATTAAATTACCGAAAGAAAAATAAGTTAAAGTGAGAAGAAAACTTACTTAGCAGCATATGAATGCTGAATCTTATAATAACCAGCATGATGACCAAGGTCTTCCGCAGAGACGGCAGAACCGGGAAGCAAATGTTGCAAATCCAGACGCTTCTCGACAATTCCAGAATCCGTGTGTATGGATTCCAACAGATCACTATTGACAATATTTACAGGCTCCTTAGGGAACAAATTGAGCTCGTGGATCATTTTCTCGGCGGAAATTGAAGGGAAACTAGCATCGGAAGGAAGCTGGAGGTAAGCATAAGAAGAAATCGGCGAGAGGAACAGGAGGAAAAGGATGAAATGCTTCATGTTTACAGAGTTGGGAGAAGCTACTGAAAGTGTTTGGGAATGAGTTTGTTTTTGTAGGTGAGGAGAGAAGTGGGAGGAGAATCATATGAGTTGCTCATATTATATTGGAGCAAAAGGTCTTGGCCAAAAAGCGTCCCATTTACAAAAATTATTATCGATAATTTAAATCAGAAGTTGAGCGACTTTTTTAAATTGATGGATGAATTATGCAGTGACCCACACGTAGATTTCGACTTAACAGCAGCAGAATGCCCAATATATACGTGTCCTTAAAATCGAATTAAAGCAAATCTAAATCTGAATATCAATTCACATATGTCATGATGGCAAGTTGCACATATTATATACTTGAATTATAAGCAAGCAAGGCGTTAGATACGTGTCCCTTTCCCTTTACTCTTTTTTTAGGAAACCCTTCCCAGAGGTGGTTGTGTTTTGAAATAAGATCTTTGTAAATGAAACTGATTATATTAGGAGATTTTTAGAGTAAAAGGTGAAATATTTCACTTCGGAGCTCCAACCGTCTTAGCTTTAAAGAGTATCGTGGAAAATGTATAACATGAGCTAGCAGTCTCTTAAGTTGGGTGAAGACTTACGTAGTGATCTACACAAAGTGTTTCCTGCAAACTAGACCTTTTGCCTAGCAGCAGTAGAGCACTTTCTGAATTCCAATTCTTAACCTATTGGAGTAAATCACAACCCGAGTACCAACTGACATGTCATGGGGGCATATTAGGAGATTTCTATATGTATATGGAGGTGGTTGTGTTTTGAAATGAGATCTTTGTAAATGAAACTGATTATATTGGGAGATTTATATATGTATATGGTAAATGTTTCTGTCTCTTAAACAGGAGGTCGTTGTGTTTAAAATCACATCATTGTAAATAAAATAAATTATATCAGTAGATGTCTATATATATATATAGTAACCTCATTTTTTTCTATCGGTGAAGAATATTCTTAGAAAAAAAATTGAATTTTATTGTTTATGTGTATGTTTTTATATATTTTGTGTGTTACATTGTATGAATTTGTGCTGGTATGCATGCAAACATCTTTAAAAAGCAAGAAAAAGTTACATAATAAGAGGAACTTACAGGAAAAAAATCCAAATGCATAGAAAAACATAAAAAACGTATAACGTAAATGTATATTGAGTAAATGATGTTTCTGGTATAATAGTCTTCCGCGTTTACACAGATTTGTAAGAGGGCTGTATCGCTTCACGGTTTGATGTATGTAAAGTGCACTGAATATAAGCTAAAATACAGTGATTGAGTCCCCAGGACATAGCCCAACTGATTCCGGGCAGGAGTTCTCGAAAGGGAGGTCAGAGATTCAATTCTTGCCAAAGGCAAGGGAGCCTCTTTCCAGCTAGTGCATAGTGTGGGAGCTTCTTTGGCCTGTAAGCATGCCTGTAGTGCTGGGGCTCCTTATACAGACTACTATGTATATGATCAAGCTCTTGCTAGCGGGCCGTTGGATGCCTGATTTACATCCTTACAATACCTTTGGAACTGTGTGTGACATGGACTATTACTGGTTGGAGTTCAACCTTTAAAATACAGTGAGTAGGGAGGAAAGAAAACTTCGTTTGACTTGTAAAGAAAGCAGATTTTCTTGGAAAAAGTAAGCTTGTTCTTTGACGAGGGGTGGGTTCTCCCACCTGTACCAAAGGCCACTTAGCCAGGGGATGTAAATCGAGGGATGTGCTCCACCGGCAGCCCTGCAAAGGGAGAGGACACGAGACTCAGCCAGCCCAGAGGCAACCCTTGTAATATTTCAACAAGGATTATCTCCACACGGACTCAAACTCGGGACGTCGGGGTTCTAGTCCCAAATATATCAATTTCTGTATGGGCTACTCTTAAAATAAAACAAAAAAAGGCAAAGAAAAATGAATAAAGAAAGAACAGAAAGGAGAGTTTGCGTGCACGCGAAGGGAAAATCCAAAAGGAGTATTTGAAGCAACGCCTGCGTAACGTGAGATGGTTAGAGGCGGCAACGAAAAAGACGGTCAGATTTTGGCGGGAAGGAAACCATATACGGTTATTTCACGATAATTTTTTATTTTTTATTTTGAAAACACGATAAAAGCTTTACAGTTGGCTTAGCTTTCCCTTTTTCTTCTATTTGGGTGCTTTGAGAAATAATCTATACATAGTTAAACGACAAAATTGGTGATAATGCTTAACTGATCCAATGTACGCGGTGGCTTCCAACTCCCCTTGCGGAGTATGGAAGACCGGATGTACACAACTATACACATATGTTAGAAACACATTGAGCTTGTATTCTGATGACTCATAATGAATATTGTGTCAAACGATCAACTGCTACTTTACAATATAAGAAGCGCATCCAATTTAGTTAGTCATTTTGCTTTATTCCATTATATTCCCCCTCTCCCAACGACGTCTTAAAATAAAACGATAAATTATATTATGATATTAAATTTTTGTATCTATATGCTAAGCTATGCATTTCTGTATGTTCCCAAATTACTGATCAAATTTATTAATTCATGGCTAATTACATAAAATTGTTAATTTGTACAACAAATTAACACATAGATAAACATTGTAGGTAAGAAGGCGCCCCTTGGATCAATTGGTAAAGTTGCTGTTTTGTGACCTTGAAGTTACAGGTTCAAGCTGCGAAAACAGCCTCTTGTACGAAAAAAGCGTAATGTAAGGCTGCATACATCAGATCGCGAAACGATCCTGTCCCTTTCTAAATGTGTGTACATCAGATCGCGATCCGGTTCTTTTGTACAAACGCGGGATCCTAGTACAACGAAAATGCCCATTGCTAACTGATCTTATAGTCTCATTGCGTATATCAGATCATGATCTGGTTTCTTTGTACAAACGCGAGATCCTAGTACAACAAAAACACTCATTGCTTACATCCATTGCTAACTGATCTTAGTCTCATTTCTGGTCTCTCCTGCCTTTCCAGCTTCTTCCAGAGAGGGCATTTGCAAAAAGAATACGTCTTTTAACGGAAATTAACATTGTCCAGCTCTTTCTCCTTGCTTCGATAAGATGTACGCAACCCCCCCCCTCCCCAAACGTGTTTCTCTATAATAATTTGTAAATGCAATGAAAAGAAGAATGAATGTGGATTAGAGTTTAAATAAGCAAGAATAGTTTGTCACATGACATGGATCGATCCATGTCTCAGTTAGATCGATCCATGTGACTTGAAAATAAAGCTGAGTATTTTGTTGGACATCGATCGATGACATCGATCGATCACTTTGATCGATCGATGTACCCTGAGTACAAAGTGTTGATAAATGACGAATATTGACTTTCCTTGTATATATTATTAAGTAGGAAATGATTTAGGAATTGTAATTAGTACTGATTGGAGGAAAATTAGGGAGATTAATTAGGACAGATTTGTATACCATACTTAGGCATGATTGTATCCTTTAAATATAGGACAATGTAATACTGCTGAATCAATGAAAACAGAAAATATTTTTCTAGTGCTTGATTCCTGTTAATCTTAACATGGTATCAGAGCGGTTCCGTTCCTCACGATAGTGAAGTTTTTCAGCATAGGCTCAGAATAATTTCATCATCGCCATTAACCTTTCCCGACCAGAACCAACTACCGAACAGTTACCTTTCCCGGCCAATATTCCGGCCACCATACCTGTGTTCTTCAATCCATTGGTCAGACATGTGTGTGTCTTCATTGCATCTTCTTTCTCCATAGCCTGCACATAACCAAAATCAGATGTCAGAAACTCCTCAATCTACTCAGCCACATAAACCCGAAATGAATACCAGTCCAAGGGATTTAGCCATTCAAGTGGCTCAAATCCTCAAAGACAGCCTACATACGCCATCTTCTCAACCCACATTGCCTGAAAATTTAAATATTGCTGTCAAACTGACAGGAAACAACTTTGCTCTTTGGTCACGAGTCATTTACAGAGCCATTCTTGGAAGGGGACGTAGCTCACACCTGACGGGGGTACCCCCTCCGCCAGGACAAACTGATCCGAGGTATCCCAGGTGGGAACAGGATGACAATTCTGTTTTCATCTGGATCCTACAAAATGTAGATCCCAGTATGATTAACAATGTATCTCGGTACCCAACGGCCAAAGGTCTATGGGACGGGTTGGCCCTCACTTACGGATCTGGGGGGGATTCGCTCCAAGTTTTTGACCTGCATCGCAAAGCTAATCAAATCAGACAGGGGGATAGTTCACTTGAGGCTTGTTGGAATAGCCTCCAAGATCTGTGGGTGTCTATTGATACACTGGACACCAATCCTATGAAATGCCCAGAAGATATTGGACTTTACAACCAGAAAATGCAGGAATTCCGCTTGTACCAGTTCTTGTCTGCCATCAGCGACAAGTATGAGGCCGAAAAGAAGGAGTTGCTTAAACGGGTACCCTTACCGAATGTTGAGGCAGCGTTTTTCGAAATCAAGAGAGCAGAGTCTAGATCTGGTCTCATTAAGCACACCCCCTCAGAATTTCTCTCCTCACAGGGGGTAGGACAGGGACTCGCAGCCAAGACACCCAACAGCCGAAGACGTGGCCATGGACAGTCAACAAAACGTGGTGGAGGGACAGACCATGGACAGCAACAAGGGCCAGCCTCTACTCGCTCAGGACTCACAAAGATTGACAAAAGCCATCTCGTGTGTGAACACTGTGGAAAAAAGGGCCACAGCAAGGACATGTGTTTTCAAATCCTCGGTTACCCTGAATGGTGAAAAGGTAAGAAAGTTCCTCTTGCAGGTGGAAAGCTCGCTGCCACCAAGCGCTGTGAGGACACAGGCGGCAGCAGCGGCGGCGGACAGGAGAGGAGCAGAGGGACAACTGAGGAAGACGAAGACAAACCTGCCGCAGGAGGTAAATGGGGTTTGGATGAAAACCCTAACCCCCAAAACCATTTAATACCCTTATTTACCCCACAAGCCCCTGTTTTATTTACGCCCCGTACCCCTGTTCATTTAAATAATGTTAATATGATCCCTCATGTTCCTGAAATCCCACAAAGGCCCACTTACTTTTCCATAATTACTCCCCCCGCCCAGACTGATTCCCCTATGTCTAAAACTGCCCCCACGTTTCCACTCACATCACTTCTGGCCCCCAGCCCTTAACCCATGTCACGCCCTTCACACACGTACAACCCGCCCCACCACCTCATAGATCTTTGATTGTGGTGATACTGACACTATGTCGTTTGACCCACATGATTTTATCTCCCGTTCCACACCCGCTAAATCTCATGTTGAGACCGCGAGTGGGGATCTGATCCCAGTCTCTGACGGTGGCTCCATTGCTATCACCCCACACGTCACACTTAACAATTGCCTTCTTGTCCCATCCCTTTCCACTGAATTACTCTCCATTAGTCAACTCACTCGAGAATTGGATTGCGCTGTTCTTATGTATCCTTCTTTTTGCGTGTTACAGGACATTCATACTCAGGAAATCATTGGACGTGGTACTGAGCGTGATGGTCTTTACTACGTAGATGCAGTGGTGCAACAGGGTAAGTCTAATCTTGCCACCGGATCGGTTAGCCGCCAGTTGTGGTTATGGCACCGTCGATTAGGCCACCCATCATTTAGTTATTTGCAAAAACTTTTTCCTACTTTATGTACCTCTCCTTTAAATAATTTGCCTTGTGATACTTGCCTCTGGGCTAAACAACCAAGAGCAACTTATCGCTCTAATAATACTCGTGTGAGTCATATTTTCTCTCTCGTTCATTCTGACGTCTGGGGCCCATCTCCATCCCCTACTTCATTGGGTTTTCGTTACTTTGTGACTTTTGTGGATGATTATTCCCGTATGACATGGCTTTATCTCTTAAAAAATAAATCTGATGTTACTATAAAGTTTGTTGAGTTCTATCATATGGTCAAAAATCAGTTTAAATCCACCATCCAAATTCTACGTTCTGACAATGGTGGGGAATATTTCGACGGGGCACTTAAACAGTTCTTTAGTACCCATGGCATTATTCACCAGACCTCGTGTCCCGACACACCAGAACAAAACGGTGTGGCGGAACGCAAAAATCACACATTACTTGAAATGACTTGCGCCATGATGCTTGATGCGTCTGTTCCTCGGGGTTTTTGGCCGGAGGCAGTATCCACAGCCACCTATCTTACTAATCGCCTACCCACTACTGTCCTTCAGTATAAAACTCCCCTTGAAACACTCTCTACCCAAACCACTATTCCATCTATCCTAACACTACCACCGAAAGTTTTCGGCTGTTCCGTCTTTATCCACATTTCCAAAGGACAACTTACCAAACTTGACCCATGCGCCGAAAAATGTGCCTTTGTTGGCTATGCATCCACCCAAAAAGGGTATCATTGCTATAACCCACGCACTCGCCGTATCCATATTACTATGAATTGCATATTCCTCGAAACTGAGTTTTTCTTTGCCACCCTATCTCGGTCTCAGGGGGAGATAACTAATAATGGTGACACACTCGATTGGTTGTCTAATGGCAATTGGTTGCAGACTGGACCTGTTAGTGTATGTGCCCTAGGCCATGATTTGGATATTTATGTTATGCATTTATTATTAATAAAAGAGGTTTTATTATCATTATTGTTGGTTAGTATGTTACACAATTTTGATATATGTCCCTGATTCATTATTGTTATAGAGATAAAATAATTTATAATCAGTATGAGTATTGATTTGATAATCATGAGATGATTATGTGTATGGTGATACGAATCAATCTCATAGATACTTGTTAGAGAACAGTGTATTGGATAGACCCATCATGAGATTGCTACATGGATTAGCGTCATAAGTAAATCTCATGATAGTCATGTTTTAATCCTTTGACTTGAGATTGTCATAGTTTCCAACATAAGGACTATTATATTTTGACATGATCAAACGTTATCCGTAACTGGATAATAATAAAGGTCATGATTGAATGTGATAGAAATTATGTAGAGGATATTGAACAATCAAGATAGAATTTGTCCCTCTCTTTTGAGAGAGATATCTTTGGGCCCCTCGATTAGTGAGACTGTGAAATGCATGGACGTGCTCAAATGAATTGATAGTGTGATCAATATCATTTGTTTTATCAGTCCACTTAGAGATCGAGTAATCATATGTTTGAACAATATAAGTATGACGCTGACCATGACTTATGTTCAAACTAGATATCGTGTGACAAAGGGATTAACGCATGTACTATTATTAGGCTAGTTGGACTTTACTCGTATTAATTGGGTAGTTGTAATGCCTTGCTAGAGGCCAATTACGACTTGTTGGTTTAATAAAGATTTAATCAACTGCCAATTAATATGGGCCTATCGGATCACACACAAGAATGCGTAAGGCTGAGATTAATAATATTAATAATATTAATATTGGATATTAATTATTATTATTATTATCGTTTTTTTATATTAATAATATTAATATTGGATATTAATTATTATTATTATTTTCGTTTTTTGGTGATTATATATACATGTGTGTTATCGGATAATAACGAGAGAATCCATATTTGATATGGATTTTGAATATCCTGATAGAATCCGTATCTGATATGGATTTTGATTGGCATCAACTAATCCGATTAGGACTCGGATTTTGATGTCTATGTACGTGTATATATATTTGTGTATCTCGTATACACTTGACACACGAAAATACACCAAGCAATTAGAAAACGAAAGAACAGAAAACGAAACCCTAGAATCGTTTTTGAGAAAAACGAGTTCTTCAGCCGCGCCGTTTGAAGAGCTAGCACTCCGGGCGGAAGCGTTCGTGTGGATACCGACAGAGGGTGATCGTATTTTCGCACCTCTTCCATCTGCAGATTTCGAATCTACGGAGGTATTTTTTTGTTTTTTTGTCGAATTAAACGAACAACATGGATCCTTGGTAGGAAATCAAAGATCAATTTTTGTTTTCCGCTGCACGTTTTTGCAGTGATCTCGGGTGATTTCCTAACAACCAACACGGCAAGTAGATGGCTCCGACTGCACTATAGCTCCCTATGATAGTACAGTCATCACTCAGGAACCCGACAATGACACTCCTCAGGAGAATGTACTGCAACAGGTAACTAGTGGCATACATAATAACTCTGATAATTCTGTTCCTAGTGAGGCTACTGATAGTGTTTTGTCTGATATGTCAACTACCCCTTTACCTGAAAAGCTAACCTGTGAAAATCCAGTCACTAACTCAGAATACCTTGAGCCGGATCATATTGATATTATGACTGGTGAACAGGGGCACGTACTACCACCCAGGAAAAACAGGGGCATCCCACCAGAACGATACTCCCCAACTAAAGTTGCTCGAGCCTCCAGATATCCCACTATTATCACAGGGCCTGCAAAAACCTTCCTAGCCAAAATTTGCGCAGAAACAATCCCTCGAAGCACAGAAGAGGCCTGGAGACAACAGAAGTGGAAAGAGGCTATGATGGTAGAGATGGATGCTCTCAAGAAGAGTGGTACATGGGAACAATGTCAGTTACCACAAGGAAAGCGAGCAGTAGGGTGCAGATGGGTATTCACCATTAAGTACAGAGCAGATGGTAGTATTGAACGACACAAAGCAATACTTGTAGCCAAAGAATTTACACAGACTTATGGAGTTGACTATTCTGAAACATTCTCTCCAGTCGCAAGGATTGACACAATTCGAGTATTGTTCTCCATCGCAGCTACTAAAAATTGGCCATTGCAGCAGTTTGATGTTAAGAATGCGTTTCTACATAGATCCTTAAAGGAGGAAGTGTACATGGAACCCCCACCGGGTTTTTCTAATGAGTTCAGACCTGGACAAGTGTGCAAGCTAAAAAGGGCTCTGTACGGTCTGAAGCAATCCCCACGAGCATGGTTTGGAAGGTTTACCTCGGTAATGAAGAAGGACGGATATAAACAGAGCAACGCTGATCATACACTATTCATTAAAAAACAGGGAAGTTTGGTTACTTGTCTTATTATATATGTTGATGATATGATTATTACTGGAAATGATACTAATGAAATTTCTCGTCTCAGGGAACATTTGTTTACACAGTTCGAGATGAAGGATCTTGGTGGGATCAAGTACTTTCTGGGAATTGAAGTGCTACATTCGCAGGCCGGCGTGTACATTTGTCAGAGAAAGTATGTTCTGGACCTATTGACTGAAGTTGGTATGCTTGATGCTAAGCCTGCAGATACCCCAATGATCCAAAATCATAAGCTTGACTTCATACAAGGAGCACCTTCAGCAGATCGTGGACAATACCAGCGGCTGGTGGGAAAATTGATATATCTCTCGCACACAAGACCTGATATTGCCTATGCTGTAGGCGTTGTCAGCCAATTTATGCATAATCCACAGAAACACCACTTCAATGCAGTGATCCGGATTGTAAGATACTTGAAAGGAACTCCAGGTGTCGGACTACTCTTCAGAAACAATGGACATCTTAACATTGAGGCTTACACTGATGCTGACTGGACAGGAAATCAAGTAGATCGTCGCTCCACATCTGGGTACTTCACACTAGTCGGAGGAAATGTTGTCACTTGGAGAAGTAAAAAACAGAAGGTTGTAGCGTTGTCCAGTGCAGAAGCAGAATTTCGAGGTATAGTAAAGGGTATTACAGAGATCCTATGGATTCGAAAGTTACTCGATGAACTTGGATTTACAGCGTCTGGTCCGGCTACACTAAAGTGCGATAACAAGGCGTCGATTAGTATTTCAGAGAACCTGGTCCAGCATGATCGTACTAAGCATGTTGAGATAAACAGGCACTTCATAAGGGAGAAGCTTGACGACGGAACAGTTACACTTCCACATGTTTGCTCAGAAGATCAGCTTACAGATATTGTTAGAACATGTTGAGTTTTGATGATTTGCACAACTTTGGCACATTGAACAACCCATTAGGCGCTTCATGTTAGTTGTTTGAAGTCAGTATACTTCGAACGCCTACATTAGGCGCTTAATGTACCTTGGTGGAGTCCAGTACACTTCGAACGCCTAGATTAGGCGCTTTATGTGAAGTGTCTGGATCTGCGAACACTTCGAACGCCTAGATTAGGCGCTTCATGTGTGTGTTTGAAAAACAGGACACTTTGAACGCCTAATTAGGCGCTTTATGTGACCTGTTGAAAAGTGCGAACACTTTGAACGCCTCTTTAGGCGCTTTATGCAATCCACTATGCCAAAAGTACTTTTCCCCTGGCTGGGCACGTACTCCTAAGTACTTTCTCTGAGTAAAAGTCAGAGTTAGTTCGAACAAGCATGAAGTGCCACATTAAGCACTTCATGTGACTTCGAACGACTTAAAAAGCCCACATTAGGCGCTTGATGTGACTTCGAACGACTGTTCATTTTCACATCAAGCGCTCAATGTCACATTGAACGCCTGTGCTTTTGCACATTAGGCGCTTCATGTGACCAACGTTACAAAGGTCTTGAACTTCACTTTTTAACATCAGTTGACTCTTTGTACCCTCTCTTTTTAGTGTCTTTTTTGCAGGCTCCTCTCTGTTGAAGTTTTTCAGGTTTCCTTTCTTGGCATTCAATTTGAAATCTCTCCAAGAATGTTGCTACATGCCAAAGGGAGATCTCCAATGATGAGGACTCACCAACACATGATGCCAAAACCCATTAATGTCAGTGCAGAGGGTTTCAAACGGGAAGAAACTTTGAAGTTGATAAAATAGGGTTTCTTCCACATTCTTCACCAACTTTCTACTCTTCAAGCTCTCAAGTTCTCTCAAGCTCAAGCTCTCAAAGTATTTGTAATCTTTGTATATCTTTACTTTATTGTTGAGAGTGTTTATTGTAAGAAGAAGAGTCTTCTTCTTAGTGAGATTTTCTGTGAGAGATTTGGTAGATTGTTGGTCAAGGAGCAAGGGTGCTCTTTGTTTAAGTTTTCTAAACTTTGAAGGGTTAGTTGATAGTGTGTGGTGCACTATTCTCCCTACAAGATTTCTTTGAGGGCAAAGAAGATCTTTGGAGGCTAAACTTCAAAGTGTTAGAACTCTTGGTTGTGGTCTAGGCAAGGTGTCTAGTTTGTATTCTCTTGATTTCGTTTTTGGTTGTTGTTTCCCCCAAAAGAAATAACAATCCCCATTTCAAAATCCTTCTTGTGAAACATCAAGAAGGTAGAGGAGTAGAGTCTCTTGACTTGAACCTCTATACATACTCGTGTTCTTTATTGTCTTTCAAGTTTTATCTTTCTAAAGAACACATCCAAGTATTGGTTGCACTCAAAAACGAAAAATAGCCACAAAATATCCATACTTGGTGAACACACTATTCAACCCCCCCTTCTAGTGTGTTCTAAGGGACCTAACAATTGGTATCAGAGCCTCATCTTGCTTATTTGAGTTCAAATACAAGATTTGATCATTTCTAGTATGGATTCCTTTGTTGATGTTGATTTGGGTTCCCCTATTGCTGAAACCTCCAGAAGAAGGAGGCAGGCCTCTGTTGATGATGATGTGGGTTTTCCTTCTGCTGATATCTCCAGAAGAAGGAGGCAGGAAACCCTATTCCCTTCTATCTCAAATGTCCACGCTAAAGTTCCCATGTTTGATCCTTTAAACTACCCACTGTGGAAGTCAAACATGGAAACGTACTTGCGTTCTTGTTCTCACAGAATATGGGTTGAGGTCTCAAAAGGATCTATGATTCCCATTGATATTGATGATCCTACTCCGGAGGAGGAGTTCCAGTTGGCCATAAATAGCAAGGCTCTTGCTATTTTAAATAGCTCTCTTTTCACAAATGAGAGAGCTCAGATTCAAGGTGTCCAATCCGCACACGAGGCTTGGACAAAGCTTGAGATGATCCATGAAGGAACATCTCAAGTAAGGAAGGCCAAAAGGAGACAGTTGATAAAACAATTTTACAACTTCACTGTCCCCAAAGGTGAAAAGATTGAAGAGTCCATCCAAAGATTCACCAAACTAATCAACCTTCTCAAAGCGGTTGGCAAGAAGATAGAACAAGAAGATTTAAATCATTGCTTCCTAAACAGTTTAGGAAGAGAATGGAACGCGAAAGTGACGGCCATTGAGGAGTCCAAGGATCTTGAAACAATCACCTTGGACGAGTTATACGGGAATCTCATCACTTATGAGATTCATTTGGATGCACAAGAGAAGAATGATCCTATTCGCCAATCTTCAAAGGCGTTGGTCATAGAGTCGGAGGACTCGGATGATGAAGTCGGACTTCTTGTCAAAAGATTCCGACGTATTGCGAGAAAAAATGGTGACGAAGCAAGGAGATTCGTCAAGGAAAGATATCCCAAGGACAAAGTGAAAGACCAAGAGAATAAATGTTACAAATGTGGGAAGCTTGGTCACTTCATGAAGGATTGTCGGGTGAAGGAGCCGCAACTCAAAGACAAGAAGGCCATCTACCAAAAGAAGAAGGCCTTGCAAGCGGAGGTAGCCCATGGGAGAGTCTTCTTTCCGGATCCGAAAGCGACAATGGCGATAGAGATGATCTTGCTCTCACGGGGGTGGTGGAAGATGATCTCGACAAGGAATTCTTTACACTAATGGCCATCGACGATGACAAGGAGGTATGCAATATTTCATCTCACTATAAAATTATTGATGAACGAGATGATTTAATTCAAGAAAATGATCTCCTTGATTTAAAATATCAACGTGTCAAGAAAGAGTTTAGAGCATGCATAAATGAGTACAATGACACGTTAGAAAATCACATTGCATTGCAACTTGAGCATGATATATTTTTAACTACGCATGTGATTGCACTTGAAGAGAAACATGATTTAACAAAATCATGTGCTCAAGCCCTGGAGGATAAGAGAAATGAATGAAGGGTAAGTGCAAAAAAGGTAGAGATCAAAGATGCATCTAGGCCAAGCATGAAAGTCAAACCTAGTGCCATGTATGCATCTAAGAAGGGAAACAAAAAGGAACAAGCATAAGTGATCAAGGAGTCAAAAACCTCCTTGAAGAAGCAAAGGCACATGCCTAAACAAAAGGCTAATGCACCAAAGGTATCACAACCTTTGGTCCATGTTGTGAAACAAAAACCTTCTACTATTCCAAAGAAGGTGGTTCCTAAGAAGGAAACACGACATGTGCCAATGCACAAACATTCGCACAAGCATGCACCAACACACAAGCATACTCCTACATGTTTTTATTGCAATAGGAAAGGTCATGTAGAAAGAGTATGTAGAGCTAAGAATAATAAGAATCTTGTGTGGGTGCCGAAAGGCGAGATGAAGGTAACTAACCTTCAAGGACCCAAAACAAAAAGGGTACCAACTTCATATGGTTCTTTTGTAGGCCCTAGCACTCAATGGAGAAAGCGAAGACAAGAAGGTCAAATGGGTCGTGGACAGTGGGTGTTCCAACCATATGACGGGAGACAAACGTCTCTTCCATAGACTCACTATGCAAGACGGAGGAGTTGTCCACTTTGGCGGTAGCAAAGGTCAAATCAAAGGACATGGTATTGTGGGTAACGATTCCTTCTCTCTTAGTGATGTCTTATATGTTGTAGGTCTTAAGTTTAACTTGATAAGTGTCAGTCAACTTTGTGATGCTAACTATGAGGTAACGTTTTTGAAAACAAAGTGTGTTGTGAAAAAGGAAGAAAAGATTTTATTTGAGGCTTTGCGTTTCAAAAATATTTACAAGGTTAGCATCAATGATTTGGTTTCTCAAAATGTATCGTGCCTAGTTGCTAAGAATGATTTGACGCAACTATGGCATAGACGTCTCGGACATGTATGTTTTAAAACATTCAAATTTATTTGTGAAAATGAAAAAAGTCCGATGCCTTCCAAAAATGAGTTTTGAAAACAATGACTTATGTGACACTTGTCAAAAGGCGAAACTTGTGAAAACAAGTTTCAAACCCAAGACAAATATTTCCACCTCCAAGCCCCTACAATTGCTTCATATGGACTTGTATGGGGATGTTGGAACAAGAAGCTTGGGTGGCAAACATTACACCTTCGTGGTAGTAGATGACTATACTCGTTATACACGGGTGATGTTTCTTGCTAAAAAAAGTGATGCATGTAGTGAGTTTATAAGTCTAAGTAAACGATTGGAAAATCATGTGGGTGACACCATCAAAACCATTCGTAGTGATCGTGGTGGTGAGTTCGATGGTGATTTCGAAAGGTTTTGTGTATCCAAAGGATACTCTCATGACCTTTCGGCACCTAGAACTCCTCAACAAAACGGTGTGGCCGAACGGAAAAATAGAACTCTAAAAGAAATGTGTAGAGCAATGTTAAACGAGTTCGGTTTGCCCAAGTATTTTTGGGCCGAAGCGGTTAATGCCGCTTGCCATGTGATCAATCGTGTCTATTTGAGACCATACCTAAATGCGACACCCTATGAGCTTTGGAATGGAAAAGTTCCCAACATTGGGTATTTAAAAGTCTTTGGTTGCAAGTGTTTTATACTTAATACCAAAGATACTTTGGACAAACTTGACCTCAAAGCGGATGCAGGTATCTTTTTAGGTTATGCCTCAAATAGTAAAGCATTTCGTGTCTTCAACAAAAGGAGTCAAAAGGTGGAAGAATCAATCCACGTTAAGTTGAATGAGTCACTTAGTGACGAACCTAAACTTAATGAGAATTGTGAGGAGGATGAAGATGTGACTCCTCAAGAAGAAATTCTTGAGGATGTTCCTATGGTTGCTCCTCAACGAGAGTTCGTTGATGATCCTCCAAATGGAAACATCTTCATTGACTTGAGAGTTGAACCTCTTGAAGGTACTCCTCCACCTTGTGTAAATGAACTTAGTGAGCCACGTAGAAGTGTCTCCTCTACTCATGTTGATTCACAAAATGTAGAAATTGCATCACAAATTCCGGAACATGAGGTTCATGATGATAATGAAGGTTCATCTCTTCCGGAACATGATCAAGAGGAAGAAGGAGGTGATGTCTCCAATCTTCCTAGATCATTTAAGCATAAAAGTTCTCACCCTCAAGAGTTAGTCATAGGTGATTTAAATAGAGGTATCACCACACGAAGGCAATATAGAGAGAATGCATTTGTCTCTCTTATAGAGCCTAAAAATGTTAAAGATGCACTTCTTGATGAAAATTGGATTTTGGCTATGCAAGAAGAATTAAACCAATTTGAAAGAAGTGATGTTTGGGAGTTAGTTCCCAAACCACACGATCATCCTATTATTGGTACGAAATGGGTTTTTCGTAACAAGATGGATGATCAAGGTAATGTCACTAGAAACAAGGCTAGATTGGTTGCTCAAGGATACCGTCAAGAAGAAGGTATTGATTTTGATGAAACATTTGCACCCGTAGCACGGCTTGAAGCTATTAGAATGTTATTAGCATATGCTTGTTATAGAGATTTTACACTTTACCAAATGGATGTTAAATCCGCGTTCTTGAATGGTGTTATTCAAGAGGAAGTGTATGTTGCACAACCTCCCGGGTTTGAATGTCATGATTCACCACATCATGTCTTCAAACTTAAAAAGGCTCTTTATGGCCTCAAACAAGCTCCAAGAGCTTGGTACGAGATGTTAAGTACTTTTCTTCTTAATAATGGTTTTTCAAGAGGTAAAGTTGACACTACTTTGTTCATAAAAGAACAAGGTAGGAATCATTTAATTGTCCAAGTATATGTTGATGATATCATTTTTGGTGCTACTAACAATTGTCTTTGTGAGCAATTTGCTAGTCTTATGCAAGGTGAGTTCGAGATGAGCATGATGGGCGAGCTAAACTATTTCCTTGGATTACAAATCAAGCAAACCAAAGATGGTGTGTACATTTCCCAAGCCAAATACACAAGAGATTTGCTCAAAAAGTACAACTTTGGTGAAGGAAGAGAGGTGAACACTCCAATGAGTACAAGTGCAAAGCTTGACAAGGATGAAAAGGGAAAGCATGTCGAGGTAACCTTGTATCGTGGCATTATAGGTAGTCTACTTTACTTAACGGCTAGTAGACCCGATATTTTACATGCAGTATGCTTATGTGCTAGATTTCAAAGTGATCCTAGGGAGATGCATTTTATTGCGGTAAAACGTATCCTTAGATACCTTAGAAGTACTTTGAAATTTGGTTTATTTTATCCTAAGAATGCATGTTTTGATTTAAGAGGTTATTGTGACTCCGATTATGCGGGGAGTCTAGTTGATAGAAAGAGCACCTCCGGAACTTGTCAGTTTCTTGGAGATTGTCTCGTTTCTTGGTACTCCAAGAAACAAAACAGTGTGTCTCTCTCTACGGCGGAATCCGAATATGTGTCGGCCGCCTCGTGTTGTGCACAATTGTTATGGATGACCAACACTTTAAATGATTATAACGTTCACTTCTCAAAGGTGCCAATTTTGTGCGATAACACGTCCACCATAAATATTGCACAAAATCCCGTCCAACATAGTCGGACTAAGCATATCGAAGTGAGGTATCATTTCATCCGTGATTGTGTACAAAAGAACTTGGTAAGTGTAGAATTTGTTCCTACACATGACCAACTTGCGGACATTTTCACGAAACCCTTACCTAGTGATGTCTTTGTATCTATAAGAAGTAGGTTGGGGTTGCTCAATATGGGTTGATAAAACCATCTTGAGTTCTGAGCATGAAAATTTCAAAAATTTTCAAGATCAGTACACATAAAGCGCTTCATCATACTCTCCTCAGGCGTTCGATGTCACATCAAGCGCCTGATGTTAAGGATGTCACTTGTTCGAAGTGACATCAGGCGCTTTATGTTCCTTTGTTAGGGCGTTCGATGTAGGATCAAACGCTTCAACTGATTTTGTTCACTCGTTCGATGTAGCATTAAGCGCTTTATCCTCATCTTCACTCTCGTTCAATGTGACATTAGGCGCTTCATCCTTACTTATGAAGTCGTTCTATGTCACAATAGGCGCTTTAACCCTATTATCACTCTGTCTTTTCGCCGCCTCTTCAGTTTTCGCGCCATTCAAGGACCATCAATTCCCTCTCTCTCCCACGTCTGCCTCCTCCCTCTTCCCCACGATCTGCATTTCCTTTTCCCCATTCCCTCAAACTCTTCATCTTCTACCTCTATCCTCTCTCCCACTCTCCCACTTCTCCTCTTTTTCATCTCCACCATTACTCCACAAACTCTTCCTCTTCCTCCTTTCACCCTTTAAAATCCAACTTCTTCTTCTCCCTTCTTCATCACTCCTCCTCTTACCCTGAAATCTTCAAGCCACCTCCTTCTCAAAACTTCTTTTTCAATGGCCTCTGCTGGTCCTTCCAAACGCCCAAGAACCCAAAAGAGAAAACAAACGGCTGGACAAGGAATTGTCGAGCCTCAAGAACTCATAGCCATCCGTGAAGGATTCACCAAGGAAAATTTTCCTTGGTTGAAAAAGTTCGAACCCGAAATCAAGAAACCCCCACGCTCCATCGATAAAGTGGTTCATGTTTCCTATCATTCCTGTATGCTATACCAGGAATGGATCGCAAACAATCGTTTGATCATCCCTATGAAACTGCTCAACCTTAGCAACGTTCCTGAAAAGAGCAGTGCACTTGAAATCGTTCCTCTACTAGAACGTCAAGGCTGGACGTCCCTTTGGTCCAGACTTGATATGAAAAAATTCTCCCGCGAGCACACCCGGATGTTCTACTCCAACTTGTGGGTCACCCCACAATCTGAGTCTCAATCATTCTCTCTAAACTCCTTCATCGATGGTACTCCTCTTAGCTTCACTGTCCCTGAAATCTGTGAAGTTTTGCGTATCAGAAATGAGGACTTGACAGATTTCTCCGTATTTGACTGGAGTTCCAAATACGGCGTCTCCGAGCAGGACGTTAAATTTGATCTGGGGTATTACCCCTCTAAGAAGACTCAGAACATGCCGTTGGTGGATCGCATTCTGCTCGCGGTTGTCACCTACTGCATCAATGGCAAGGCCACTAGAAATCCCAGCAACATGGATTTCTATGTCTCTTACCGCCTCAAGCACCTTACTCAGTTGAATCTGGCCTGGATCATCATCGAAGTCATGTTTGCGGCTCTTCGAAAGGGGTCCAAAGCTCTGCCTTTTGCCAACATTGTCACGATTTTGCTCAAATCAAAAGGCATTGCTATTAATGATGATGATTTGTCCTCAGTTGCCAAATCCGATCTTTATGATCACTATAACATCGCCCAGGCCGTTGACTCGCAGAAAAGGAAGGCCACCACTATTCCTGACGAAGATGAGGTCGAAGAAGGACCTCATGATGCCACCGGTGGTAGTGATTCTTCGAAATTACTATCACGCATTGCTGTCCTTGAACAAACCGTTCAGCAGTTGCATCTTCGTGATGCTGAGCATGAAGCCCGGCATGCGCGAAATGAACTGCGCATGACTGCATTTCGCAATGCATTCATGCAGATCAGTCCATGGGCTCTTCCTCCTAATTTTGATGATTTAGGGGGAGAAAGTGGTGGTAGTGGTACTGGTGATGCTGCTGGTGGAGGTGCTGGTGATGCTGCTGGTGGTGCTGGTGGATCCATGGGTGGATTCACTGATTTTGCCGCCAGCGTAGGTTTTGGTTTTAGTGGATTTACACCACCTAGTGGTGGTGCTATGTAATTTTTTTATTATTCTCGTTGGTGTTAATTAATATTCCTGAATTTATGGAATGAAATTTTTATAACTTGATCTTATTGTTAATGCTCATTAAAATTGTTTCATCATCTCATCTTGTTCAAGTTATTGTTTTTCATTCAATGCACTTAGTGAGGGGGAGCATATATTAAGGGGGATTTTTTAACAAGTTATGCATGTTGTGAAATCATTAAAAAGAGGGAGAATGTTAGAACATGTTGAGTTTTGATGATTTGCACAACTTTGGCACATTGAACAACCCATTAGGCGCTTCATGTTAGTTGTTTGAAGTCAGTATACTTCGAACGCCTACATTAGGCGCTTAATGTACCTTGGTGGAGTCCAGTACACTTCGAACACCTAGATTAGGCGCTTTATGTGAAGTGTCTGGATCTGCGAACACTTCGAACGCCTAGATTAGGCGCTTCATGTGTGTGTTTGAAAAACATGACACTTTGAACGCCTAATTAGGCGCTTTATGTGACCTGTTGAAAAGTGCGAACACTTTGAACGCCTCTTTAGGCGCTTTATGCAGTCCACTATGCCAAAATTACTTTTCCCCTGGGCATGTACTCCTAAGTACTTTCTCTGAGTAAAAGTCAGAGTTAGTTCGAACAAGCATGAAGTGCCACATTAAGCGCTTCATGTGACTTCGAACGACTTAAGAAGCCCACATTAGGCGCTTGATGTGACTTTGAACGACTGTTCATTTTCTAGGCAAGGTGTCTAGTTTGTATTCTCTTGATTTCGTTTTTGGTTGTTGTTTCCCCCAAAAGAAATAACAATCCCCAATTCAAAATCCTTCTTGTGAAACATCAAGAAGGTAGAGGAGTAGAGTCTCTTGACTTGAACCTCTATACATACTCGTGTTCTTTATTGTCTTTCAAGTTTTATCTTTCTAAAGAACACATCCAAGTATTAGTTGCACTCAAAAACGAAAAATAGCCACAAAATATCCATACTTGGTGAACACACTATTCAACCCCCTTCTAGTGTGTTCTAAGGGACCTAACAGATATCCTAACCAAAGCAGTGAATGGACGAATCTTCGAAGTTGTGTTACACAAGTTAAACATTGGCGACCCCACTGTTCAACTTGAGGGGGAGTGTTGATAAATGACGAATATTGACTTTCCTTGTATATATTATTCAGTAGGAAATGATTTAGGAATTGTAATTAGTACTGATTGGAGGAAAATTAGGGAGATTAATTAGGACAGATTTGTATACCATACTTAGGCATGATTGTAGCCTTTAAATATAGGACAATGTAATACTGCTGAATCAATGAAAACAGAAAATATTTTTCTAGTGCTTGATTCCTGTTAATCTTAACACAAAGTTGAAGTACACTATCCAACATAGATCAATCACATAGATTGATCGATGTGACTTCGATCGATACTTAGATTAATCAAAGTAGCTTGTTCGAAAAACTGGAGCACACTGTGAGACATCGATCGATACACATGGATAGATCGATGTGGTTCGGATGAAAAGTTAGAGCACACTGTGAGTCATCGATCGATCGATGTACCCAACAAGTGTGACTTTTCATCTAAAGTTGCAACTTATGCACCAAGGGACATATTCCAACCACATATGGACCGTTTTGGACGTCTAAATTGAGGTTAAAGTGCCTATAAAAATGCACATTTAACACATTTCAATACATCCTAATCTCTTGTGCATTAAAAAGCATTTATATTATTCTTCGTCTCCAATAGCATTCTCAATTGAGAGTTCATTGGGTTTCTATCTTATTGGTGATGTTAGAAATCATTGACTTGTTGTATCATTCAATAATAATCCACATTCTAACCGGGTGGTTCATCTGTTTGTCTCGCAATGTATGTAATTTATGCTGCCTATATTAAGAGCTTATCGATTGAGCTTGCATGTCATGACGAGTCTCTCTGGTTAATCAATCATATACTACCGATTAGATTACAACAACGACAATCATATCCAGTATATTCCAACGACAGCAAAAGCTATCGCTAGGGTTTGGAAAAGGTGAGCGGCACACAAACAATACCTCCATCCCAGAGGATATAGAGTTTGCTTCCAGTGAGACCCCCGACTCTATATATATCTGCAGAATTAGCACAATAATAGAAATATGTACTAGTGAAGAGGTTTTATTAAACATAAACGGAAATCTCCCGATAATAAATGTAGCGCCCCGCCCGGTTTCATCGTTCCGGCTCGGTTAGCCCGCCGTACTCGTCTAGGAGTACCAAGCGTTTTTTGTCCCCATACATACATATATGACACATACTCATGGATAGATCAACAAAACAGTGGATTTAAACATAACCGCAGTACATACAACATAGTCATAAATTACATACGGTACATTAGTTCATACAAACCCCAAATGCTTTAGTTCAACGCGCATGGTACATATTACTGGAATTAACACTACCTTCTACAGTCTAATAAGTCTCCTGCACTAATCAAGCCTCGTTTTCTCCAGTGACGTACTCCATCTCAAAAGTTTGGTCCTCTGAAAATAATATAACAACAACGGTCAGACGAAATAAATTCGCCTGGCAAGTAAACCACTTAGATCCCCTACGCGGATCAAATAAGCTGTGAACAGGCAGCGGAAATAAAAGATTTATAGTAGAAAGTAATACCTGTCTTTTCGCAACCGGTTATAACAACACAGAATTAGCAAAGCATATATTACACAAAATGAACATAATAGCATAAATAAAAGATCTCTAGTCTACCTAGGTTACCAAAGTGTAGACTACAACTAACTCATACTACATGTCATCAACTTAAAATCTAATCGTTAAACTTAGGGTAACTCTGAGGATTGAGCAGAAGGTAAGCGACTGTGTAGGAAAAATAATTTCATGTTCATAACTTACGAATTGCCATGTAACAAAATCATCCTTGTCAAAGCTTTTTGTGTCGCACTTTAGTACTTATGTAATGGCCATTGAAATGTAAGAATAATATCTAGCGACATCCGGAAGGATTCTCCCGTAAAGTTACGTATACTGTAATCCATACATCACACGAATAGGTAACTATACGTTGACGTGCCGGCCATGAACCCAAGTTCTTCACAAGGTGTTCAAGACTCAACACAAAACAATTCGGTAGTCATGTTCTTCACATGGTATTCACCCGACTCATCGTACATAGGAGGGTTCGACAGCCAAGCTCTTCACAAGGTACAACCCGACACCCAACATGTAATGTAAGGTTCAAGAGCCATGTTCTTCACATGGTGTTCACAAGAACCTTACATTTGTCGCATTAAGAACCTTCCGTCTCGTAGATACAATTCTCTACATTTCCATACTCTTCATACATGTCATAAAATGATGTCGTGAATCTTGTCATAAATATACTGTGAAACGTTGGTATCTTTAAAAATTGCAATTCTGTTGAAAAAGTCTATTTTGCCACAAATCACGCTTTTCTTTTTGCAAAGGGGGAGAAAATGTCCAACGGTTTTAATTTCACATTTGCCGGTGAAAAATTCTGTTTTCGTAATGTTAAAAATTTCGTTTCACAGGTCGCATAGAGTTCTCGTTTGGCGTTCTACGATCATCATCTTAGAACTATGTCTCGTACTTAGTTTGTACATGCTATAAACACAAGCAATACCCCGTAAATGTCCTTAGGAGGGCCGATTTTTAAGGCTTCTCAAAACAGCCCGGATTTCGCCTAATTTTGCAAAACAACCCCGAGTTGAACTTAATTCTTGAACGCTCTCATAAACAGCCCACTCCGGAGGCTAAGTAGCTTCCATCACCACCTAAAAACCTTATACATCATATGAAATAGTAAATAAAAGCATGGAACCATGTCACATATAAAATTTACATAATACATATTCATACATACATATTATATTACATAAATTCATAACATGTCTTAGTATGTATTGAATACTACAAGTTGCATTAAAAAAAAATGAAATGCTTCACCCCCTGAAATGGGCCAAAACCGTGGGGTATTTCCCACTGTTGCCACAATTCTTCTTCCATTATCTATTGCAATACACACTTAGTGTTCACACTAATAATTCTTCTAACTTAGTTTAGTTTTAACCATATATTAAAGTGAGAAAAAGGAGACATTTGTTGAACACATTAAACATACGTGGGTGTCATACTTCACTCAAAATAAGGCTTTAGAAACCATGTAACCATAAGAATACGCACGGAGTGAAATGACACCAACATAGACCCTTTATAACTTCAAGTGACATAATTAATTACTTAAAGATCATAATATTTTGGTCTAAATTAGGTGGCCACACAGCCCCTAATTTTCGGCCTATTATACACAAAAGAAATAAAATGGCCATCTTGAGGAAAACATATCAAACAAGTTCTTGAGATATGTAAAGATGTGATGCCTCACATAACCATACCTAAGAACACAAACATATAGAAATTCAAGTAACTCTCAATATAATATGAGATGGCCATTACAAGAATATACATACCTAAAAGTAGTTGTTTCATAATTTTATAGTTTCCAAGTTTCCATTTTTCCTCCAAAAAGGCTTACTTTAATTCTAGAATTCCCATGCATGTAACTAAATACAACCTAACGTATAGTATTCACTAGTTCCTACATCACATAGCCAAGATATATACTCATCCAAAAATAGCTTATTTGCATGTCTAAGAAATCATTTAAACATAAACCCATTTGATCCATTTTGCTAGCAACATAATACTAAGACTTTCACAAATAAACATAGTTGATCCAAACAATTTACTTGCCTCTTGCACTTATAAGTAGGATGATATAGTTGAAGCCTCCTAGATGATGAAGTATTGAGCTTGGTTGATGAATCAAATCACCACCACCCCCACCTAAGGTACACGGCCATTAGTAGGGAAAAGAGAAGGAATTGTTTCTTGTTTTGGAAAAGGTTATAAGTAAGTTCATACCTTGAATGTTAGTTTAAAGTCTTGCTTTGAGCTTAAACTTGAAGGGTTCTCCCTCCTTGGTCACCTATGAGTACACGGCCATGGCAAATGAGGAGTAACAATTTAGCTCATGCTTGAAGGATAGTAGAGTAATAGAAGAAAAATCTCTCAAAGTTGTATACAAGCCTCTTACCCTTGTATATTGAAAGATGAGTGTTTGATTTGAATGTTGAAATTTCTCCCCAAGCACCAAATGGCTCACGGTTGAGCTTGTTGAGGGTGAGGAATTTTCCTTAGTCTTGGAGAGGTTTACAATATGCTATCTTGCTTTCTTAAGATGACAAGAATAGAGTTGGAAGTTGTAAAATGTATTTGGCCACTTTCTTGGCCTTATGACCGAAACAGGGGGGAAAAGAATGGGGGGAAAAATGATGGCTAGGCTTATGGAAGAGTGAAATGTAAGCTTTTGGTTGTTTCAAGAGGGTGCATGCAAAAGGTGGTTGCTTTATGGAAGGCTTTTGGGCAGCCTTTTCTTAAGTGTGTAAGTGGAGAAAAGGACACCCCTTTGTCCTTGGGGAAAACCGGCTGGGGAGGGTATATTGGGGGGTGTTTTGGGGTCTTGTGCTAATTTCTAATTTTTTTTTTTGGTTACATAAGTTGTTACATCTTAATGCTACATGTTGTAATTCTATTTGGTTTTTTATTTAGTTGTGTTGTATAGATCTAAATTCATAGTATATTTTTGTTTCCTACGTTCATTATATAAAATTAACATGACATGTGGAATAGAGCGAACGTCACGACGTTGGGCCGTAACATTCCCCCCTCCTAATAAGAAGTTTCGTCCTCGAAACTGACGTACCTTAAGTGAAGAGTTGAGGGAATTGTTCACGCATTGATTGTTCCGGCTCCCACGTCGCTTCTCGTTCAGAGTGGTGGCTCCACTGGACTCTCACGAATGGAATCGTACGCCTTCTTAACACTTGCTCTTTTCGGTCAACAATCTTTACCGGAAACTCCTCATATGAAGCGTCGCGCAGAATCTCAATTGTCTGGGGTTCTAATATGTGGTTTGGGTCGGCAATGTATCGTCGAAGCTGGGATACATGAAATACATCATGCATCTGAGATAATGCAGGAGGTAATGCCAGTCGATAGGCAACTGTCCCTACTTTGTCCAAAATCTCAAATGGCCCGATATACCGAGGGCTTAGTTTCCCTTTAACACCAAACCTCATGACTCCTTTAAATGGCGAAACTCTTAGATAAGCTTTTTCACCAACTTCAAACTCAAGAGGACGCCTTTTAGTATCCGCCCACGATTTGCTGCGATCCTGCGCTGCCCTCAATCGGCTCCTTATCAATTTTACCTTTTCAATTGTTTGCTCTATTAGCTCTGGTCCAATAAGGGTCTTCTCACCCACTTCATCCCAGTACAGTGGGGATCGACATTTCCGCCCGTAAAGTGCCTCAAACGGTGCCATGCCGATCGAGCTATGATAGCTGTTGTTATATGAAAATTCCATCAACTTAACTGCCTTATCCCAACTACCTTGGAAGTCCATGGTACAAGCGCGAAGCATATCTTCCAAAGTCTGTATGGTACGTTCCGATTGACCGTCCGTCTGAGGATGAAACGCCGTGCTCATCTTGACTTCCGTTCCCATTGCTTGTTGAAAAGCCTGCCAGAATCTTGCGGTGAATCGAGAATCGCGATCGCTGACAATGCTGGCCGGAATGCCATGTAAGCACACAATGCTATCTAAATACATTCGGGCCAACTTCTCCACTGGGGCTTTAATCGGCATTGGTAGAAAATGTGCTGATTTAGTGAGACGATCTACAATTACCCAAATTGTGTCGTTACCGTTTCGCGTCTTAGGAAGGCCCGAGACAAAGTCCATGGTGATATGATCCCATTTCCACTCGGGAATTTCTAACGGCTGAAGTAATCCAGCAGGTCGTTGATGTTCGGCCTTGACCTGTTGACATACTAAACATCGCTCGACAAAACTTGCGATCTGACGTTTCATTCCGTTCCACCAATAATTTCGTTTCAAATCCTGGTACATTTTGGTAGCTCCTGGATGAATGGACAGTCTTGAGTTATGAGCCTCCTTCATCACTTCCTTCCTTAATTCCTCACTGTTTGGCACGCATAGACGGTCCCGGAACCAAAGACTGCCATCCTTGTGAATCTGAAAGTCCTTATGGGTTTTGTCCTTTAGCTTATCGGAAATTTTGACCATTTCTTCATCGTTTTTCTGTGTCTCCTTAATGCGATCAATCAGAGAGGGTGTGATCATAAGAGTCGCCAACACATTAGCCGTAGACTCGACTATGTCCAATTCAAATTCCGCCATATCCCTTTCTAATGGAGTCTGTCGGGCATGGCTGGATTTTCGACTCAACGCATCTGCTACTCGATTTGCTTTGCCCGGGTGATAGTGGATTTCTACGTCAAAATCTTTGATTAGTTCCAACCATCTGCGTTGTCTCATATTTAGTTCCTTTTGAGTGAAAAGATATTTCAAACTCTTATGGTCCGTGTAGATCTCACATCTTTCGCCGTACAGATAATGTCTCCAAATTTTTAATGCGAACACCACCGCAGCAAGTTCCAAGTCGTGTACTGGGTAGTTTTGCTCATATGGTTTTAACTGTCGGGAAGCGAAAGCAATCACCCGATCATTCTGCATTAAAACACAGCCCAAACCGTTCTTGGAAGCATCGCTGTAAACCACAAATCTATCCCCCGATACTGGTTGAGCAAGTACTGGTGCCGTGGTCAACCTCTTTTTCAGCTCATTAAAACTCTGCTCACATTCTGCTGTCCATTCAAACTTGACCTTCTTCTGAGTCAATCGTGTCAAAGGAACGGCTATGCAGGAAAATCCTTCTACAAACTTTCGATAATATCCGGCTAACCCGAGGAAACTCCGTACCTCTGTTACATTCGTGGGTCGTGGCCATTCTGTGATAGCTTCCACCTTTTTAGGATCTACAGAAATGCCCGCTTCGGATATGATATGTCCTAAAAACGCCACACTGCGTAGCCAAAATTCGCATTTACTGAATTTCGCATACAACTTCTTTTCTCGGAGTATGCTCAGAACTATCCTTAGATGCTCTGCATGAGAGTCTTCATCTGGAGAATAAATCAGAATGTCGTCGATAAATACCACCACAAACTTGTCCAGTTGCTCTCGAAACACCGAGTTCATCAAGTCCATAAAAGCAGCCGGGGCGTTAGTCAATCCGAACGGCATTACCAAGAATTCATAATGGCCATACCGGGTACGGAATGCAGTTTTCGCCACATCCTCAGTTTTAATCCGCAATTGATGGTATCCGGAGCGAAGGTCGATCTTGCTAAACACTTTGGCACCCTGTTAAACATCACTTAGTAATGTGGAGTATATTAAATAGTAAAGTACTAAAGGTGTAGATGGGATCCTTACCTTTAATTGGTCGAATAAGTCATCAATTCTTGGCAACGGATATTTATTCTTGATAGTAATTTTATTCAATTCGCGGTAACCAATACAGAGACGCATGGTACCATCCTTCTTCTTGACAAAGAGTACCGGAGCGCCCCAAGGAGAAGCACTGGGACGGATGAATTTCTTGTCCAGTAACTCTTGTAACTGCACCTTTAACTCCCTTAGTTCGGCTGGAGCCATCCGATAAGGCGTTTTAGAGATAGGCTCGGCACCTGGCACGACATTAATCTCGAATTCTATTTCACGCTCCGGAGGCAACCCGGGAAGGTCATCTGGAAAAACATCTGAAAATTCGTTTACTACTGGAACGCTGTCAAGAGATGGTAATTCGATCTGCTGGTCAGCGCTTATAGCATAGACAAGAAATCCCGTATTTCCTTTCCTCAAGGCCCGCCAAGCTTGAGCCACCGTCAGATAGGTCTTTTGTGGAACCTTCTTTATTTTTGAACTTCCCTGATATATAACTTCATCTTGTGCCGGTGTCTGAATAATGACTCGTTTCCCTCGACAATCGATCTGGGCATGATTTTCGAATAGCCAATCCATCCCCAAAATGATGTCAAAGTCCTTCATTTGGATCGAAATTAGATCCGCAGCAAATTTTCGCCTCTCAAATTCTACTTCGCAATTCTTGTAAAGATTATGGGATACGAGCACTTGATCGCCCGCGGCTTGAACATGATAAGGCGTCTCTAACCTCCTGGGACTCCCACTTAGGTTCTTAGCGAACTTCTTAGATACAAAGGAGTGGCTCGCGCCACTATCGAATAACACATTTGCTGGTATACTATTAACTAAAATAGCACCTGAGACGGCAATAAAATAGGCATGGGATTTCATACTGAGGTATTATGATCAGAACATAAACTAAGATGTCGTAACTTTAAATAGTACCTGTAACCACATCGGGTGTGTCCTCCACCTCTGCATCAGTCATAATGTGCACTCTAGCATTAGTTTGTGGTCGGCCTCGCTGCTGCCGCTGAGCGCTCTCCGTCTGCACTTTCTCGGTGCATCCCCTAGCGAAATGACCTTCCTTGCCACAACGATAACATGCTCCAGTACCCTTTTTGCACTCACCCCAATGCGACCTATCACAGGATGGGCATCGAGGAGTACTCTGCGAAGTGTTCCGACTCTGAGACTGTTGTCCAGAAGGCTGCTGACGCTGCGGCTGGGTGGTACGCTGAATCGGCTGTTGCGCACTTCCTTTACCAGAATCTTCCCTTCTCATAGCTTTTGTCCCACGGCCCTGCCCGGAACTGCAGAGTTCTCGTGATCTCTTACCTCGCATCTCCTCGTCTCTTCTCTGAATTTCCTCCTCAATCCGATAGCTATCATCCAACATCTCTGCAAATGTCGTGGGCTTGGAACTAACTATCCATGTCCTGATTCGAGTACTCAATCCACGCAGAAATTTAGACATCTTTAATTTTTCATCTGACATGATAGTGGGAACAAATCGCCCCAACGCAGTGAATTGGCTCGCATAGTCAGCAACAGACATGCCCGTTTCTTGCCGAAGTGCCTCAAACGCGCTAACCTTTCTCTCAGTCACTGAGGGAGGGAAATAGTACTTGTTAAAGTCCTCCAAAAACTTGTCCCATGGTATCGGTCGAGGTAAAGGCTGCATATTAGTTTTCCACCACTGATTAGCCTCGCCGATCAGGAATGGACGTATCACCTGCGCCTTAAATTCGGTAGGAACCTGTATCAGCTCAAAGCAATTTTCTGCTTCATCCAGCCATTTTTCAGCTTCATCCGGATTAGAACCGCCCTCAAAAGATGGGACTCGAGCTCTCTTCATAGCCTCAAAGTAATAGTGAACATCACGCGGCTACTTACGTGGAGAGGAAGGAGGTGCAGCCTGTGCATGGAACATATTCTGACTCATCTGAGCCATAGTCTGCATGAATGCCTGAAAGGCGCTGAAGTCTGGTGTCGGCTGTGTCGGATAGTACGTGTATCCAGGTGGCGGAGGAGGGTACTGCCCCGGTGGAGGATACTGCCCAGATGGCTGCTGTGTCTGCTGAGGCTGCGCATGATACGGTCCATATGAAGGAGGAGGAGGCGGCATCTGTGCCTGTGGGGGCGACATATGTGACTGTGGAGGAGGGGCCCGCTGCTGAAGGGGCTCTGGCTCAGGAGGAGAATGTGGAGTCTGCTCTTGCGCCGGAAGCTGAATAGCTCTGCGCGGTCTCCCACGGTTTCCACGAGGTCTATCAGACATCCTATAAGACATATACACCACTAAGTAAGTTTAATAAAACATATAACTTAAATTCCCTATGCCAAGTTGTAACACCAAATTTTTAGTTTCAGAGTATGATTCAACTTAGTCTAAGATCATATCTTAAATTCCTAAGGAAAGTGTTTAAATCCATTGTCCTGCCAGTGATCTAGAGCCTTTGGCTCTGATACCACCTGTAGCGCCCCGCCCGGTTTCATCGTTCCGGCTCGGTTAGCCCGCCGTACTCGTCTAGGAGTACCAAGCGTTTTTTTGTCCCCATACATACATGTATGACACATACTCATGGATAGATCAACAAAACAGTGGATTTAAACATAACCGCAGTACATACAACATAGTCATAAATTACATACGGTACATTAGTTCATACAAACCCCAAATGCTTTAGTTCAACGCGCATGGTACATATTACTGGAATTAACACTACCTTCTACAGTCTAATAAGTCTCCTGCACTAATCAAGCCTCGTTTTCTCCAGTGACGTACTCCATCTCAAAAGTTTGGTCCTCTGAAAATAATATAACAACAACGGTCAGACGAAATAAATTCGCCTGGCAAGTAAACCACTTAGATCCCCTACGCGGATCAAATAAGCTGTGAACAGGCAGCGGAAATAAAAGATTTATAGTAGAAAGTAATACCTGTCTTTTCGCAACCGGTTATAACAACACAGAATTAGCAAAGCATATATTACACAAAATGAACATAATAGCATAAATAAAAGATCTCTAGTCTACCTAGGTTACCAAAGTGTAGACTACAACTAACTCATACTACATGTCATCAACTTAAAATCTAATCGTTAAACTTAGGGTAACTCTGAGGATTGAGCAGAAGGTAAGCGACTGTGTAGGAAAAATAATTTCATGTTCATAACTTACGAATTGCCATGTAACAAAATCATCCTTGTCAAAGCTTTTTGTGTCGCACTTTAGTACTTATGTAATGGCCATTGAAATGTAAGAATAATATCTAGCGACATCCGGAAGGATTCTCCCGTAAAGTTACGTATACTGTAATCCATACATCACACGAATAGGTAACTATACGTTGACGTGCCGGCCATGAACCCAAGTTCTTCACAAGGTGTTCAAGACTCAACACAAAACAATTCGGTAGTCATGTTCTTCACATGGTATTCACCCGACTCATCGTACATAGGAGGGTTCGACAGCCAAGCTCTTCACAAGGTACAACCCGACACCCAACATGTAATGTAAGGTTCAAGAGCCATGTTCTTCACATGGTGTTCACAAGAACCTTACATTTGTCGCATTAAGAACCTTCCGTCTCGTAGATACAATTCTCTACATTTCCATACTCTTCATACATGTCATAAAATGATGTCGTGAATCTTGTCATAAATATACTGTGAAACGTTGGTATCTTTAAAAATTGCAATTCTGTTGAAAAAGTCTATTTTGCCACAAATCACGCTTTTCTTTTTGCAAAGGGGGAGAAAATGTCCAACGGTTTTAATTTCACATTTGCCGGTGAAAAATTCTGTTTTCGTAATGTTAAAAATTTCGTTTCACAGGTCGCATAGAGTTCTCGTTTGGCGTTCTACGATCATCATCTTAGAACTATGTCTCGTACTTAGTTTGTACATGCTATAAACACAAGCAATACCCCGTAAATGTCCTTAGGAGGGCCGATTTTTAAGGCTTCTCAAAACAGCCCGGATTTCGCCTAATTTTGCAAAACAACCCCGAGTTGAACTTAATTCTTGAACGCTCTCATAAACAGCCCACTCCGGAGGCTAAGTAGCTTCCATCACCACCTAAAAACCTTATACATCATATGAAATAGTAAATAAAAGCATGGAACCATGTCACATATAAAATTTACATAATACATATTCATACATACATATTATATTACATAAATTCATAACATGTCTTAGTATGTATTGAATACTACAAGTTGCATTAAAAAAAATGAAATGCTTCACCCCCTGAAATGGGCCAAAACCGTGGGGTATTTCCCACTGTTGCCACAATTCTTCTTCCATTATCTATTGCAATACACACTTAGTGTTCACACTAATAATTCTTCTAACTTAGTTTAGTTTTAACCATATATTAAAGTGAGAAAAGGAGACATTTGTTGAACACATTAAACATACGTGGGTGTCATACTTCACTCAAAATAAGGCTTTAGAAACCATGTAACCATAAGAATACGCACGGAGTGAAATGACACCAACATAGACCCTTTATAACTTCAAGTGACATAATTAATTACTTAAAGATCATAATATTTTGGTCTAAATTAGGTGGCCACACAGCCCCTAATTTTCGGCCTATTATACACAAAAGAAATAAAATGGCCATCTTGAGGAAAACATATCAAACAAGTTCTTGAGATATGTAAAGATGTGATGCCTCACATAACCATACCTAAGAACACAAACATATAGAAATTCAAGTAACTCTCAATATAATATGAGATGGCCATTACAAGAATATACATACCTAAAAGTAGTTGTTTCATAATTTTATAGTTTCCAAGTTTCCATTTTTCCTCCAAAAAGGCTTACTTTAATTCTAGAATTCCCATGCATGTAACTAAATACAACCTAACGTATAGTATTCACTAGTTCCTACATCACATAGCCAAGACATATACTCATCTAAAAATAGCTTATTTGCATGTCTAAGAAATCATTTAAACATAAACCCATTTGATCCATTTTGCTAGCAACATAATACTAAGACTTTCACAAATAAACATAGTTGATCCAAACAATTTACTTGCCTCTTGCACTTATAAGTAGGATGATATAGTTGAAGCCTCCTAGATGATGAAGTATTGAGCTTGGTTGATGAATCAAATCACCACCACCCCCACCTAAGGTACACGGCCATTAGTAGGGAAAAGAGAAGGAATTGTTTCTTGTTTTGGAAAAGGTTATAAGTAAGTTCATACCTTGAATGTTAGTTTAAAGTCTTGCTTTGAGCTTAAACTTGAAGGGTTCTCCCTCCTTGGTCACCTATGAGTACACGGCCATGGCAAATGAGGAGTAACAATTTAGCTCATGCTTGAAGGATAGTAGAGTAATAGAAGAAAAATCTCTCAAAGTTGTATACAAGCCTCTTACCCTTGTATATTGAAAGATGAGTGTTTGATTTGAATGTTGAAATTTCTCCCCAAGCACCAAATGGCTCACGGTTGAGCTTGTTGAGGGTGAGGAATTTTCCTTAGTCTTGGAGAGGTTTACAATATGCTATCTTGCTTTCTTAAGATGACAAGAATAGAGTTGGAAGTTGTAAAATGTATTTGGCCACTTTCTTGGCCTTATGACCGAAACAGGGGGGAAAAGAATGGGGGGAAAAATGATGGCTAGGCTTATGGAAGAGTGAAATGTAAGCTTTTGGTTGTTTCAAGAGGGTGCATGCAAAAGGTGGTTGCTTTATGGAAGGCTTTTGGGCAGCCTTTTCTTAAGTGTGTAAGTGGAGAAAAGGACACCCCTTTGTCCTTGGGGAAAACCGGCTGGGGAGGGTATATTGGGGGGTGTTTTGGGGTCTTGTGCTAATTTCTAATTTTTTTTTTTTTTTTTGGTTACATAAGTTGTTACATCTTAATGCTACATGTTGTAATTCTATTTGGTTTTTTATTTAGTTGTGTTGTATAGATCTAAATTCATAGTATATTTTTGTTTCCTACGTTCATTATATAAAATTAACATGACATGTGGAATAGAGCGAACGTCACGACGTTGGGCCGTAACAATAAAATAGTCATAACAATGGATATACACAAATACTACCGATTAGATTAAAAACCACATATTATTGGTCCGAATAAACAAAAATCAAATTTCTTCTAGTGTTACTCATTTTCTAACTACCCGTTTTTGTTGCTTTAGTTCCACTCACATCCCTCATTTGTAGTATAGTAACACATTTTCTAATTACCCATTTTTATCATTTACGTTGTATTATCCGTTTTTATCATGTACCTTTGATGATGTACGTGGTATTCCATCATATTCTAAAATCAAAAAAGAATGTTCTTGATTTTGTTAGAAATAGAAACAAATGTGTCAATAAATTAGCTGCGCTTGTTATATTGTGAAGTATCAGTTGATCGACACAGCCTGACGCAAATTTCATTATGTGTCATCGGAAAACAATCTCTATGTGTTATCCGATCCTCTCATATCCCGCCATAGACGAAAGGCTCTAAAACAGTGGGTAATGTTTTTTTTGGGTTAAAATACTAATATATTAACCAGAGAAATCAAAGTATCAACATGATGCAACCCATACAATAACCCTACTTGTAGGCGAAAAGACGGACCTACATGTAAATCTCAGTAATATAGAGCGCAATCTTAAACAATAAGAGAAGTAGCGTATATATCTAAAATGTGTAGGTAAAGCTTATACATAACTCTATACACGTATGTGCATATTATTTGAGTCACATCCTTAGATATAAATGATGCTCATTTAATGCGTTAAGGGGAGACTCTGGTTAATCAACTATATACTACCGATTAGATTAAAACCACACATTATTGGCCCGAATAAACAAAAGTCAATTTCTTCTAGTGCTACTCATTTTCTAATTACCCGTTTTTGTTGCTTTAGTTCCACTCCCATCCCACATTTGTAGTATAGTAACAGATTTTCTAATTACCCACTTTATCATATACGTTGTATTATCCCTTTTTATTTGTACGTTGTATTCTATCATATTCTAAAATTAAAAAAGAGTGTTCTTGATTCCGTTAGAAATGGAAACAAGTGTGTTACTAAATGTTTGCACTTCTTGTATCGTGAGTAGCAGTTGATCGACACAGTTTGACGCAATTTTCATTATGTGTTATCAGAAAATAATCTCTGTGTGTTTCTAACACATGGGTATGGTTGTGCACACCCTCCATGGACAAAAGCCTCTAAAGCAGTGTGGTAATATTTTTTTGATTAAAATATTAATATATTAACCAGAGAAATCAAAGCATCAAGGGAATGCAACTCATACAATAGCCGAACTTGTAGGCCAACAGGCCGACCTATGCCTAAAATGTCTGGGTAAAACTTATACATAACTTTATACACGTGTGTGCATATTCTATGAGTCACATCTTTCTGCTCATCCAGTGTTGAGCTCAGCTCTTCCTGCGTTGAGCTCTGCTCATCCCTGTGCTGGCCCCAGCTCATCCTTGTGGTGAGGTCAGCTCAGCTCATCCTTATGCTGTACAGAATGTCAGTTTCGTTCTCTAATAAATCTGAGTTTGTATATGAAACAACACATCTCTATACACGAATGATGATATTTCAAAAATGATTCTGTTCCGAGCTTGGTAGATGTAGTATACTGTGGCAGCTAAATCTTATACACGACTCTATACATGTAGGGTAATGTTGTTGTATAATGTAGGTTGTATAGTTACTGGTGGGAGATAAGTAGAGGTGTTGATCCTTTGTAAGAGGAATTGACATGATTTGATACTTCCGACAGTCGGTAATATTCGATCTTGGGCAAAATGAAGCAACCGACCGATCTCTGTGCTTTTCCTTTTCTTTTTCTGGTCGAGCCGATGGAAGTAGAGAGACCAGTAAACAGATTTCCAAATGGAAAAGTGTACCTTACACTTAATTGTTAGACAAAACTGAGATGGATGACAAACAAACAACACAAAACTATTGTCGAGACGTGATCAAGATCACTGTCCTTAAAAGCAATTTCGCCTTTACCGGTGAGCAAGGTGAACTACAAGCGAATGCTTTCTAGGATTTAATGGATTCCCTTGTTTGTTTGCGATGCGAGAAAGGAAATGAACTTGCAAGTAGAAGTGTATGAAAGTAGATGAGAGAATGAGAAAACTGCTGAAAAATTTTCTACACTAAAGAGATTGCAAGAGAATTTTTCTATATCTTATAAAATAGACAAGCATTGTATATATAAGCTTTAGGATAGAAGAAAGCACTGTTTAAACCATGTCTCAACAATTTTCAGACCTTCTAAGTTAGTTATCTAACGTTCAATTGTAAAGGAAGATGATTCTTGGACCAAATGATGCAACTCAGCATGAAAGATTCTGTCAGTTGACACATCGATCGATCACATCGATCGATCGATCGAAGTCGGACATAATCATTTCTTAATCCATTCTACCTCACATAGATCGATCGATGTGATCGATCTATGTTGGACAGAAAGTTTCCAGCATTACACTGTCCTACATTGATCGATCGATGTATACATCGATCGATCGATGGATGTCTCGTACATAGAACGATCGATGTCCTCCAAACACTTTAACTTTATTTCAGCTTTCACTTGGTTCTATCCAACTTATACTTGGATCGATCCAAGTGATATTCTCCAAGTTCAAAGTGTTGAAATCATCACTCAAACTCCCAAACAATATTACACATGTTTTTATATAATTTTGGAGCATAATACTGCTCCAAACATCAACAAACATTAATTAATAAATGGAGGAAAAGCATCAACAAACATCTGCAAAGATTTCCAACCCAAAAAGAAGAAGGCGTCGTTTTCAGCTTCCCACTATAGGGCACGTTGGATGAACGCCGATGGCTGCTGTGGCTTTTAATAAATACTTTAATGGGTGCCATTCGTGCGAGTGCAAGTCAGTAATATAAATTGGTCAGTTGCATCTCCATTTTCTTCTTCTTTTTATTTATTGGTTTTTGAGCTGGAGGTGTAGGGCAAATATATATATATATATATATATATATATATATATATATATATATATATTTTTAATTTTTGGTGGATGTTGGTAAGAGAGTATTTGATTTTATATATAGTCTATTTTATTTTATGCTGGAGAGTATCTTTGCTTTCCAAAATCATACACTTGGTGTTTAAGGACTCAGAATCAATTGAGTTATTGTAACCATTTTTTTAGGTTTTTCTTCTCCTTTTTCCTCCCCTTGTATATGTGACTCTAATGTGATTTCTTTTGGTTCTTGTATATGGACGCGGTGGCTGGTTTATATACTTTCCTTGTCTTTTAAAAGTGCTAGCGCTCACAAATTATCAAATAAGTTTTACTACTTAGTCACCTTTGCCTTTCCAATAGAGTCAAAGTACGTTCTTTCTTGACTTTAGATTATAATAGAATAAATCAAAATGACTCACTAAATTGATTGCGCTTTTATATTTTGAAGTATCAGTTGATTGACATACCTTTGAAGCATTTTCATTATGGGTCATCGGGTAACAACATCTGTGTGTTTCTAACACATGAGTATGATTGCGTATATCCGACCTCCCCATACTTCGCCATAGACGGAAGCCTGTAAAGCAATAAGATAATGTTGTTGTTAGTGCTTAGACAAACTTTAGGCTGACATCTTTCTTAAATGTAATGGAGGTCACCAACCTAAGTCATAGGCCTTCTTGATCGCTTATTAACCTTGTCCATGCAAGTATTTCACAGGAGACACTTATATGTGAATGTTTAAGACATTTTCATCTATAGTAGTTTCTATTGATTATTTCCATTTCCAATAAAGTCAATGACATAATTTTTTCTGATTTTGGAATATGATGGAATAATGCAAAATAACTAACTAAATTGACTACTGTTTTTATATTGTGAAGTAGTAGTTAATCGAGACAGCTTGACACAATTTTCATTATGGATCATTGGAAAACAACCTCTGTATGTTTCTGACACATGTGTATTGTTGCGTACATCTGACTCTTCCATACCCCGTCATAGATGAGAGCCTCTAAAATAATAGGATAATGTTGTTTCTATTGATCCTTGTAGCTTTTTTTTTTCTTTTACTCTGTTTCAGAGTAAAAAGTTCATACAACATAATAGCATAAGCATGATCTGTACAAATATATAAATGCTTGAAAGGGTAGATTTTATGTTTTTAAGAGGGACTGAGGTTCCAGTCACATTAGCTTGAACGTGGTATTGGCAGATTGCATAAGTGAGAGAGGTAGCCACCTTAACGGATATCAGGTGACGTTTGGTTCGTACCTAGGTATCGAAATCAGAATCGAAATGGATATGACACGGTACGGGTTTGGAAGATATGAGTTTGGGCCTAAAAGTGAGTTGTTGGTATTGAAGTAGAAATGTGTATGATATACATTGATGGTGTTTAGAATGTATCGGAATCGAAATAAGTATCGAATTTGGGCGGCCGGAAAAAATGACCGGAAATATTTGACCGGCCGGAATAGTGACCGACCGGCGGCGTTGATCGGCCATACCCCTCATTCCCCCATATTGATAGACAAGGGGGGCTAGTGTATAAAAAACAATATTACCAAATACTTGGATATCAAAGTGATACCGAGACTTCCTATTTCCCCAAACAAACAACTTCAATGAGTTTGATTTAAACCCATTCTTTTATTCCCAAACCCCAACCAAACACCACCTCAATTTATTATACGTCTAACGTCGAGTTTGGGTAAACCCAGTGGCGGACGCAGGACAAATTTTTGGGGGGCAAAATTCACACTATGAATCACCGTCTACTTTTTCGGACTCAATATACATTCCATCGAAAATCCGGCAAAAACTCCCTTACAATATAGATATATGCAAATATTATAACATAAAATCTAAACCAACACATCCACTAATCAAAATGCAACAATAATAAGCAACCATCAACAATATCCAACAAAAGTTATTCATAAGCAACATTAACAAGAAGCAATATCCAACAAAAGTTATTAATTTAACGCTCGACATACCTTTTATTTACGAAATGAAGGACGAGCAGCATGAGGGATTATCGGTAGCCGCAAATTTTGAAATTGTTGCATAATGTTTTCATTTGAAATGGTTCCAAAAACTTCCTTCTCGATGTAACACAGTAAACAGTCCGATAGTAAGTCGTCTCCCAATCGGTTGCGCAGATCAGTCTTTATTATATTCATCGCAGAAAAACTTCTTTCCACACTCGCTGTTCCGACAGGTAAGATCAGTTCTAACTCGATGAGCCGATATATTAAAGGAAAGTAATTGTGATAATTCAACTCCACCATCTTCTTTGCAAGAACTCCAAGATTAGTATTATGAGAGAATACTTCATTTGATTTCATATCACCAATGTAACTTTTAAGTTCATGGTTGAGCTCAATTCGATCATTGGTAGTGAAATCGTCTGGATATAACTCAACAAGATGTAGTAATTGACTATGATCAAAATTTGCAAAAGAATTGGAAGGATCAAGGCACATCACGCACCTAATTAAATGTGCTGGCTTCGGTGAAGTGTGTATCCATTTCCGTAGCAATGATGTCAATTACCTAGTAACACACATATATCACATATCAT
>AP025066.1:4461422-4535996 GCA_036186865.1 Eustoma russellianum | reverse complement strand
GGTAAACCTCGTACAATACACTAAGTGTGTGGACCTTCTATATCTTTTGTTTCCTTTTTCTAGAACAACCACAAATGGTTTAGGATTATGGATCTATCACGATACTACCGATATTGTATGCATAATCTCAATATTTAATGTGTATTCCATAATAATTTAACTTTTTCAATTATTTGAATATTTCATTTTATTAAGTTCAATTTTAACGAGATTAGTCTTTATGGTTACAGCCACCAATTGAACAAGAACTAGTTGAGAAGCTTGGAGAATGGGTGAGAAAGGAATTCCATGTTAGTGGAGCTGGTAGGACTCAAATTCTGTGGATATTGATGTTTCTGGTCTTGGATGGTTTGCCATTTGGACTAAGGGGAAACGCTGTTTTGGTGTTTGGACCTATGATGGAGTTGAAGTATAGTAACACGCTATATTTTTTATTATTGTGTCATCTGTACAAGCATATATAGAGTTAGAATTTTCACTGGAACCAAACTCTCTATCTATTGGAATGGAGGTATAGCTTGTCTGTCTCTCATCTTTCCGAGACCCTAGTGTAGCTTTTGTTGTTGTTGTGATATACTGAACATGGTTGTTGGTGGTTGATAGTATTAATGGTTAGTTAATTGTGTTGGGTATCCCTCCTGGAGAGTCCCAATGTTTGAAGTCAAAAGACAATTACAACATTGGAAAGTTCTAACAAAGGAAGTTGGAATGAAGCTTTGGTTCTCCAAGAATGTTTAATGCTTGGAAGACTCTAGGAAGGTCTTGTGCATTGAAAATGCACAAGATGAAGCACTATAAATAGAGGTGTTGTGTGTAACAAATGCAAGAAAGAACAAGAAAACAAGAAGAAAAATAAGAGAGACAAATACAAGTAAGGAAAAGTGAAATTCGCAGGTGCTGTGCAGTCTGCCAGCCTCTGGAAAAATTGCATTTTCCGATTATTGCATCGTTGGATCATCACCAAATTTTGACAAATTGTTCTCAAGACGCAGAAGTACATTCTGAACGGTGAAGATGTGTTTTAGAGGTGTCTAGGTGTATCCGATTCCTGCATTTCCGAGACAGAAATTTTCTGCCCGAAAATTTCATCTTCACATTTGTTCCTCTCTTATATCTTGTTGTGTTCCAAGATTGTTTGGTTGATCTTGATGATAATGTATTCTTCTAGCTGAGCCTAGAGAGACTTGATTGTATCCATTATCGATTATAGTGGAGATCGTTTAAGTAGCCTACAGGTCCCGTGGTTTTTTTACTTCTACTTTGGGAGGTTTTTTCCACGCTAAAAATTGTTAGTGTTATTGTTCTTGTTTCTATTCAATCATATCCCCGTAGTTGCTGTATTTTGGAAGAGATTGTTTCGTATTCCGCTGCGCTATCTCTCGTAGTAGGCTAAAGGTGAAGCAAAATATGAGGCCTCAAATCATACGTCGTCACGTGTACAAAAACACGGGGGTGCTGCAATTTTTTTTATAAAAAAGAACTGATTTTGTACAAAAACAAGGGGGTGCTGTAATTTTTTTTAAAAAAAGAACTGATTTTGTACACGTGGCTACGCGTAATACTGTATAAAAATTAAGAAACCTACTATACATCTAGTAAAGAAGGTTTTGTTTAGGCTTAAATACTGTATAATTTAATAATCTAAGAATGTACATACATCTCTTAAAAGGAGGTTTTGTTAAGGGTTAAATACTGTATAATTTAATAATCTAAGAGATTATTATTTGATGTGTTCAAGAGCCCAGAGATGTCGACTTAAAAGATTAATATGCAAAAAGATAGAATGTTAGTGGTGTCTCTAAATTTCTATCTCCTGACGAAAATATCAGTAAATCCAAGTCTATCTCACGTGATGCAAATAAGTCTATCTCAGGTGATGCAAATTTCTCCAGCTTCCAAATAAATTTAATCTTGAGTTTATAAGATTATAAGCTTAGTTAAAGCAGGCACAGAAGTAATTTACAAAATCATATATAAGCAAAACGGCCTCGAAATTTATCTAAGGTACATAAAGGCTTCATTTGAAAATTACATTTCATCATACAAATTCAAATGACATGTGAGCTAAGCATGTAAGATTTTTATATGAATAAAGCTCCTAAATTGAACTAGTAAAATAAGGGTAGTTATTTACGCAAAATATCCCGCGGGAACAACGGTTAGGATTTCGCCTGGTGTTAATGCAAGATTTGCTCTAACGAATGTCGTTTCAATTTCAGAAATAAAGATTATGCTAAATTCAGAGAGGGTAATTGTGCTTTTATTTTCTAATGTCTGTCATGTAACAGAAGCGAAAGCAATCGTGAATACACAGTGGCGGACGCAGGGCTAATTTTTTTTGGAGGGGGGGGGGGACAAAATTCGCACTATGAAATCACCGTCCACTTTTTCGGACTCAATATACATTCCATCGAAAATCCGGCAAAAACTCCCTTACAATATAGATATATGCAAATATTATAACATAAAATCTAAACCAATACATCCACTAATCAAAATGCAACAATAATAATCAACCATCAACAATATCCAACAAAAGTTATTCATAAGCAACATTAACATGCAGCAATATCCAACAAAAGTTATTAATTTAACGCTCGAATACCTTTTATTTACGAAATGAAGGACGAGCAGCAGGAGGGATTATCGGTGGCGGCAAATTCTGAAATTGTTGCATAATGTTTTCATTTGAAATGGTTCCAAAAACTTCCTTCTCGAAGTAACACAGTAAACAGTCTGATAGTAAGTCGTCTCCCAATCGGTTGCGCAGATCAGTCTTTATTATATTCATCGCAGAAAAACTTCTTTCCACACTCGCTGTTCCGACAGGTAGATCAGTTCTAACTCGATGAGCCGATATATTAAAGGAAAGTAATTGTGATAATTCAACTCCACCATCTTCTTTGCAAGAACTCCAAGATTAGTATTATGAGAGAATACTTCATTTGATTTCATATCACCAATGTAACTTTTAAGTTCATGGTTGAGCTCAATTCGATCATTGGTAGTGAAATCGTCTGGATATAACTCAACAAGATGTAGTAATTGACTATGATCAAATTTGCAAAAGAATTGGAAGGATCAAGGCACATCACACATCTAAGTAAATGTGCTGGCTTCGGTGAATTGTGTATCCATTTCCGTAGCAATGATGTCAATTACCTAGTAACACACATATATCACATATCATGAGATAGTTTTGGGATTAAAAAAACAGATACATTAAATTTAGATAATCAAAAATACAACTGCATCTACCTACCAACTAAATTATTTCTCCGAGTTGGGGCCCTCCCCTTGTGAACGCCCCTGTGAATACAGCTATGGAAACGTGAAAGAGATAATCATACAACACCCCTTTGCGATTTTATATCATGAGATTAAAACCTTAGAATAGCTAGAGTTTATCTATTAACAACATTAACTCATTGCATTAGAGACTCATGCCTATAGCAGAGTATAGGGGATCGGATGTACGCAACCGTACTCATGTGTTACACATACGTTGTTTTTCGATGACCCATAATGATGCGTGAATCTCTCTTGATCAACTGAGCGTAACCAATTTAGTGAGTCATATTGGTTTATTCTATCATATTCCAAAATTAAGAAAGAGAGTGTCGTTGACTCTGTTAGAAATGAATTATAGAGTTTATCTATTAAAACAGTAGTAAATATTAGCATGATTTTTTTTAACAGGAAAAATATTAGCATGACCGAGTCAAAAGAATTATTTTTCATTCTTGAGATACAAATCAATGTACCTTAATTTTATTTTCAGGAGAATATATAGTTTTAAATTATTTCTAAGGGGCATCGATGGTTAATGACAAGAAGAATTTCCTTGTGTTTATATCGTATTGAAAATATTTGTTAGCATGGCAGTATGGAAATCTCATCATTACCCTCGGAAATAAGGGTACTCATGAAATTGTGCTGAATCGAGGAGTATTTATTCCATATACTTGTCCGAAAAAAAAAATTAATTTCGGGGCATTTAGAAACATGCAAATCAGTGTTACAAAATCTCTATCAAATTCTTTATCTAATTTTTTAAAAAATCTGAGATCATATTATATAGATCATGTTATGTATCACATTAAATTTTATCAGACATATACATAAGATATAAAAGATCTCAGGAGAGACTATCGTCATCACTCATTTTAACATTTCACCACTTTTATTCTGAAACGTACACTTATCTTATAGTGTAAAATGATAAAACGTACTTTTATTATGAAATGTACAGTGTAAAAATGGTAAAAACGTAACAAATAAAATAAAATTATAGTGACTATTAGCATCACCCAAAATTGTGATATCAACCCAAATCAACACTAATGGTTTTACATACATAAAGGGGAAATCTATTCTCCTTTTGTATAACTACCATGACGCATTGTTACTCCTAATCTACCATAATGTATTGTTACTCCTAAACTACCATATAGTTATTATTGTATATAATCTAAGTAATATTGACGTGAAATTTCTTTTTCTCCGTCCGCATCTATAACTCTATTAACTCACTTAATACGTGAAAACCCGGTTCAGTACTAGGGAGGCGGTCAGTGATGCAAAATATCAGACCTCTAATCACGCATCACCATCTGTAAAAACTGCTCTTTTTTTAAAAAAAAATGAAACCGCCGACCAGTTTTTACATATAGCGACGCTTGATTGGAGACTTCATATTTTGACTCACCCCACACCATCCCCATATGTGAACGAAAACTTCTTTTGCAGCCTCACTTTTTTTTTTTGTTATACTTTATCCGGATAGGATCCAAATTGTTAAATTAAATCCTTATCCAAACTCATAAATATCCTAATCCCTCTAACAAACAAATCGAACTACACTCCTACACTATTTACTCTCCTCCCAACTCTCAACTATTTACTTCTTCCTATCCCTCACTCAAATAGAACAGAATAACCAAAGATCTCACTCTTCTTTGCACTTAACCAAGGATAAATGTCAGTTCTCAAAACCAATTTTAAATTTTACGATCCGATTGAAGATGAAAGTTGGATGTCTTTTCGCATATCTGAAAAATCAACAAGCTGTCATACATCTCTTAAAGAATGTTTTGTTTAAGACCTAAATACAGTATAATTTATAGAATCGTCCTCCTCAGTGATTCCAGGTATGAGTTTTGAGAGGAACATCAAGGTTTCGAACCTTGCCGAAATCAAGAATGTTTGAACTCCCTCAAGGTTAGCACTATTGGTCCTTCTAACCTATTGGTCCTAGAATAACCTGATAAACTGACAGGCCAGTCCGTGGTTGTTCCTTCCAAGACATATCTCAGTGGTTCCTTGTAGAGGGTTTTGAAAGGAACGTCATGGGTTCGAACCTTGCCGAAAACAAGAATGTTTGAAATCCCTCCAGGCTAGATGCATAGTGTGGTAGCACTATTGGCCCGTGGAATGACCTGATAGGCTGACAGGTCAGCCCGTCGGTTGTTCATTCGGTGCCAATGGGCTCCTTGTGCTGTTCATGTGCTATGACAAACTTCTACTAGTGGACCCTGAGAACCTGATTTACATCCTACACGCCTTTAGGACCGGGGGTGGCAAATTTACTAGAGATCGAATGTGGCAGGACAATTACTGGTTGAGGTTCAACTTTTTTTTATATTAATCTAAGAATCTAAATACATCTTTGTTTAAGGAGTAAATAATGTAAAAGATTATTATTTGATGTGCTCAGAAGAGCACAAAGATGTCGACTCAAAAAATTAATGTGCAAAAGATAGAAGGTCAGTGTCCCTGAATGTGTATATCTCCGGACGAAAATATGAGCAAATCCAATTCTATCTTCAAATAGGTCTATCTCAGGTGATGCAAATTTCTAGAGTTTCCAAATAGAGTAAAATCTTGAATTTATAATATTATAAGCTTAGTTAAAAGCAGGCAGGGAAGTATTTTACAAAATCAAATATAAGTAAAAAGGCCTCGATAAAATTTATACAAATTCAAATGACATGTGAACTAAGCCGGTAAGATTTTTATATGAATAAAGCTCCTAAATTGAACTAGTAAAATAAGGTAGTTATTTATGCAAAATATCCCGGGGGATCAATGGTCAGGATTTCGCTTGGTGTTCATGCAAGATTTGCTCTAACGAATGTTGTTACAATTTCAGAAATACAAGATTATGTTAAATGTCACATAGCGTGATTGTGTTTTTATTTTCTATGTATGTCATGTAACAGAAGCGAAAACAACAAATCGTGAATACAGTTATGGAAACGTGAAAGAGATAATCATACAACATCCCTTTGCGATTTTATATCAGGAGATTAAACCTTAGAACAGCTAGTGTTTATCTATTAAAACAGTAATAAATATTAGTACGTTAAAACCTTGCATATATAAATAATATTGACATGAAATTTCTTTTTCTCCGTCCTCATCTATAATTCTATTAACTCAATTAGTACGTAAAAACCTCTTTTGCAGCCTCCCGTTTTTGGGTAGAGATCAGAAGAGACAAAAATGAGATAAAATATGAGGCTTCTAACACGCGCTGACACGTGTACAAGCCGCTCTTTTTTAAAAACAAAAAAAATTTTAAACCTATTTTCTTTTCGTACACGCGTGGCAGCGCGTGTTAGAAACCTCATATTTTATCTTATTTTCTGACTCTCCTCCTGATGTCAACCGTCCTTTTTTCTTCTTCTTTAGGATAGGATCCAAATTGTTAAATAAAAACCTTATCCAAACTCATAAATATCCTAATCCCTCTAACAAACAAATCAAACTAAACTCGTACACTATTTACTCTCTTCCCAACTTTCAACCATCTCCAGAATCTAAACTCAAGATGCAAATTTCTCGAGCTTCCAAATAGATTTTGAGGTCTATCTCAGGTGATGCAAATTTCTCGAGCTTCCAAATAGATTTTGAGGTCTATCTCAGGTGATGCAAATTTCTCGAGTTTCCAAATAGAGTAAGATCTTAAGTTTATAATATTATAAGCTTAGTTAAAAGCAGGCAGAGGAAGTAGTTTACAAAATCAAATATAAGTAAAAAGGCCTCGATAAAATTTATACAAATTCAAATGACATGTGAACTAAGCATGTAAGATTTTTATATGAATAAACCTCCTAAATTGAACTAGTAAAATAAGGTAGTTATTTATGCAAAATATCCCGCCGAACAACGGTGAGGATTTCGCCTAGTGTTCATGCAAGATTTGATCTAACGAATGTTATTACAATTTCGGAAATAAAAGATTATGTTAAATTTCAAAGAGTGTGATTATGCTTTTATTTTCTAATGTATGTCATGTAACAGAAGCGAAAGCAACAAATCGTGAATACAGCTATGGAAACGTGAAAGAGATAATAATACATATCCCTTTGCGATTTTATATCAGGAGATTACAACCTTAGAACAGTAGCAAATATTAGCATGAGTTTTCTTTTTTTGGATTTTAATATGAAAAATATTAGCATGACTGAGTCAAAAGAATTATTTTTCATTCTTGAGCTACAAAATCAATGTACTTTAATTTTATTTTCAGGAGAATATTTAGTTTTAAATAATTTCTAAGGTGCGCGGATGGTTAATGACAAGAAGATTTTCCTTTTGTTTATATTGTAACCAAAATATTTGTTAGCATGGCAATATGGAAATCTCATAATTACCCTCGGAAGTAAGGGTACTCATGAAATTCTGCTGAATCGAGGGTATTTATTCCATATACTTGTCCGAGTAAAGCTACATATAGAGTCGGAAACCTCACTGAAATCAAACTCTCAAGCAAATTCTCTATCTCTTGAGATGGAGGTATTGTTTTCCTGCATCTTATCCTTTTCAAACCCTAGCGATAGCTTTTGTTGTCGTTGGGATATACAAGGTAAAGTTACATATAGAGTCGGAAACCTCACTGAAATCAAACTCTCAAGCAAATTCTCTATCTCTTGAGATGGAGGTATTGTTTGCCTGCGTCTTATTCTTTTCAAACTCTAGCGATAACTTTTGTTGTCGTTGGGATATAAAAAGGTATAATTATTGTTGTTGTATACTTGTCCGAGGAGAAAAAATGGAATTTCAAAGCATTTAGAGACATGCAAATCAGTGTTATCTCCTATCTCATTCTTTATCTTTTTTTTAAAGCTTATTGGATGAAATCATGCTATATAGATCATATTATCTGTTACATTAAATTTTTTTAGACATATAAGATATAAAAGACTTCAGGAGAGGCTATTGCCACCACTCATTTTTTACGTTTTACCAATTCTGTTTCGTGCACGCCTAGGTTATAACTTATAACATAACAGTGGTAAAAATGTAAAAGAAAAAATATATGTATAGTTACTCCTAAACTACTGTATGAATGACAATTCTTTTTTTCATTGATTTTCAACATTACATGCACATAGTATAAAAAATACATCATTCACTATATCTATGGTAAGAAGATAATAATTCAAGGATTTGATTAGGTTATACTAAGATAGAAATCAACTATTTATAAAAAATATATCCTTTCCTAATTTACACTTTGTATTCCTAACATATACATAAGATATAAAAGATCTCAGGAGGGACTATCGTCATCACTCACTTTTACGTTTCACCACTTTTATTTTGAAATGTACACTTATCTTATAGTGTAAAAATAGTAAAAACGTAAAAGAAATAAAATTACAGTGACTATAGCATCACCCAAAATTGTGATCTCAACTCAAATCATGGTATACAAATGGTTTTAAATACATAAAGGTGACATCTATTCTCCTTTTGTATAAACTATCATGATGTATTGTCACTCCTAAACTACCATACAGTTATTGTTGTATATAATATAAGTAATATTGACATAAAATTTCTTTTTCTCCATCTACATCTATAACTCTATTAACTCAATTAGTATGTGAAAACTCGGTTCAGATCTGGAGAGGCTCTCGGTGGGATAAAATATTATACTTCTAATTACACGTCATCACACTCTTTTTTTTTAAAAAAAAAATTTGAAACCGCTCACCAATTTTTACACATGTACACACGTGATTAGACACCTCATATTTTGAGTCATCAACAGGCTCCTCGAACCGCGTGAAAACCTCTTTTCGTCCTCCCTTTTTTTTGTTCTTCTTTATCCGAATAGAATCCAGATTGTTAAATTAAATCTTTATCCAAACTCATAAATATCCTAATCCCTCTAACAAACAAATCCAACTACACTCCTACATTATTTACTCTCCTCCCAATTTTCAACCATCTCTAGAATCCTATTCTCCTCCAAACTCTCAACTATTTGCTTCTTCCTATCCCTCAAATAGAACAGAATAAACAAATATCTCACTTTTCTCTGCACTTTTTGCATAGTGTATAGCAGTCAAGAAAAACTGTGCATAAGAATAAATCTGCAAGCATGGGACAAGGAAGCGGGATCGGACCATGTGGTTACTTGTTGAGAGTCTTAAAAGGCAGATGGTTCATGATGTTTGCTTCCTTCTTGATCATGGCTTGCGCCGGCGCGACGTATCTGTTTGGTGTTTACTCCAAGGTGATCAAGTCCACACTAGGGTATGATCAATCCACTCTCAATCTTTTAGGCACGTGGAAAGATGTAGGTGCCAATGTAGGTGTTCTTTCTGGCCTAATAGCTGAGGTAACACCCCCATGGTTTGTTCTTTTAATCGGTTCGATCATGAATTTTGCTGGCTATTTTCTTGTTTGGCTAGCTGTGACAAAAAAGATCAAAAAGCCAGCAGTTTGGCAGATGTGTATGTACATATGCATTGGCGCGAATTCGCAGAATTTCGCGAATACGGGCTCTTTGGTGACATGTGTGAAGAATTTCCCCGAAAGCCGGGGTCAACTGTTAGGGTTGATGAAGGGTTTTGTAGGGCTTAGTGGTGCTTTTTTCACTCAGCTTTATTTAGCAATATATGGGAATGATTCGAAGTCTATGATTCTTCTTATTGGGTGGCTTCCTGCTGTTATATCTTTGCTTTTTATCTTTAATATTAGACCTATGAAGATCTCAGGCCATCCTCATACAGTGAAAGTCCTTCATGAGTATCTTTTTATATCAGTTATTTTAGCCCTAACCCTAATGGGGTTAACTGTTGCTGAAAAGTACGTGACTTTCTCACACAATGCTTACGTTGGCGGATCTACCGCGGTTTGTATTTTGCTTTTTCTTCCTATTTTTATAGCGTTTAGAGAAGAGTATTACACCTTGAGGTCGAAAAAAGAGGCGGCTGTTAAAACCCTAGATGGTGTGGTAGTTGAGAAAACAGTTACATTGTCGGAATCAAGAACCGAACGAGAGATAAAAGTGGTGGAAGAGAAAGAGGAGCCTCCATGTTGTACAGGGATATGCAATAAGCCAAAAAGGGGTGAAGATTATGGGATAATGCAAGCATTATTAAGCATGGATTTTATCCTTCTTTTTATAGTCACATTTTGTGGGCTAGGTTGTAGTCTTACAGCAGTTGATAATTTGGGTCAAATAGGAGAGTCTTTAGGGTACCCTACAAGAACAATTAGTACATTTGTTTCACTAGTAAGCATATGGAACTATTTTGGTAGGGTTTCATCAGGGTTCATCTCCGAAATCGTCGTTACGAAATGGAAGCTTCCGAGGCCTCTTGTAATAACATGTGCTCAACTGTTGCCAGCCATTGCTGATCTGATCATAGCAATACCATTCAATGGTTCGGTTTACGCGGCCTCGGTTCTTATCGGGTTCTCACATGGTGTCCAGTTAACCATGCTTTTTGTGGTCATATCTGAGCTTTTTGGGTTGAAGTATTACTCCACTCTTTTTAACTGTGGCCAGTTGGTTAGCCCACTTGGGTCATATATTCTTAATGTTCAAGTTGTTGGGAGGCTTTATGATAGGGAGGCTTTGAAGGTACTTGCCCAAAAGGGCATGACAAGATCAATGGTCAATGAATTGACATGTATTGGGAAGCAATGTTACAGGCTATCTTTTTTGGTATTGGCTGGAGTCAACATATTTGGTGCTGTTATGTCACTGTTTTTGGTTATGAGGACTAGGGAATATTATAAGTCAGATATATATAAGAGATATAGAGATGAGATGGAAGCCCTACAGAAGGAAGCAGCAAAGGAGAATACATGAAAGTTGGCTCTGGTGGAATTTTTATTTAGAGAGTTCTTTCTTTTTTTTGGTTAATAGTCAGGTCTATCAAATTTATAATTTTTTTTTATTGCTCTTGTGCAATAAAGACTCTTGTTTATGAATTTTTTGGTCATTTAAAGTTCAATGTCACTTTGGTTATCAAAATTCTTGGTGGATGAAATTGGTTGTCAATTTGGGGGATGGGATCACCTCATCCACTTTCCCTTTACCCCACGCGTTACCTCGCGACACGTGGCAGCAGGGGGTGGGTGAGGCTAAATATGGGTGACCCTTATTTAGCTTCACCACCCCCTGCTGCTATGTGTCGTGCGGTGACGCATATGAAGAGAAAGTGGATAAAGTGATTTGAACCCTTAATTTGTTAATTCTTTAGTTCTGTAGTGTACTTAGAAGTACACGTTCTGCTTCAACTTAGAGATTGTTGGATTCTTTTTCTGTTTGATGGGCTAGATATGCCTACCATCAACTTTACATTGCTAAAGCTCTCGGTCATAGCTCAGTTGTTGCTTGGGTTGAATTTCCTCCAAAAAATTAAAGAGTTCGATTTCAAGGACACACTGTGGGTGTTTCAATGCTGCTAGGCCGAAGGTCTAGTTTGTGGGGACACTTTGTGTGAATCCTTGTGTAAAGTCTTCACCAATCCAAGAGGCCGTTGAGTTTCTGATTTGTATCCTCTACTACTCCTTGAGACTGAGCCGACGGAATACTCAGGACTAGGATATGACCTTTTGGTCCAACTTTACATTGGTCAAATCCAAGTTTTGCACATGGAGTTAGTGGGCTATTTATTATGTTTTCAGGCAAACTGATTGTGACACTTCTATCCTAATTTGTGTAAAAATTGTAACTATTCATTAAATTAGATAATAAATAGAAACAACATTGCATTCAGCAAACAAGAGAAAGAAACCAGAGAAATAAATTACAGAAGATAAGGAATGAAATGTTAGTCTTTATGTCATTATCGGCTTCGTCTCTAGCTAATCTCTTTTATGTACAGCCAGAAAATTCTACACTTAATGATGTGCGTAAGGACTATTAAAAAAATAATGAAACAATTGGAAAAGGAATCCAAAATAAGTTTTTGAAATATAAGAAATACAAGGGCGTTTCTGTTGCAATAAGCTCGTGCATTCGTGTAAGGTCCGAAGAGGGGTCGGATTGCTTCGTGATCTGATACACGCAGCTTTACCCAACACTTTGTGCAAGAGACTAGGGGAGGGGCCAGATCGCGAAGCGATCTGATGTACATAGTTTAGGGGAGGGGCTAGATCGCGATGTACGCAGTTTTACCCTACACTTGTGTAATATGCTGTTTCTGCGGTTCGAACCTGTGACCTCAATGTCACAAGACATCAACCTTACCAGTTGCTGCAAAATCAGTCCTCGAATTTTTGAAATAGAAGAAAGGTTACTTAACCACAAGCCTAAAGGCTTTTGGCCAAGTAAGGAATCTTGTGTCTATTGTTTAAATTACACTTGTGCTTAGGCGCGACATTTTCTTGATTGCTCCCTCTTTGTTCACTCCTTATTTGTCCAGAATAGTTCAATGTGTTCTACTGATCACTTCTTTCATGTTATCAAAACATAAGTCTTTACTTGTTTTTAATCTCAAGACCTAGTTCACATACAAATGCACGTCCATATAGACACTTATCGTGCCAATATGACATCAAAATTACGCAATCCCTGTTAGACTACTACTTAAGATCGTGGCCTGAGCTGATTGCTACCTAAGATCGTTCTGCAGTGAACTGTGAGCAAGTCATCCAAAGAGTTTGTTTGGCTTGGCACTACTGTTAGAATATGTTAAGTTTTGATGATTTGCACAAATGACAATTGGAATGCTATATAAGGCGCATCATGTGAAGTGTTTGGAGACCAGAGTACTTCGAACGATTGCATAAAGCGCTTCATGTGAAGTGGCTGGAGACCAGAACACTTCGAACGCCTGGATAAGGAGCTTCATGTGAAGTGTTTGGAAAGAACACTTCGAACGCCTAGATAAGACGTCTCATGTGTCAAGCTGTGTAACAGTGCACTTTAAACGCCTTAACAGACACTTCATGTGTGATACAAAGTCAAATTTATGATTTCTCTCCTAAATGGGCACAAATATGAAGCTACTTTTGACAAAACTCAGAATTACTTCGAACAAGTATGAATGCTAAGATCAGGCGTTTCATGTGAATTCGAACGAATTCTGTTGCTCATAATAGGCGCTTCATGTGACATTGAACAAGTGTCCCTTATTAACTTAAGGCACTTCACGTCACATTGAACGCCAGTTCAAACACACATTAGGCACTCCATATCACACATTGAATGCCTGCTCATAAATCACATCAGACGCTTCATGTGACTCAACGTTACAAATGTTTTATGCTGCACTTTCTTATGATTACTTGACATTTGTACCCTCCCTTTTAGTGAAACATCACAGGTTCCACTCGCACTTTGGAGAATGTTCTCTTTCCTCTTTGAGCTTTCAAGAAGAAGCTTCCTCAAGAAGCTTGTACTCATCCAAGAGAAGATCTCCATGGAAGAAGACTTGTCATCACAAGAGACAAAACTTTTCTGTCTCTCCTGCAAGGTTGACAATGGCTAGGAGGTAGATAAAACAAGGGCTTTCATCATTTTTCAAAAAACAACTTTCTACCTCTAAGCTCTCAAATTTCTCTCAAGCTTTTACTCTCAAAATAGTTGTATCATTGTGGATTTTACTTTATTTGTGAGAGTGTGATTTGTAAAGAAGAACAGTTTTCTTCTTGAGTGAAGATTTTGAGGAGCTAAGTGTAGATTGTTGGTCAAGAAGCAAGAGTGTTTTTTGTTTGAAAAAATCCAAACCTTGGAGGGTTAGTTGATGGTGTAGTGGTGCACCATACTCCCAACAAGAATTCTTTGACATGCAAGGAAGTTTTTTGGAGGCTAGACTTTAAGAGGTTGGTATTTCTTGGTTGTGGTCTAGACGTGTGTCCTAGTTTCTTACTTTGTAAGTTTTTCTTTGATTGTTGTTTCCCCCAAAAGAAATAACAATCCTCATTTAAAAATCTTTCTTGTGCAAAACCAAAAAGGTAGAGGGGTAGAGTCTTTTGACTTGAACCTCTATACATCTCGTGTTCTTTACGCTTTCATAAGTTTATTTATTTTCAAAGAACACACCCAAATATAGATTTGTTCTCACCATCGAAAAATATCCGAAAAATATCCATATTTGGTGGACACACTATCAACCCCCTTCTAGTGTGTTCTAAGGGACCTAACAACTACACGTGATGGCGCGTGTGCACACACACGTATATATATAGACACACACACTTTATATATATATATATATGTGTATATATGGGTAAGAAACTTAGAATGAGTATCTATAATATCTGCAAAATCTTTTAATATTTAATATTATATAAAGTTATTATTTTATTAATATATAATTCCACCGCTTGACCTGGTCATCCATTTGTCTGTGACTCGGTCCTCTAACCGGATTAATGACCTATATTTAACAACTATCAGGATTTAATAACTATAGATAGAACTATAAATAGTTGTTACATAAATCTTTATCTCAATATCCAACATATGTTCAAGCTCTATCTCAACGTCTTTGATAAGTGCCAGGACAGTATTGGTAGTTCAACCAACATCTATAATGGCAATAGCTTAATGATCGAAATAAAAGATGGAGTCCGAATTGGAATAGAAGTGAAATACGCACACGTACAAATAAGTTGTAATATATATGTTAGAAAATAAAAAAAGAACTTCGTTTCCAGTATTTCATGTCTAATTATCTAACTTTTCGTCACAAACAATATTATATCGATAGACATTAATCAATAATTTAAAGAGGCAAAATGAGTGGAAATTGGCGAATATATATTGGTGATATATATTTACGCAAACAAACCATCTAATAAGTTAGCGAATATTTGTTGACTGACATATCTTACGATTTTGTTAGGCTGTAACAACCCTCTCCGTGCTTCTACATAATTGACCAACTCGGTAAGATTTCAGATTTTTCCTTTTTTTTTTTTGTGAAATCCAAACCTAAAATAACTATCTTAGCGTATTCTCTAATTACTTTGATATAAATACGTAAACCAACAATGGGTAAATATGAGTAATTCATGGAATCGGATCTAGAAAATTTTATGTATATATCAACACTCAACGCGAGCGAATGTTGGACAAAATCATCTAAAGAGAAACGAATATGTAGTTGTTACATCAATACAACATTACCTCAATGCCTCCCACCTATGACAAGGTATAGAGAGTCGGATGTATAAAACCATACTCATGTGTTAGAAACACACAGAGGTTGTTTCCGATAACCCATAATGAAAATTGCGTCAAGCTGTCTTGATCAAATAAGAAGCGCAGCTAATTTAGTGAGTCCTTTTGTTTTATTCCATCATATTCTAGTGAGTCATTTAGTTTTATTATATCATATTCTAAAGTCAAGAAAAAATAGGTGATTACTCCATTGTTACATCAAATGAAATGGCGATTTAGTATGTCTAATTATTCTTCTTCATAATATTATATTTCCTTTTGTGGTGGGTAAGTGTTGAAACTAGTGTTTACATGAATTGAGACTCATATCCACTCAAAACTTTAAGATAATAGGTGTTGGTATCTCATCCATATAACGTGTCCGATGTGGGACAATATTCTCAACACCCAACCTCACGTGGCAACGTGACTTGACATACACAGGCGCCTTAGAACCCGCAATCAATCTCAAACTACAAGCTAGACATGAACATCTGCACTTGAGTGAGTGAATACAATAAATGACCAATCATAGTCCAGACAAGTTATGAGTCCACATTTTAAACCTGGTTGTGATACCATGATACAAATTAATATTTTGTGAATGAAAATACTTCTTGTCATTGATTTTCAATACATCTATAAATAATACAATGTCAAAACTATCTATGATAACTAGATGTCATTCAAATATTTGATCTGATTTAATTAGGCTAAACTAGATAAGATTAATTTTTTATAAATTTCAAATCTTGATTTGATCCTATCTTCTCAACCGTACGTAATCTCCCTGCCGCCTTAATCACAAGTGTAATAATAGTAGAGCATCATGGTTGGTGACACTAGAACACAACATGAATATAAGAAAAAGATACATAAATATAGTGGTTGTTGAAGTTGAGACCGTAGACGGTGGAGCTCCTCCAGCAAACATCACCCCAAAGATGTCGCCGTCTCCTCCTCCTGCCCTGTGAGAGCTTCCTGCGGTGTCGCCGGTGGTGGAACTTCCTCCATATGATATGCTTACACCGTTTTCCCTACTCATAACATAGTACCAATAATATCAAAGACAAATAGAGGCATACCATCAGAACGATATTCACTAGAACAGATGTTCAAGTCATCTTGATATCCAGTCTATTCTTAGTTTTAAACTAGAAAAATTATTTAAATGCTATTGGTATGAATAGTATAGAGACTTTGACAATTAAGATATTGTTCTTTTCAAAGAACCATATGTTTTAAGATAAATCAAAATAAAAATTAAGACAATATTTTTGAAATAGAGAAAATCGATAGTAAGTGAATCATGTTGATGCAAAAAAGAAAAGACGTAACCCTCTTTGTCAATGACATCAAATACAATGATCAAATTTTTAGTTAAACGTACTTCAGACAGTTACATTTTTTCTTGTTGCATCAACATGGATTCACTTACCATGTATTTTCTCTATTTCAAAAATATTCTCTTAGTTTTTGTTTTGATTTATTTTAAACATATTGTTCACTTTTGAAAAGAACAATATCTTAATTTGGAGAGGTGAGAACACCTTACCCTCTTATCTCTCACCCCCTTCTCAGCGCCTATCACGTGACAGTAAGGAAGACTGGTGAGGTTAAATGAAGTGTATCCGTTTGGAACCCACACTTTTAGATAGTTTATTTTTCAGAGAAACTCATAAAAATATTATATAATTTATTTTAAAGATATATTATTTATTTCTTTTTGTCTAGAAATATTCGATCTGAATGTATAATTACTTCTGTTGTAATAAAGATTCTTACCAAAAGAAAGAAAGAAAAAGGAGCTGATAGAGTACCTAAAGTTCAGCAGATATTCAATTCAGGTGGAGAGATATAATTATTAGGTGGAACATAATGATTGATGTTAGTACTTTTTTATCATACATTGTTTGTTAGGAATCTTTTTTAGCTTGAAAACACAATATCATTGCTACTCCTAAAGAAAAAGACAGACCACATAGTAATTAAAAGCATTAGATGCAAAAGTTCATACACTGCTCTTGAAAACTCTTCGAGAAAAAGGTAAAATCCCTCACTCTGGGGGCTCCCACCGCTCTAGCCCCAAAGAACATGTATAAATGATGCAAATCAGGAACCCAACGATCTTTTAAGTTGGGTGAGATCTTACGCAGTGACCCACACAAGGTGTCCTCCCATAAACTAGGCCTTCGGCCTAGCAACAGAGGAACACCCACACTGTGCGCGTCGCTGGAATCGAACTCTTGACCTCTTAGGACAAATCACAACCCAGGTACCAACTGAACTATGTCCTGAGAGCCTGCCCTTGAAAACTCTATCGTCACAAGGAATTTCATACAAGATGAAAATCAGAAATTTAACGTCCTTCTAGATTGGTAAAGCTTTTTACCAGTCAAACTACACAAGATGCACACTGCAAACTGTGTCAGCAACTCTTTAACCCAATTGGGACGGATACTATAGTTTAAGTCAGTACTGGTCCAAAAAATAGTGTTGCATCCATGCTACGCATGTACGGTTTCAAATTTTACGTTTTTCTAGTGCAATGTTTCAACGTAAGTAGTAATTGAACTATACACAGTAGAGACAAAATTTCTTCAAACTCCCATCATATGCATAAGGTACAGTCCCATTAAAGTGGAGTTAGTTGACTGGCAGCTATGACGGGTAGAGATTATGCATTTTATAGTGAAGATGCGAACATTATGTTATTTGTCTATTCACAATAATATCTCCTTGAGCTCTCTATATGTAATCTGTGTCCTATTAATTGTATAAACGTAAAGTGTTTTACATAGGGAAAATTTAGTTTAATGGCCACTATGAGTTCCAAAGTTAAAAATCAGGGTTATCTATTTTAATTACTATTATGGAGGGTAAGGAAAACAACACCTTTTGAAAAAAAAAAAAAAGCTAAAAAACATTAACCATAATTTTCTACATCCACCATAGCTGTTTGTATTATTGTTAATGGTTTTTAGCTTTCAGAGAAGAAATTTTCCGCCCCCAGGGGCATAGTCCAATGGTAAGTGGCAAAGGTGATTGGGGCTAGAACCCCGACGTCCCGAGTTCGAGTTCGTGTGGAGACAATCTTTGTTGAAATATTATAAGGGTTGCCTCTGGGCTTGCTGAGTCTCGTGTGTCCTCTCCTTTTGCAGGGCTGCCGGTGGAACACATCACTCGATTTTACATCTCACCTGGCTAAAAGGTCTCTGGTACATGTGGGGGAGAACCCACTCACTCGTCAAAAAGAAGAAATTTTCTACATCCACCATAGCTGTTTGCATTTCATATAAATTTAGTTTTCACCTAATACCTTTGAATAGATTTTTGACATCTCGTTTGGGTGTGACTGTAACGTCCAAAAACTTTAAATATAATAACAACATATATCCAGTATATCTCAACGACACCAAAAGATATCGCTAGAAATTGAAAAAAAAAAAAAGTAACATACACACAATACCTCCATAAAAAATAATTTAACTCAAACTAACTTTAAATAAAAATAATTTAACTCAAACTAACTTCAAATGTATATGTTTTGTGTGTTTCTAACACATAGGTATGGTTGCAAACATCCGACCTTCCATATTCTGCCATAGAAGGAAGACTCTAAGGTAATGAGATGTTTTTCCAACTAAATTGTGATATTTTAGTAATTTATAATGTAAGCCTCTTGAGTAAGTAGAACCATTTTTATGTGGAAACATAGTTAAAGACATTTTAATAACTAATCATATTAAGAACATGACAACTACCAATGATTTGGCCTTCCTTGGGAGGCGTACGTAAACTATGGAAGGGCTATCCAAAACATGAAATAACGTTATTGGTACAATAAGCTCTCGCGTTTGTACATGGTTCGGAGATGAGCCGAATCGCTTCATATGTATGCAGTATTACCCTACACTTTGTACAATATGCTATTTTTACAGTTCAAATCCATGACCTCAAAGTCACAAAATAACAATTTTATCAGTTACTCTATCAACATTAGCATCTATAAACATTAATTATGATGAGAGTATACAAGGCAGTTAAGCTTTTGCCCAAGGCTACCAAAAGGGGATAGGATCACCTCACCGCAAGGAGTGTACAGTGACGCGTGACCGCGCGACACGTGACAGCAAGGGAGGGTGGTGATGCTAGATGAGGGTGACTCTCATCTAACCTCACTACCCTCCCTTGCTGCTACGTGTCGCGTGGTCACAAAGGGGTGAGGAAAGTTAGGGTGAGGAGATTCCAACCATACTAAAAGAATTAGGTTCTGCATGCTCTGCAAAATAATGCAGCACATATATTAATAAGACTTTCAAAATTTTATGGTAAATCCTAGCCTTTATTCTGGAATGTGATGACATCATCTTTAACATTATCAACCATTGAGCATATCATGTGCAAGTTCAAACATTTTAAGATAAAATTCACACTAGGCCAATGCTCAAAATAAATTTTGTTTTAGTATGTGTTTCCTGATTCTTGGTACGGCAGCACCCTTTTACTTTCTTTTTTCCACGATTGTTCGTAGGGTGTTAACGAACTGAGCCGAACCGAATACTTGGTTTTACATTTGGATTCGTTTAGTTAAACGAACTGTTTGATTCGGTTCGTTTAGCTAAACGAATTTTAAAATTGGTTCGAGTTCGGCTCGATAACACTGTAACTGTTTAAACAAGCCTAACATTTCCCGAATAATTCGGCTCGTTTTAGTGAACGAACCCAAACAGTTGTTCGAATTCAATTTGTTTACCGACAATTACCGAACGAATACAAACCGAACTTGAACAATTCACGAACAGTTCGGTTCGTTAAACAGTCCTACATGTTCGTATATATGGTTTCTTCGAAAGATCAAGTTGGTGAGTTCTGTAATGAGAAACCTTCCCACACAGTTTCGGAGAGCACTAAATTAGAATGAGAGGTTCACCACATCATTGTATGTAAGGGAAGTTCGCTCGATTTGTAAATTGGTATGACTCGTAATTACTTAAGAATTGTTAATCATGATTATCAGTACACCGGGATTCTTTTACTAGGAGTGACTACGACTTGCTCTAGTAAATCAGAATTGTATTATGGGATTTTTTTTTAAAAAAAAATTTAGTGGTTTAAAAGAGTGATCCACATTTTAATCCAGATTTTTTATGACTCTTACCTAATATCCTGATTGTTTATATTTAATTTCAACTTTTATCTAAAACTTGTCCAATTCGTTAAAGTATGCCTCATTTAACAGAATCAGCTCATTTACTGATCAATATATAACCGAGTCATTATTAACGGAAAAATAACAACTGACATAAGCAATTAAGGGTTAATCCAGAAAGATAGGAGAATATTCTCTTAATAAATAACTTAATTTTGTTAAATCGGTCATTTTAATAACAAAATGTACAATAATTGAATAAGCATTGGAATCAAAGACATCACGATATTATATGTAATGTCTGTCAAAGTTTTATACATAAGTGTGAAGTACTCTTAAATCAAAATATTCCCACAGTTGCTTTTTCTTTTTCTAAATTAATCATTCAATGTATTTTTTTATTGGTAATTTACAAGCATAATTTATAACTACATATAATTTAACAGATTTATGATGAAAGTGAATAACATTTGAAAGCCTTATGAATTATCTGTACTAGAGTAACAAAATATAAGTAGCAGAATAGCATTTGTTTTCCTTAATTTTATTGGATGAAAAGGATGGAATAATCATTTGATTTGATGAGGGAGTGAGTTCTACTCCAACTGTACCAGAGACCCTTTAAACAAGTGGGATATAAATCGAGGGATGTGCTCCACCGGCAGCCCTGCAAAGGGAGAGGACACACGAGACTCAGTCAGCCCAGAGGTAACCCTTGTAATATTTCAACAAGGATTGTCTTCACACGGACTCGAATTCGGGACGTCGGGGTTTTAGCCCCAATCACATTTGATTAGTACACATGGGGGAGTAACTCTAAAAGTGTTGCTTTATCTGCAAGAAACCTGAGGCAAAGATCACTAGACAGGTAACTGTTTGCAGTTGTTAATTTAGATTGGGGTGCTTAAAATCTTGAAGCAGGAGAAGTCTCTCGTCTTGTGTTCTTTACCGTTTCAGTCCTAAGAAGTATTGTAGATGACACAAATCAGGAGTCTAGCGATCTCTTAGGCTAGCTGAAAACTTACGCAGCGACCCACACGAGCTGTCCCCCTACAAATCGGCCTTCGGCCTAGGAGCAGTGAAACACCCACACTGTGCGTGTCTCTGGAATCGAACTCTTGACCTCTTGGATCAAATCTCAACCCAAATACCAACTGAACTATGATATGAGGACATGGGTGCTTAAAATCTTTGTCTGCTTGGGTCGCATTGTTCCAGCTTATAGAATTGCATAGTAGATACAGATCAAAATCAATTAACGACTTGCATTGTTTCAAATTATAGAATTGTATAATAGATACAAATCAAAATCAATTACCAGTTTTTTAGATAAGAGATTCAGACAAACAACATAGTAAGATATGGTACTTAAAATCTTTGCTCCTAGGGCACGAAATGTCTCACGATTGAGAACCCTATTGAGTGTAAATGTTTCATAGTATAATGCTTTCTTTTTGTGCTTAATCATTGTTTCTTGTTCTAACAAGCTTGTTTATTTATTTTATCATTATATATTAAATATTTATTTCTAGGCTAGTTTCCTATCAGTTGAATGTTTGTAGATACACGAGTCAATTAACGCAGGTATAAACATCAAATCAAATCTTGAGATCCCTATGATTTTTTTTTTAAAAGAACAATTTTAATGTGAAAAGAAAGAGGTATTGCCACAGTCTATGTTGCCTTTTCAACGCGTTCAAATTTTCACAGTAATAATTACATTGCGCAAAGAATTTAATTTTAGCGGTTGAATAGTATTTCGTGACCAATAATTTGACTTTAAGAATAAAAAGATAAACTAACAATCAGAATCGTTGTTTATGTGATAAGACTAATTGTAACCCTTGATGCAAGAATGTTTATGTGATAAGCTTCTTATCATATGACCTTTTAAATTGATTTTATAAATCTTCATACTTATCTAAGAAATTATGCAAGAGGATCCAATTTTTTGACGTCAATACTTATCTGTCCATCTATAAGAACAATATTTTATCAAATAAAAAAGAAAAAGGTAAATTGGAGGTACTATACAGATTATGTGACCAAAATTGCTTATAGCCCAGTGTGAAATTATTAATTGTTCCGTTTTAAATGATATTTTTTTCTCCAAAATACCCTTACTTCCTAAGAACAAGGATCTTGGTTACACTTAATTCCTAACAGCCAACATCTCAAGATCATGATTATTCTTTGAAAAACACACTTAATTCATAACAAAAACATGGTGCATGATAGGAGTTCATGGAGACAGGATTAAGGTTAAGGAGGGTAGACAATATATAAGATACCTTATAGCATGCTTAGAGGATTAGATATTATTTGCACTTTAATTTGATTTTGCATATTTTGTTTTGGTCTTTTTCTTTCAATTATTTGTGCATGTGCACTATTATGGCTATTTTAATAGTGGAAGACTTTTGTATATGTTTAAGTTGACTTCGCACTTGTTTGTTTATGTTCTGCCGTTGTTTTATATTATATGTACATATACACGTTAGGAGTATTTTAATATCGGCAGTCTCCTCTTTGTATTTCATGAATTACCTCACTAATAAACTAGCACATCATATCCGTATTATTGTATCGTTTATGCAGGTACCCTTATGATAGAGATATTGTTTGCCTGCCATTTACCCTCCCCAGACCTTACCAATAGTTTTTGCTGTCGTTGAGAAACACTGAGTTCGATTGATTGATATTCAGCATGTCCCTTTGCAACCCCATACAACTCAATCCATGAATTGGATTCTAAGTTGCGTTGAAATCCCCTTGCAACCCCAGACAATGCAGTCTGCAAGTTAGATTGCTATTCGTCTTATAATGAGTAACATGGGTATTATCGTAATTTTATCTTAGTTGGATTGGCTATATATACTGACGATGTTTATTTTAAAAAAAAATAAAAAGAGAAAAGAAAAAGCAACGAAAAAGAAAGGAAGAAAATCAAACACGGGATCCAATACTGCATGATCTGTTGGACGATGAAAGATTCACCTGATGGCCCACTCTCAAAAGACAATGGCCCCACACGCTAACGCGTGGTACAAAATCCAACCCAGACCCAAACCCAACGGATCATATCAGAAGAGGCGTAGGTAAAATATGAGGCTTCCAATCACGCGACGCCATGTATACAAAAGGGTCCATTGTTTATTTTTTTATTTTTTTTAAAAAACAAACTCTTTTCTACACGTGACGCCATGTGATTGAAGGCCTCATATTTTACCTCATATTAGACTTCCCCAGATCTCATCCGCAAACCGGATCAGATCAGAAGCAAGCGCCAAACCCTTTGTTAAATCCTTGTAGTGCCTGGGCCCTTTGTTAAATCTTACCTCCACCAAAAGCAAGCGCCAGACCAATATTTCTTTCTTCTTTTTCGGTTTATGATTAGGACATCTCAATGGTGGATAAAACAAAGGTGCGTATATCTGATTACGATCCGTCTCCTCTTTAGATCATGCGTAAACGTAAGAGTTTATTACATCGGACATACTAATAGTGGATAAAATGGATTAATCAATGAATCATATTCAGTACATCTCAACGGCAACAAAAGCTATCGTTAGGGTTTGGGGAGGGTGAGCGGCAGATAAACAATATCACTATCTCAAGGGATAGATAATTTGCTTCTAGTGAGACCCCGGCTCTATATGTACCTGCATAAATGACACAACAACATCACTCATGTACAGGATATTCCAACGACATCAAAAGCGCATAAAGGACACAATAATAGGAATATGATGTGCTAGTGCGTTAGTGAGTGAATTTAGTAATTACAAATAGGAAGCTTCCGATAGCAAAATATGCATAAACGTGTACATGCACATATAATACAAGACAAAGACAAAACACAAACAATAAGTGCAAAGTCCACCTAAAGCGTAGATAGTATCTAAGCCTCTAAATATACTCTAAGGTGTCCCTATATCATGCATAAACCTCGTTAACCTTAATCATCTGCCTCCATTAACTCATATCCTAGACCGTGTCTTTAGAGAGTTACAAATCTAGTAGATTATGCTTAATATGCTCATGCCAAGTCAGTAGGGTCTTTATATCTATGCCGTTAAGACATTATTATAAAATGTAAATCAAAAAATATGATTTAATAAATAGTCACTTAAAACTCATTTCATCTTAATAAATTTACAAAAAATACAAATCATATCATTAGTAAGATTGGGACCAGTTTTGAATCGTATATATTGACTATCAAAGCATCACCTTAATACTTTTTTCTCGAGTTGCTTTCTACATGCATATGCCGCCTCCATGCATCTCATTGGTGGGTACATTTTGAACGTCTTGTACGTTTATGACATTTATGCAGGTAGAGATAGAGGTATTGTCTGCCTACCACTTACCCTCTCCAGACTCTAACGATAGCTTTTTCTGTCGTTGGTATATATTGGGTTCGGATGATGATGATGTACGTTTTCCATCTTCGGTAGAACGTAATTTAAGAATATATAAAAACCCTTTAGAAAGAAGTTTTTAAAATAAAAAATGCATAATACAAAAATCATAGAATACTCCGATCAAGGCCACCTCTACTATTAAAGTTAAGAATTCAAATACCAATGGATACCAAACATAATATTAAAAACTCTTATAACTTGGCCAAATTCGAATTTTGTTAACAAATATGGACTTAGATAAGCACAAGTGAAATAGCTGGCGGTGGAAATTCTAACTTTAAATTTTTTTTTAGAAAAAGAAAAAAAAACACGATGTTTATGATTTATCATCATAGTAGAATTGAAATGTGATGTATGTTTGACATTTGTGAGGTTCTTTTTTTTTTATTCTTCATATGTGGACTTTGATTTAACTCTTTTATTTTCATCGATATAATGCCCCATCTATTATCCCCACACGGCTGTAGTATGTGTTTGCCAGTCTAAAGTAGTTGTAGATGACATCGGATTTTTTGTTTTCATTTTATTAAGTACATCATACTTTTCTTCTCCACTCACACTTTAAAAAAAAAGGATTGTTCTTTGGAGAAGAAGAGGTCTATTTGCTTGATGTCTCAAAGGCAACTTTTTTTTTTTTTTTGGTTTAAGTATTGAAAGCTCTATAGAAACTTCAATTATAAGCATTATTTACACACACATATATGTGTGTAAACATATATATATATATATGTGTCTACACACACACATATGTAGTAACCAAGAATCGTTGCCCCCAGTGCATAGTCCAGTTAGTTCTCGGTTTAGGATTTATTTTAAGAGGTCAAGAGTTCGATTCTAGGCACGCGCACAGTGCGAATGTTCCACTGCTGCTAGGCCGAATGTCAGGTTTACAGGGGGAATAACTTGTGTGGGTTACTACGTAAGTCCTCACTCAACCTAGAAAGTTGATGGATTCTTTATTTGTATCTTCCACAATGTTTTTTAGGGTTGGAGAGGTAAAGCCCAAGACGAAAGATTTCGCTTTTATGATCTAAGTAAGGAAAAAATCGTTTGTTGGAGGCATGAGCACTTCTAGTTGGTTAACAATGTCAAATGCAGGCAAAAAGTGAAAATGTAAATTTATTTTAGTTTATGTCTACCTGTCTTTTTTGGCGCGAAGCTTCAGTGGATCCTTTAAAGAATATCTGCCCCATCTTAGCTTCCTTTTAAGGAGTCAAAAAGGAAAACCTAGGTATATACTTACTCCTAAGGAAATTTTCACTCGTCTCTCTCAACAAAAAAAAAAAAAAAACAAAAATCCCTCCTTCTAAACCATCACTGTCTGTCTTATATAACTACATAGAAGATGTAAATTCAGGTACTCCGCGTCTTCTTAAGTTGGCAAAACATGGTCAGAACTCATACAAGATGCATACTGCAAAACGGGTCATCAATCCTCTACTCCTAATTGGACCGGGTACAATAACAAACCATTAATAGTCCATACATACATACTTTTCCACTAAACTTCTGTTGAACAAACATTTTACCATTTGTTGAGAGGAGACATTGATTATTACTAAAGAGTGTGATGGTCTTTATTACTAAATCAGTCTGAAATCTTTACTATATCAGACATTTCAATTCTAGAAAAAAGTCCGATAGCTACAACTATCTCTCTTTTCTTTTCCTTTCGATTAAATCGTCAAGTCATTTTGATTTGGCTTTGGGGTTTAGTTTTTTGTGCTCTTTTTTTCCCCATTTTCCTTTCGATTTTATGTTTCAGATTAAGAGTTCAACTCAAGACATTGAGAAGACAAATGAGGAGTTTTTTTGGTTGCAATTATTGACCTTCAAAACGCGGTTATTGGTTTATTGAATTAATGTCTGTATGTGAACTAAAAGAAAATATATATGTCGCCTTCAAAGACAAACAAATCCCATTAAATCATATATTCAAGATTCGCAAACTCCTCATGAAGGGTAAAATGTTTTAGAGTGGCGCATCAAGTACACACTTATTTCAATTATGTTGCAAAGCGTGGGCGTTCATGCTTAACACCATCACACGTCCATTTTATGTATGCATTGGCGGTGTCCCAGTACATAGCCTGATGGAAACAAGCAAATGGTAATCACATTGAAAGAGAGAAATTGGGAGTTCAGATCCTTCTGGAAGCATTTGTGGGAAATTCCATTGCTTGGATTCCATAGTGTTGTACATGTGTATATAACATGCCCTTTGTCTGAATCTATCAAGTTTCTAATTTACATCCCTATACTTCCTGTGGAACCGGGGGTGGCAGAGTTGGGGTACAACCTTTATGTATGCATTGGCGGTCCCCAGGACATCGCCCAATGGTTCCGGTGTGGGAGGCTCGAGAGAGTGGCGAGAGTTCGATTGTTGTTCCAAGCAAGATTTTCGACTCCCTTTCCAGGTAAGCGCATGGTAATGGAGATCCACTGCTTGCAGTGGGCTCCTTGTGTGGCTACTTGATCAGTCCAAAATCTACTATAGCGACCTTGGGCACCTGACTTTCATCTCTATCGCGCTGTGGGACAGGCTGATAGGGTCCGGTTGGGGTTTCCGTTCATAAACTTTATGTATGCATTGGCGGATCGAAGTTTAACTATTATAAACATGTGTAATATATAGAGAGTTTCCACTGCATTAGGCTCCCGCGTTTGTAAGGGTCCGGAAAAAAGGCCGGATCTCTTCACGACCTGATATACACAACCTTACCTTATACCTTGTACAATATGCTGCTTCCGCGGCACGAACCCGTGACCTCAAGGTCACAAATCAGCAACCTTACTAGTTGCTCCAACACCGTCCTCAAACATGTGTAATATATATACACGAGTAAATCTTATTCTCGACTATGAATACTGTTATCATCTCATGTTAGTTATGAATTTTACTATGTAATTATTATATACTTCCTCCGTTCTATAAATATTGTACTCATTTCTATTTTGATTTTTGTTAAAAACATTGTCTATTTTATAAAAGTAGTAAGATTAGTATTCAAAGTTTCTATACTACCCTTTCAATTAACACTTACATCATTTGTCATTTTATCTTAAGTAATCAAAAAATGATAGAACAGAAATAATAACTCAGAAAGTTTGACTTTTTTAAATTGCATTCAGTGTTATTTACTCCTAATATGTTGCTTTTACGTTGTTCCTTAATATATATATTCTCCCTATTCCAAAAATATTGTCCTTGTTTGACTTTTTAAATTGTCCTTAAGTCAAAATAGACCAATATTTTTAGAATAAAGGGAATATATGTTAAAGAGCAATGTAAAAGCAACGTATTAGGAGCAAACACCTTAATAAATACAACAGTTTTGCGAAACATTTTCTTGCACGTAATGTAAAATAAGTCTTACCGTGTCCATTTGCAAACCGATGATAAATGAGTGAAACACCAGGTACGTCCCATTTGATATAATAGTTGTGCCACGTAACTAGATGCATATGTGTGTGTATATATCAACTCATTAACGTGAAAAGTATATACATTACCGAAACCTCACTATATATATGCAGACACATATTTATTGTGTAGAACACATGTATGTACAGGTAACATATATGAACATGTATGACACACGAACACAAAGACATAGCTGTGTGCTTACATGCCACAGCAAGTTTAGTAGAAAGTTTGTATGCATAATGAGCTAAAAGTTGGATTAGGATAAATTCCCTAACATTTGAAAACCCTGTTTATTTGTATTCATGCACCTCGTCAATATGTAAACTAAGCTGCATAACGGTCGGATCTCTCGTTCTTCTAACCCATTGTTATTTATTTCATTCAGATTTGGATGTTTTGGCCTTTTTTTCATATTTCTATTTTCTTTTAAGTTTTTTTTTATCTCGTGCGACCTTTATGTACTGTTTATGTACTTTTGAAAAAAGACGTGTAATATTGTCTTCCCACCGCCTCCATATATTCGAGCACAAGACCATTCCAAAAAAAAGTTCGCTTTCAGTACATTAGACTTCTGCGTATGTACAAGATCTCAAGTAGGGGCAGATTACTTTGCGATCTGATGTACGCAGCTTTACCCTACACTTTGTGTAAGAGATTGTTTTCGCGGGTTCGTATGTACAAGATCTGGAGAAGGGACATATCACTTTGCGATCTGATGTACGTAATTTTACTCTACACTTTGTGTAAGAGGTTGTTTTCGCAACTCGAACGCGTGACCTCAAAGTTACAAAAACATCAACATTCTCACTTGATCCAGTTTCTGTCTCTTGCAAGACCATTCTCAAACGAGAATATATCCTCAGTTTAACATCATTTTTTTAATTATAATATGTTTTAATTTAAATAATTAATGATAGAGCATATATAAACAATAAAAAGTGCAAACACGACGATCCATGATCCAGGGCAGATCCTAGTTGATCTCCTTTTTATGTAGTGATGCCTGCACATATAGAAAACTAAAGGTGTTTCAGTCATGAAGACAAGTATTGGAACTTTTACTTGTAAGTATTAGTTTACCGTTTAATACTCAAAAGAATTAATTTACCCCCTCACCCCCCCCCCTCCTCCCTCCCATAAAAGTTTTTAGCTTATATGAAATAATAAAGAACATATTGTTTCTTGAGTTAATTGCAACTGGTATCTATACTTTTCCACAAAGTTTTAAGTAGCATCCATTTTTTTATGAAACTTACTTATCAGCCATACTTATAAGTGAAATTAACATCTGGCATCCGGTAACCAGGAATTGACTTGCTGTAGATGGTTTTTATCAAAATTCTATTTATTTTTCACTTTTCCCCCACTTGGCGCCCAAATTTTTCCAACCATGGTTAATTCCATTTTCTTTCAACCATCTTTCTCTTTCTCCTGTGATGCTTTCTGCTATCATCATACTTATAGACAGAGACTGCAGCATTGTGATCAACTGTAAGTCTAATTTCAACTGTAAGGCTAAAAAACAGGATTACCATATTCCTACTTGTTCTGCTTCTTCACTTTTGTTTCCAATGCAATGTATTTCTTTAAATAAGACTTCTACCGAGAACAACTTGTAGCCAAATTGCTGAAGAGATATGACAGGGCCCTGAGAACCATGATGAGTCATGCGATGCAATATACGGCCAGTCACAGCATCAACCAGATAAATAACCAACCAGGATTCATTCGGAGTAACTGAGCATGTGTCTAGAAGCTTTAGGTGCAACGGTTGCAACGAACATCATATTTTTGGAGATATATTTAAACATAGCATCCTAGTCTGCAACTATACTCAGATTGTACTTTTGAAGAAGGGACAAATCCTCGGTCCTCTGTTGGATCTTTTGCCTTACTTTGAGCTTATTATAATCAATATTTTAAACCAGAAATTGCCCAATTGAGCATTACCTAAGCCATATTGACAAATTTGTATTTTTGTTTTCTCCAATCCATACAAGCAGAAGGGGGCCTCTTCCAATAGTGCAGCTGCAAATCTAAATCGAGTTTTCTCAGTCAGGGAGAGAAAATATGCCTTGATTCAAGAAGTAAATAAAAGTCTTTTCGGATCTATATCTTCCCTCAAATTCTCTCCCTCCTAAACTCCTCTTAACGACTCCTCAAAAAAATACTCCTTTTAGCTTCAAAGATTAAAGATTTTGGAGGAAGAAGATGAAGATGGAGGAAGGTGGATTGGTAGGGGAGGGAGGTCAATGGCGGGGATGGGGGTTTTCTTTTTTATTTTTGAATTATTTTTCCTTAAACTTTTAATTTTTTTGAATTTATTATTTTATTGATCATAAATCGTGGTTAAAGTCGGGTTAAATGTGGGGTTAAGTACGGTCAAAAGTTGATTTGAACAGTCAATGGTAAACTAGCAGGTCATCCGGATGCCAGGTGTTAATTTCACCTATAAGTATGGCTGGTAAGTGAGTTTCATAAAAGAATGGATGCTACTTAAAACTTTGTGGAAAAGTATGGATATCAGGTGTAATTAACTCTATGGTTCTTGTTCAATTATACTTTTTCTTTGTGTCATGACACTTAGCTACCTTTCGATGATTAGTATTTAAATACTACAACAACATTATCTTATCGTCTTAGAGTATTCCGACTTTGTCGGAGTATAGGAGGGTCGGATGTATCCAACAATACCCATATATTAAAAACACAAAGAGGTTGTTTATTGATTACCTATAATGACTAGTATTTAAATGTCCTAATGTATATCATATGTGGGAAAGGGCACTAATATGAAAGGAGAAAATCTCTTCTCTTTTACCCGTTCTAAATCAGAGTGTTAAAACCCTTTTTTACACAAACTTTAGTTTCGTTGCTAATAATTTATATTACGTGACTGAGAAAATAGTATTTATCCTTGAAAAAATTATAAGTCACACAATTCTTGTAATTAGGTTATTCGGCTTCAAATCGTTATATTACTCCCTACATGTATGAATTGACGAATTCATGAATATTTTTTTGAATAAAAAAAATTAATTTCATGATCTGGTATATGTGACTAGGAAACAAATGCTGCTGGTCGAAAGGGGGAGTGTTGATCAGTTAGTCTTCAACACCCCCATCCCCCACCCCACCTTTCTCTTCTCTCTATCTTTTTCTTTTGGATCAAAAGGTGAAAACCCTAATCCCGGGGCGTTCACCATCCAGCCCTAACAAGCATGTGTGGAGAATGCAAATCAGGAGTCTAGCAGCTTTCTAGATTGTATGATATCTTATGTAATGACCCACACAAGGTGTCCTCCTGCAAACTAGGCATTCGGCCTACCAGCAAAAGAATACTCATACTGTGTGTGTTCCTAAAATCGAACTCTTGACTTCTTAAAACAAATTCTAACTCAAATAAGAACGGGACTATATGCCGTAGTATCTTTTTCTTTTGGTTGGAGGAACGGTGTTCAAGCTTATAAGAAGTCAAACTTTCATACCAAAACCATCCACTGTCTTAATGGTCCACACGTATTTGCGAACCTTTTAGCGTAACGACATACCTTGGTTAAGACAGGAAATTTTGGATTCACACAATTGCCACAACTTTCTTCTCCCTTTTTTCTTTTTTCTAATATATAGAAATACATGAATAAGAATACAACAACATTACGCATTGTCTTAGTTGATTCTGCTTATGAAAGAATATCGGAGGTTAGATATACGCAATCATGACTATGTGCTAAAAATACATGAATAAGAATGAACAACTATATAGTGATTTACAATATAATAGAAGAGCAAATGGTTCGAACAGTTGACATTAGTTTTGTTCGGAAGTCTCACATTCCGAGAGTTGATATAAGTTTTAATTGGAAGTGTCAGGTTTTATCACATGACGAAATTTGTATGTCTGTATATATATATTTTGATATTAATTTTAATTAAAAGCCTCAGTTTTATCACATATGAAACTTGTATGTCTGTATATAAAGTTTTTGATACAAATACGATGTAAAAAAATCAAATGTGATTTAATGGACAGAGGAGGCCGGTGAGAGTATATACCAAACATAGCATGCGTTTGCAAATAAGAGAAACAAGAGAGGCTCAAGGGCATTGTCCAGTTGGTACTTTGCTATTTGCTCTAAGAAGTCAAGAGTTTGACAGGGACACTCACAGTGTAGATGTTCTCCTGCTTCGGCCTGGTTTGTGGGGGCACACCTTGTGTGGGTCACTGTATAAGATCTTATCCAATCTAGAAGACCGATGTGCTTCTGATTTGCATCCTCCACACATGCTCTTTGGGGCTGGGGTGGGTGATTTCACAAGTGAAAAAAGATTTTTGATTAATAAAATTGCTGATGTGACATAAATTGAATATGATTACTTTAGTTATAAGGTTAATTTCAACCCAACAAAACAACTTTAGAGTAGGAATAACAATTAAAAAGGCTGATATTTAGCCCCACCATTAGTCAAATATCCCACAAGGAAAAAAAGAAAAGGTAAAAAAGCCAATACAAATGATCCATGCTGCTCTCCACCTTTTAAAAACCTTATATAACAAAGTGAAACAAACACAATTATCTTTATCATATTTCTGTTTGTCATCTCTTCTCTGCTCAAATTCACTTTGTTCTAAACAAAACAACCAAATGGATGATCAATGCAGCCCTCTCAGCAGCTGGTCTTTCTACTTCCCAGAAGAGGCAAGTCATAAAACCCATTCTTCTCTTATCAAATCCCATTCTACTCATCATCTTTTAATGATTTTTTTTTAAATAATATGTATAATGTAGTTATGATATCCGAATCACGTTGCATAGAGAAAATATAGTGTCATGTACATGGCCATTTTTGTATATTCTGACATGGTTGCATGCATCCGGCCTCATAGTCCTTTAAGACAATGGAGTAATACAGTTGTTGTAGATGTCCATTTTGATTTTGTAGGTTAGGCTGCAGAAAGACTATGATATATGAGGTGTCATACGTAATTTAACCGGAGACGAGATCCTCTCATCCCATAATCCCTCACCCCCACCGATACGTGACAGTATGGGGTGGTTGCATCTAGGCTCTAGTCTCACCATCCATTCTGCTGCCACGTGTACGATAGAGAGTGGGGTTGAGACGAGATAGAGAGTGGGGTTGAGACGAAATGAGTGAGGTGATCTTAAGCCATTTAACCGTTATCAATCCAATAACATAGTAGTGTAAATTTATTATACAAATTATCCAAAAATTGATGCTTATTGTGAATTCTTTAGGGAATGGAGGAGTATTTGAAGCATACTCTGTGGTACACATCTCTTGAATTAGAAAACACAGTCCTCTCAGCTCGTGAAGAACTTGCACGAAAAGATGATGAGCTTGAGCATCTCAAGATTCTTTTAACAAGAACAAGTAAAGAAAGAGATGAAGCTGTTTCCAAATGCCAAAGATTAATGCTAGAAAAGCTTCTCCTCCAGCAGCAGAGGCAAATTGAGTCTGCAGCTCCACCTACAATTGGAAACTGTTTCACAATGGCTTCAGATGAATCTTATGCAGATGGGTTGTGTTCCTCTGATTATGATGAAAATGGGATTAATCCTGTACCTGAAATTGAAAATTTCATGGAAAAATTTGAGCCCAGAAAGCCGTTGCCGGAAAAAGGTAAGTTCTTGCAAGCAGTAATGGAAGCAGGGCCACTTCTGCAGACACTTTTGCTGGCCGGACCACTTCCTCAATGGCAGCATCCGCCGCCGCATCTCAGCTCAATTGAGATTCCTCCGGTGACTATTTGTGTTTCACCTAGGCCAAAGCTGCTCCACCAAGATTCCTGCCTTAGCACAGCCAGAGGGGTGGGGGGTGGGGGTGGGGAGGGGTGTTTTAACTTGAACAACAAAAGGGTACTCTCTGATAGTGATTTAGTGTGTGATTCTTCACCTACTTCTAAGCATCAAAGGCTAGTTCAACAATCTTCACTAACACCATCTTCCATTCCTATGCTTTCTTGATTTTAGCCTTTTTCTTCTTTTTCTTTTTTACTAATCCATCCTTTTCATAGTGATTAGACATGTAGAAATTAGTAATCAGTACGAAAATGCGATGGTTAATTTGGTATTTTACTTATAGACTATGTAAATTTTGGAGGTTTGCTTAGAAATCAAGGATCCTAACTTTATTGGGAGAGGAGATGATGGCAGGCGTTCATCAGAGGACTCTAAATTGGAGCAAAACACTATTATCTGGTTTTGAAGTCTCTATCGTCTCAGCACCAAATCAGTAGCTCAACGGACTACTAAGTTGGGTAAGGACTTATGCAGTGACCTATGTCTCTTGCAAACCAGGACTTCGACCTAGCAGTAGTGGAACACTCATACTATGCATGTCTTGATCTCTTGGAGCAAATCTCAACTCGAATAGCTATGGGTGGAGGCTGAAAATTACTGTAAAATCAGAGGGCTCTAAATTATACTGAAGTTCAGGCGTACAAGCGACGAATATCAGTTTGCTGAATGGAAGAAAAGCTGAACATTTATTATTGTAATGTTGGAGATTATCCTTCTGTTTTCTTTTAGTTGTTTTAAGCTCTCTAATCGTAACCAAGACTCCAACTTGTAACCAATTCTCTCTAAAAATTGTATATTATGCATTATATATTAGTAGACACTAAAAGAAGATAAGATTTCGGCTAGGACTTATGATTGATGAATATAGTCGAGCCATATAATAGAAAAAAGACTTGACTATTGTCGTTGTTAATTGTAACCAAGGCTCCACTTATGTGGGGGGGTTGTGGCTTGTGGGTTCCCAAGAGGATAGGCAATGTTATATGATGAATTTGCTTCCCTTTGTTATTGAAAAGGGAATTTGAAGTGTATCATCATGATGAATTCGGGTTCCCTTTGTTGGACCTGCAGTCGTAATTGTGAAGATTGAGTTTTCATTCTTTTTTTCCCCCTCCATGAGAAATTTTCTATCGGTTAAAGATAGTAGAAGAAAGTAACAAGGAATCCACATGAACTGCTTTCCATGAAGTCCAACGACCATAGGAAAATGGTTAGTGTCTGCCATTTTAGTGACAACTTATTAGAGCACCTTTCACTGTTAGAAAAAGAAAATTAGGCATATGGCGGGAGGATGCTATGAAGGTCCATGCCGGGGCCCCGGGGTTCAACACCCCAAGCCACCCCGCTCACATATTTTTCAAGATGGTGTTGTTTAAATGTATTGGTAACGGTTCGAGGATACAGGTTTAGTGATATGGGCTCTCGTTCGTTATATCAACAACAACAACATTACCCCATGCCGTTAAGGCTCCCGTCTATGGCGGAGTATAAGGAGGTTGGATGCAGTAGCGGACGCAGCAGCTACTTTTTTTTTGGGGGGGGGGGAATTCACACTATGGGATCACCGTCCACCTTTTCGGACTCAACAGACATTCCATCGAAAATCCGGCAAAAACTCCCTTACAGTATAGATATATGCAAATATTATAACATAAAATCTAAATCAACACATCCACTAATCAAAATGCAACAATAATAAGCAACCATCAACAATATCCAACAAAAGTTAATCATAAGCAACATTAACAAGCAGCAATATCCAACAAAAGTTATTAATTTGACGCTCGACATACCTTTTATTTACGAAATGAAGGACGAGCAGCAGGAGGGATTATCGGTGGCCGCAACAAATTTCGAGTTCCCAAATTCTGAAATTGTTGCATAATGTTTCATTTGAAATGGTTCCAAAAACTTCCTTCTCGAAGTAATACAGTAAACAGTCCGATAGTAAGTCGTCTCCCAATCGGTTGCGCAGATCAGTCTTTATTATATTCATCGCAGAAAAACTTCTTTCCACACTCGTTGTTCCGACAGGTAAGATCATTGCTAACTCGATGAGCTGATATATTAAAGGAAAGTAATTGTGATAATTCAACTCCACCATCTTCTTTGCAAGAACTCCAAGATTAGTAATATGAGAGAATATTTCATTTGATTTCATATCATCAATGTAACTTTTAAGTTCATGGTTGAGCTCAATTCGATCCATGGTAGTGAAATCGTCTAGATATAACTCAGCAAGGTGTATCAATTGACTATGATCAAAATTTGCAAAAGAATTGGAAGGATCAAGGCACATCACACATCTAAGTAAATCTGTGCTGGCTTCGGTGAAGTGTGTATCCATTTCCGTAGCAATGATGTCAATTACCTAAGATTTTATATGAAAAAAAATATCAAGGTATAGACAAATCAATGATCAATAGTGTACGTATCAATTACAATGAATATAAATTAAGTACCTTTATGAAAATTTCTGCGCGAAAATGATGAAAATATGTCGTCGATTCTCCATCATTGAGCTTTTTTCTAGAACGACCTTTAACAATATCATCCATGTTAGGCACATCAACTTGATGTTCTTCACAAAACTCAACAAATTCTTTCAACAAAGAATCCCAACCACTTTGCCTATATTCTTGTAATTCATTTTTTTTGTCACATTGATCATATTAAAGCACAGCCTATGTGTTGGTCTCTTATTTGTAGAATCTTTGAAATAGTATTTGTCATTCCCAAAATTTGCAACATAAACTTTCCGATAAATACAAACTCAAAAGAGTCCATCTTATCAACTAATCCCGATGCTGTATTTCTGATTTTTATATCCTCACCATCTGTGTACAACAGAATAGTACTTCTCCAATTGGATTCCACATTTCAAAAAGTCGGAGCAGTGTTCTGTAGTGAGAACCCCAACGTGTGTCACCTGGTCGGGCTAAGCTTCTTTCTTGATTTTTACCCCTTCCACTCGAAATCTCACCCATTTCTAATTTTCTTAGAACTTTCTTTTGCATGAAGCCCCCACAGTATTAACAATCATCGATAGAATCTCAAAGAAATTATTCACATTTTCTCTTTCTTGAGCAACAGACACAACAACTAACTGAAGTTGATGGGCAAAACAATGCACATAATGAGCGTTCTGATTTTCATTGAGAATGAGTGCTTTCAACCCATTAAATTCACCCCGCATATTTGAAGCCCCATCATAACCTTGTCCTCTCAGTTTTGCAAGTGATAATCCATTCTTTGCAAAAAAAATCATCAAGAGCGCTTTTTAGACACCTTGCCGAGGTTTCACTAACATGCACCAATCCAAGAAAACGTTCCATAATCTCTCCTTTGCCATTTACAAATCGTAAAACAATAGACATTTGTTCTTTCACTAAACAATCACGGGCCTCATCAATCAGAAGAGCAAAGCGTTTGTCTCCGATCTCATCCAATATGACTTTTCTTGTTTTCTTTGCATAACATTCTATAATTTCTCTTTGGATCCTCAGAGATGTCAATTGATTATTTTTGGGAGCATTTTTCTGCATAACATTTCCTACTTTAGGATTGTGCTCGCAAAACCAACTAACGAGCTCTAAAAAATGACCTCGATGGATTGATTCTGAAGTCTCATCATGCCCCTTAAAGGCAAACCTTCCATTAAAAGGTATCGAGCAACACTTACAACCGTAGTCAATCTAATGCGATAATCATCTTCCATAGCAACACTTTTGTTTGACAGAACATATTCCACATTCTCTCTTTGATTGCGGTATTGCTCAACTTTATTTTCAAAAACCAGTTTGTTTCTTATACAATATATTTTTTAGTTAGCTAAAAAAATACGAATGTGTATATCTACTAATCAAAATTTTTCTCCTAGTTCCTAGTAACACACATATATCACATATCATGAGATAGTTTTGGGATTAAAAAACAGATACCTTAAATTTAGATAATCAAAAATACAACTGCATCTACATACTACCTAAATTTTTCCTCCGAGTTGGGGGGCGGCTGCCCCCCGTGCCCCCCTCTGAACACCACTGGTTGGATGTACGCAACTATACACATGTGTTAGAAATACATAGAAGTTGTTTTCCGATGACCTATAATGAAAATTATGTCAAGCTATGTCGATCAACTGCTACTTCATGCTATAAAAAGCGCAGTCAGTTTTCGTTATGGGTCGTCGGAAAACATCTGTGTGTTTCTAACACATGGATATGGTCACGTACATCCAACCCTCGTATACCCTGCCATAGCCGGGAGCCTTTAATGCAGTGGGGTAATGTTGTTGTATACATATATGGTTTGACGACGCCATAGCCGGGAGACTCTAAGGCAGTTGGGTAATGTTGTTGTATACATATATGGTTCACGACGCCATAGCCGGGAGGCTCTAAGGCAGTGAGCTAATGTTGTTGTATACATATATGTTTCGCGAAATCATATTTTTGTTGTTCCTTCCTCTTCTTCCTTCCCCTCTCCTCTCTCGGTTCCATCTTTTTTTTTTCTTGTTAGCAAAAGGTTGAACCCCAACCCCAAGGGCCTCCCACATCCTGGCCCGACGAGACAGCTAGGAGGATGTAAATCAGATACTCAGAAAGGGAGAGGCACAGAACACGTCACCCATAATGCAGGCTGCGGGATTCGAACCTTGCACCTTGTTGACAAATCTGCCTCTCCCAAACCAACTGAGCTATGAACTGCGCGCTCTATCTTTTTTTTTCTTTGGTGCTATTCGCCGGTTGTGTGAATAGGGAAGGGAGGGAAATCCTATTTAATCTAGGGGGAGTAAAGGGGGTGGTTATCGGTAGGGCTGTTAATGAACCAAGCCGTTCCGTTGTTCGGTTTGTTTGGCTCGAGCTCGAGCTCGGGCTCGGCTCGGATAAAAGGTTAATAAACAGAGCTTGAACACTTTTTTTCTGTTCGAACTCAGTAAGTGACACCGTTCATTTAAGGTATTCAGCTCGTTAATGTTGTTCGTGAGTTAAACGAACCAAGCTTAAACAATTAAATATATTCGTTTAAATAAACGAACAAACTCAGCTCGTTCGTTAAGTTAAATGAATCAAGCTTGAACAACGCTATGTTCGGTTCGTTCGACTTATGGTTTTTATTTTTTTTCTCTGACGAATAGAATATTCGAAGCACTTGATGTGAAGTTCATGTCATGGCTAACAATCCAGAATCCCAATTTAGCGTTTCTTAATTATTTAAATAAATATTAAAAGGCAAAGGTTTTAATTTTTACCCATTAAATCGAGGTAAAGCATTCGAGCCCGATAACTAAGAACAGTCCAGAAGTTGGACCGACCTTGAATACAAATAAAATTTTTTTTAATCCCGAGACCAAAACTAAACACTGATAAATGAACTTTAACTTGATTTTCATCAATAACTTATACCCAAAAAGGAATTAAACGCATACAGTTTTAAATTCGATTTTCATAAATAATACAGAAAGTTGATAGTCAACATATATAATTGAAAATAGGGAGAAAATATAAATTTATTGATATGGCATTTTCTGTGATTATGCCTCTAAGATCTAGGTAGTTTTGGTCACCATAAAATTTCAGTATTAACGAGAGAATATGCGGACCAAACAATCGCTATCACAAGAAAAAGGAAATAACATTCCAAATGTGAACTTTACAAGCCCTACTCAACTACAATGTAATAACTAAACTTCAGATTACAAAATAAAAATAGGAAATAACTGTACACACTTCCTAATGTCCTAATGTGTCAGATTATAATGCAATAATTAAGGAGCCAATTAGAGCAACAATCCTGCAATAGTAGAAAAAAGTCGAATTAATTGATTAGGTGGAGGGAAAAAACGTAACAAGTAAAGAAACTTCATGCCAAATTGAAGAATTAAAAAGATATGGCACCATGTAATATGCGCAGATGTAGTGCCTCCTGAATGATGTGGTGGAGATTGTGGCGGAGGATCTGGCTTTGGGTCCGGACAAGGAGGTGGCGAAGGAGGTGGCATTGGTGGAGGTTGCAACAATCCTGTAGAAAATCGAGTATAAACTTTCACTCCAGAAATCAAGATGACAATGTAGCTATCTTAACTTCAAGACCAATTTATTGTCATATGATATAGTATAAACACCATATGGAATGTAATATAATACAAAGTGCATTCTCCATGCACTCATGACTGCACGAAACTGTAACCTTAAAGACACTAACAATTGCTTCAAAACCCGCCCCTCGAATGTGATATAATATTAAGATCTTTAGACTCCTTGTATGTAGTTATAACATTGCTACTTGTAGCTAATAGATACATAAAATTTTAAACGGATGTGTAATCTCTTAGGGATGAAGGACAATTTCAAGATACATAAAATTTTAAACGAATGTGTAATCTCTAAGGGATGTAGGACAATTCCAAGATACACAATTAACCGTAATATTGTTAAACGGATGTGTGATATATCCTTTGGGGATGTAGGACAGTTTCAAGATACACAACTAACCGTAATATAGCAAGTCATTTCAAGATACACAACTAACCGCAATAGAGCAAGTTCGCGGGAGGAGGTTGCTCCTTGGCCTTGTTATTGTCCGGATCATAAACTCTAACATACAGTTCTTGACCTAAATACCAATTTCTCAGCAACTGTGATCTCAAATTCCACATCCCAGGGTTGTCCATGTAAGCCCAAACTGACGTCCAGCCTCCTGGGTACACCTGATCATTTTTCAAACCAATCACCACTGAACTAATAACACATCCATATCTGATTAATCTCAAACTTGAAGCGAAAGCGTGGGGTCTCACTGGAAGTGAACTCTCTATCACAATAATGGTTATGTATCTTTTGATGAATATGATGTCATAATGATTATGTATGTTTGATGAATATGATTGCAGGATAATCAGGTTACCTGAATTGTCGAACGCCACACTGGATCATAACGATTGTAAGTCGAATTGAGGCTAGAATTCCACTTTCCCTTTCCAAAACTATACAAACAAAGATAAACATAGATGCCAAATTATAGATTTGGATTCACTTGTTGAGATCAAATAATGCTACAAGTATGTTAATTGAAGTTGATAACTAAGATAAGGTGATAGCACGTACCCCATAACAAAGAAGCTAAATCCATCTAAATGCCAAGAGTTTATAGTATCATTACTTGGATTCTCCAAAATAATCTCAAGCATCACCTTATGAGTGGCACTTGCAACAAAGGTCCCTTTAACACCAGAGTCTAACACATGATCCACAGGATATTGGTCTAGCACGTAAACTCCAGAACCATTCAAAAAATAATCAGCCAATTTCAATGGAGTTGTTGCATTGACATACACAACATTATTCACACCAAACCGATCAGCTCCATCAATCTCCACCTTTGATCCATCTAGCACAAATCGTTCCCCAACCGTCACATTATGCACATTGAATGTGCCTTGTGGATTAGGCCTAGCCGAACCTGTAGTCAGATTCCACCTATTGTGCAGCGGAGCAAGAATTAACGCGCAATAGAAACAATAAAGCAAAACAACAATATTACCTTATTGCCATGGAGACTCCCTTCTATGAAAGGGAATGAAGATCAGGTGTACATGTTAGAAACACGCAGGTTGTTTTCCGATGAAACATAACAAAAATTATGTCAAGTTGTATCGATCAACTGCTACTTCACAATATAACAACCGCAGTCAATTTAGTGAATTGTTTTGCTTTTTTTTTAATCGTATTCCAAAAGAAAACAAAAAGAAGCTAAGGGAAATGAAAGACAATATTCAACTTGGTTTGGCATTTTGCCTATGTCCATAGAGGAAACTAGGTGAATTGACTACTACTACAACAACAATCATATCCTAGGCGAATTGACTACTACTACAACAATCATATCATATCTCAATGAAAGCATAATATCGCGAGACCCCTATCTTTATATGTAGCAATATGGTATGCTGGTGTGCGAGTGAAAAAATTATTATATGCACAAATAATGAAAGACAAAGATAAAAAAAACAAGTTACTATCTAAGTCTCTAAATATACTGCTTTGTATATTTATATATAGAGACACATACAAGGATCGAGCCACCAACCTGATGGATTCAGCCTGGTTAACAGAAAACACCATATCAAATGGATCAGGACAATCTGGCATAGGACCCGATGGGGATGTGGTCGAATTGTTATAATGGAGAACTCCAAGTCCCAAAAGGGTGGTTTGATTTGTGATGTCTACCATTTTTGGGCTGGCAACGATGTAGTAGTCTGCAACGGGTTGATCAGCTGTGACGAGAACAGAGTAGGATTGGCCAACATGAACGTCCAGGGAAGTTAGAGTGATCCTGTTCACATATGATCCTTCAACTTCTACTAAATCCATTGTGTGGTTTTGGATTCTGAAATTGAAGCTGTATGTAGTTCCAACGTTTGATAACCTGACTAAGTACGTTTTCCCTGCAAAAGATGATACTAAGATTTAGGGGCGAACAATTTTTTTACAAACCAGACCAAATAATCAACCAAACAAAAAAACGAACTACAGTTTAGCGGTCAGTTTAAAAAATTATGAAAACCAAACCGTTTCATAAGATCCTTTTTTGGCTTCAGAACTTTTAAACCATAAAACTGGGCCAGACCTTTTCTATTAAAATATATATATTTTATAATATATATTTTATAAAATATGTAAAATATATTCTATATATTTTATAAAATATATAGGATATATTATAAAACATATAAATATTATATAAAAATTAGACGGGTAGTTTCTATAAAATACATATATTCTATAAAATATATAAAATATAATATACATATATATATATATATATTGCAATTCATTTAGTTATCTTGTATTTTATTAAATTGGTTACTTGGTTTACAATTTTAGATTTTTATTGCTCAAAATTGTATTTAATTAAATAAACTAAAAAAGCCAGAACCAAACTAGACTGGTTCTGTTTGTTGACCGGTTTCGGTCAATTGTCAATTTTATCATTTCCAAACGGTTACATACGGTTCGGTTTATAATATGTCTAAAAACCGACCGGACCGGACCATGGACACCCCAACTAAAAATGATCCTTCAAAATATTGACAAAAATGACAAGTTAATACCATTTATAAGTTGTTACAGATAAAAAAGGCGTTCCTACTAACAAGGTCCGGAGAGAGATTGGATCATTTTTATCCTAAAGACTACTACATAGTTGCCAGGAACACGTGAGAAAACTTGAACTCCCTTATCCTACCTTGTGTAACATTGAATGATTCATGAGCATCTGCAAGCGAGTGATTAAATGGGCCTTTTCCATTCAAAAGCATCCATGTTGGTTTTTTAATCTGACTAGATCGAACCGTCTGCATTTTCAAACACCAAAAAAAGAAAAAAGCTTGATGAAAAATGCCTCCCAAAAACATTTTTAGAATTGGACAATCAAGTGAAATTATGTTGTTGCCAAATATAAATTACCTTAAAATCCTCTTCATACCAATCACCAATAAGAAGATCGAACTCATCTTGGGGCTTGTCAAATGGAACCGGTATTACAATTCGATTGTTCACTCGAATCGGGCCGAACCCTCCAGCTGCCTTTTGGAATTGTGTTGAGGGAAAGTAAAAAAAAGTACCTATTTGATCCTTGGTTTGGAAGAAGTATGTCCAGTTTTTAGATGGTTGAATTGGACAATTCGTTCCGGAAACTCCGTCTTGCCAAGAATTTAGCCGTTGTTGTATTCCATTCCTATCAAAAAATGCAAAAAAAAAAAAAAAAAAAAAAAAAAAAATCCGAATAACACGGTCCCTGTATTCTCTTTCATGTATTTTTTTTTAAAACAACTTCATAAAAGTATGTTGGATTCTTTCCAAATTAGATATTTAACATAATCAACTTATCAGAAAATATAATCAACTTACTAGACCACTTCGTATCACGAGTGTATTTAATTAGTTATCAAGTTATATTCTCAAATACCACGACTTTATAAGTAAAAAAATAGAAACTTGTAAAAGTAATAAAGTATATCGTCATACTAAAAAAGTCTTCGTATCACGATTGTATTAATTAGTTATCAAGTAATATTCTCAAATACCACGACTTTATAAGTGAATAAATAGAAACCTGTAAAAGTGATAAAGTATATCATCATACCCAAAAACTAAAGAAACTGATACATACAACCAATCTGTAATATCTTGAACCTTTAAAGCCTAAATATCTAACGAACAATATATTAGAAAAGTTAAAACCTAATCAAATAAAAATCATTGGTGTGTTTGTATATATATATCGTTATCCTTAATTAATGTCATGTAAAATCCCAAAAACTAACTAAAAACATGCAGTGACAGAGACCTAAATTTCATTTCGCAGATGAATCAAAACTTCCTCCGAGATTTGGTCCCGTTCCCATGCAAGAACATAACAATTCAAAAATGTAGAGTTTGCTGTCTTAATTATACTTGATTAAGGATTGCTTAATCAAACAAGTTCTTAATCTAATCCAGGAAAAAAAAAGCTGTCTGAATCTTTCTTTCTGAGTTGGAAAATAGAAATATAGGGCGAAGAGAAGGCTGAGATGTTTACCAAGTCATGAGGAGTGGTTCATCCAAGTGATTGAACACATTAACATGAATAGTATCATCCGTGGTTGTGTTTAGAAGAGGCCCTGGAAACATGCCATTTATCGCGATAACCTAAACAAATACAACCAAATACAACCATAACATGTTATATTTCAAAATTGTTAGTATCTCATCCACATATAACACATGTTTTTTTTTACTCAAATTGGCCAATGTATGATAATATTCTCAACATCTGCCCTCACTTTAGAACATGCCTTCAATCACAAATCACAAGCAAAGCAAGAAATTTTTTTTTTTCTTACCGTCTGATTTGAAATCGGTGAGATTGTTGAGTTATATGCTACATGCCACTCGAAGAAAAGATCAGCCGCCCTTGTTGTGCTACCTAATAAAAGAGTAAAAACAAGCAGAATTTGAAGAATGTGGTCTTTTTTACCACTACCCATTTCTTGCTTTTCTTTCGACTGAAGAGTAGATTTGATGCACGAAATTCTTCAGAGGCTAGATGTCAGTTTGCAAAGAGAAAAGAATTGGAAATAATTTTATGATGGAGTAACTAGAGAGTAGAAGGAGAAAGAACATGGCAAAATAAAAAGATTGGGGCAATACAAAATATATTTTTTAGGGTGCCAGGTTGAATATTAGATTGTTGTGTTTTAAATCTCCTTTATAGATGATACTGAAACCCAAGTTGAATTGTAGATTGTATCTGTATGTTTTAAAAATTTGTAGATAACGTAGGTATCTGGGATAAGTTATAATTAATCTATTTCATTTTGTCATTTTCCATCATGTTTATCTGATGTAGTCTCATAAATCCAAACTATTGTATTGTAATATAAATTTGTTAATGTACGAGGTGAAAGTTGAATAGATTGTTTTTACTAAATAAAAAGAGAAATATTTATTAACTGACTGGTATCATAACCATATATGTATAATAGAAACTTTGATATATAATTGATATAATTATTTTTGGCATTTATATGTCTTGAATATAGTCCTATGGTTTTATACTTACATTTTAAACCCTTTAGTTGGAAGCCTATAATTAGCCCCCCCCACCCAATAGGACATTTTTTATAGTAAAATAAATTATGTATTTCGTCTTATGCATTTGACGAACAAGTTTATTTATTAAACAACGTAACCTTTATTCTACTCTAGTGTGACATCCTCAAATATAAGTTGCTATACGTAGATGGCAAAAAGTTGTGCTGGTGTTACCTTCAAGGCAAGGATATGAGTACAAAAGTAATCTCTACGCCCGGTGTGTGTGTGTGTCTATATATATATATATATATATATATATATATATATATATAGATATATATATATATATATATATATATATATATATATATATATATATATATATCAGCCTAATTCTCTTAATTTTAATTTTAATGCATGAAGTTGACCTATTACCATGTTTTCATGGATAGAAGTTGGCATTGATTAAGATAAAAACATTTTATCAAAGTAGATACAGATTTGCTTTGGCTAATTAGTGTTATCAGGTTTACGTTCATCACAAAAGTTGGGATATGCATGACATGAGAAGATGTTAACTATGACTAATCCAGAAACGTGATGGTTAGAAAGTGAATTAGTAGTTGATTTGACACGATACTTATAGACTAATAGTAAAAATAATAATTATAGATTAGATGTAATAGTACGTGGTGTCATGAATGTACATGACCACTTTGATATACATGTGCTTTCTTTTATCTGATTACTAATATATTGATAAGCGTGTATGTGATTAATATTGATAAACATGTTTTGTATTAGATGATTTGACCGTTTATGAGCTAAGTTTTAAGTGATTAATGTCAACTTAACAACTTAGTACATCATTTTCTATTTCTTTTTCTTTTTTTATTTATTTGAAATGTGTCAATATAAAAATGTCGTATGATAGATTAGGTAACTATTTTGGGATAGATAACTCGTTGATAGCCGGCCCTCTGTCATGAACTTCGGCCGTCCACCGTGCATTTGGTTGTTGCCGGTGGCTGTGGTGGACGGTGGCCAACTGTTGCCGGCAGTGAGTCTGCTTATTTGAATTTTTGAGGGTGGAAACCGAAATTTTTTGTTTTGAAGAGTAAGTCGACTTTTCTAAAAGTTGATACTCTATTTGTCTCAAAAATATTATTTTAATGTGAATTTGTCATAATTTAAAAAAGTCAAATCATTATATTCATTATTCGTGTTCTAATCTTAGTTTGTTAACGGAAGAAAACTAGAGGAAATCATGTAATTGTTGATTGATGGCAGTATGAAACATTGAATACTAAAAATATTTTAGAGGTGGACAATATCTTTGAGACAAACCAAAGTAGATACTACAATATTTTTGGGACGGTTGGAGTAATTTGAACTGTTACTTGCCCTTTATAATCATAACCATGATTTATATTAAAAAAATACTACTATCTAATAAAGTTATGACTGTGTCTTTCTTCTTTCATATTTTTCCATTACAAGAAAGTACAATATTTACATAAAATAATGACATTATTTGCGTAAAGTGATTTATATATTAAAGAAGACGTTATAGAAACAAAAATCGATACGAAATTGAATATTCTACACTATCCACATTAATGTTTGATTGTATAAAATTGATTAAGCTAGGTAATTTAAAAATCAAATTAATTCAAACATGATTCAAATCAAATATTGTAAATCATGATCCAAGTGAAAAGTATAAAATAAACACCATGTTAATAATGGATTATAAGTTGGGAGGAATGGGCTTGTCATAACGTTGGGCTCGTCATTTCATTGCTCTTGGGTTGTGAGAAATTAAATTAAATTAAATTTTTGAAAAATTGTATTTGAACGAAATAAAAGATCACCCTATACATGTAATCTTTTTCCAAAATGTTTCGTGGTGTCAAGAACTTCTAAATATTTTTTTTCCTTTTGAAAAAAAAAATAAACAAAGGAAGAAATTGTTTGAAATCAAGAAACATGCGTGATACCTTGTATTTCACATCAATTATAGATGAAACATTAAGGTTAGCGAGGTTTAAACAGGATATAAAGTCATCTTAAAGTATATTTAGGGGATTAGATACGATCTACATTTTAGGTTGACTTTGCATTTTTTGTTTTTGTTTTTGTCTTTTATTATCTGTGCGTACACAAGGTTATAGATGTTTTAATATCGGCAGCTTTCTATTTGTATTTACTAAATTCTTTTACTAATACACTAGCACACCATATACCTATTGTTGTGACATCTGTACAGGTATATATAGAGTCAGAGTCTCACTGGAAGCAAACTCTCTATCCTTTGGGACGGAAGTAGTATTTGCCTGTCTCTCACCCTCCCCAGATCCTAGAGATAGCTTTTACTGTTGTTATGATATATTAGTATGTGTTGTTGTTGTTGTATAGATGAAACATTAGATTGACATATCACACGGTCAATATACTTGATATTAAATTGAGAAATGCGTTTTTGATGCTCGCAAAAATTAAGACGTTTCGGATGTACCAGCCTCTGCGTTTGCGCAGGTCCAGAAAGGGGCAGATCGCTTTGCGATATGATGTATGCAGTCTTACCTTATATTTTGTGCAATAGGCTGTTTCTACAGCTCGAACCTGTGATTTCAATGTCATAAAACGGCAACCTTAAAAGTTGCTTCAAGAACCGCCTCGCTCGCAAAAATTAGGATAACAAGAAAAAGTAATACTAGAAGTTCTTAGAATTATTATCTCTTGATGGACAAAAGATTTAAATTCATTTAGATACCACCAATGGGATCAAAACAGAATTGATACAGTGTAGGTTTTACTTGAAAACTATAAATATTTTATTGTTACACAATAAGACATACTAGCCATGTGATCCGAGCGATACATGGGAAACAAAGTACAATATATTTTAAATTATAGATTTTTAATATTAATCAAACTATTTTTGATAGAGTCTGGGATCTCACTGGAAGCAGAATCTCTATCCCTTGGGGACAGGGGTATTGTTTGTTACTAGTTACCCTCCCCAGACTCTCGCGATAGCTTTTGATGTTGTTGGGAAGGGACAGAGGTATTGTTTGACTACTAGTTACCCTCCCCAGACTCTCGCGATAGCTTTTGATGTTGTTGGGATATACTGAGTACGGATGATGATGATGAATCAAACTATTTTTGCATATAAAAAAATGATGTTATATAGGATTTTGAATCACTGAAACTCTTTGAGGCTGTTAAAACAGAGAAAATTTTACTTATGTAATGTGATATTTACTTGAGTATGTATTATGCTTTTATGTATAGACACATGCATATTTATATATAATAGATACATATATAAATAGCCCTATATATGTGTGTATTGATGATACAAAAAGATCAGTATAAAACCACAGTACATAAGAAAACAAAATTATATGCAATGTTGATAATACATTTAGTACTTTTTCTAAAAAAAATGCTTAACAGTTACAAGTTAGTGGTTCAGGTTAAATAAACAATCAATTTTATTACATGATTTTGCAAAATTGAATTTGCTTTTGTCTGTGCAAATTTGCCTCAGTTGTTAGCTAAAATATAGTATATAAAATTCATTTCGGGCTTGTAAATATAACTATTAATTAATATTTTGCAACATATAAGATCAATTATGTTATGCCCCGCACCCTCCGTAGAATAATTAAAAGACAGAGAAGAAATTAAAGGAGATTAATGATGGTCAACGATAATGAATTAGGAATTAAGTATGAGATTAATTAGAAATTAATGAGAAGATTAAATATTAGAATTAAATTGCATTTAATTTTAGAATTAAATAATAGAGGATTATCCTTTAAGATAAATAAGATAATAGATATAATTTAGAAACTCCAAACTTTCCCCATTCCATATAAAAACTGACATACGTCAGTTTCCTCATTACGCCGAGAAAACTGACGCAGTCCTTCCATCCCCATAGGCGACGTTGGCATCCTCAACCCTAGGCAAGGATTTCTTCAAGATCCATCCTTCAATCTTCGTCCGATCTTCCTTCGTTCTTCGAGTAATCAAAGGCAAGTAATCATCTTATAAGTTCCTACGATTTGTGAAAAAAAAGGCCTACTTTTGATATTAAATGGATCACCATGTAGTAGTTTCCTTCCGTGATTATTTGTATATGATTTATGTGTTTGGTGTTGACGATTTGGCCATTACATGTTGAAATCTTGTTTGTTGTTCATGGTTTACGTGTGATCATGTGAATCCCCATCCCTTGAATCCCACTTGCTTGATGATGGCGGTTGAAGGGAGGGATGAGTGAAAAGGTTAGGTTTTGGGGTTGATTTGGTGAAAGATTCGAGTTTTAGAATTTAATCGTTGACGTGCGTGTGAAGGATCTGGTTTGAGAAGATTAAGAATGGATTGATAGGGAAGATTAGGCTTGGAATGATGGGAAGAGAGTTGGAAAACGAAGGGGATATAGATCTGCGGATTCTGCAGAAATCGCAGGATGAAGATTCTGAAATTCTATGACGTCGATCGATCGACGTATAACAGGTGAGAGATCGACGTGCCTCAGATGCACGTCGATCGATCGACGTGGAAGGAGTGAGAGATCGACGTGCCTCAGATGCACGTCGATCGATCGACGTAGTTCAGGGTGAGAGTATGACGTGTAGTAAGTGAGGGTATGACGTGTAGTAAGTGAGGGTATGACGTGAGGGTATGACGTGAGGGTATGATGTGAGGGTATGACGTGAGGGTATGACATAGGTTGAGTGAGAGATCGACGTGCCTCAGATGGACGTCGATCGATCGACGTCAGGGTATGACGTCAACCAGTTTTGTGGGAAAGTAAGGGAAGAAAGAGGGAAGCTAGAGGATCCTTTGGGTGACTTTAGGGACTTCTTAGGACCTGATTATGACTAGTCTAAGTCTTGGAAACATGACTTAAGATGGTGAATCAAGGTTGAAGAATTTGAAGGGTATTCGAATCGGAGTTCAACGTGGATGACCTAGGAGGATTAGGAAATGAACGTATGAGGTGTTATAGTGTTCTTCGAAAGAAAGATAGGAGTACTCGCATGAGTGTGTGAAGTTTAGTAGCAAGACTAAGTGTTGATGACCTAGTTGAAGCATAAACTTTGATGTGTAAGCTAGAGAAGTCTTGTGTGTTACTTGTACTTGCGCATGTGAACAGGAACTGCATATGTGAATGAGATATGTGATTGAAACGAGGAGTCTTGCATCATGGCACGTGCATTGCATATGGATTGGAAAAGAGATGTGCTTCGGCACAGATTTGCGAAGGTGACCTGTAATGTAAAACGGAATGGAAATATAAGCCGGGGAGCATTGCAGGGCACAAAAGGCTGTAACACAAACCGGGATGGAAATATAAGCCGGGACGCGTTACAGGGTATAAAGTTGTCTGTAATGCTAATCGGAATGGAAATATAAGCCGAGGTGCATTACAGGGTATAAAGTTGTCTGTAACGTAAACCGGGATGAAAATATAAGCCAGGGCGCGTTACAGGGTATAAAGTTATGTGATGTGACCGGACATTGTGACATGCATTGCACTGTTTAAAAGAGAAAGTGTTCATGCATATGTGAATGTGTAGTGTAGTGCATATTTTGACATGCATCACGAGAGTCAATGTGGTATGAATGTGAGTGGTATCTGATTGCCTATGAATTGTTAATTGTGTGCAAATTGCTGTACTTGCTATATTAAGTTATTCGCTTATATATTTGGAAGTTTACAAGACATGTGCCCCACAACTCCCTGGAATTATATGTATTACTCATGTCTTGCCATGTGTTGATCCCGTATGTCTTATAAGCGGGTTACTTGCTAGCGTTGTTCGCTAAGGGTACTGCCTTTGTGTTACAGGAGAACCTGAGTATGACATGATCTTTATTGAGGATGACGGCGAGTGGGCTGAATGGGATGTATAGTGACATTTTGGGAGCTAGTTGAGACAGTTATTATTAACTCCAGTTCTTGTATATACTTGAGGATTAGTTCGTTATGCCTTTTGAGATTTTATTATCATTGGATACACGGAATTTGATGGTGGAGATTTATTAGATATATGTGTTTCCGCACTTGTTTCTCTTACGTCATGGATGATTTGTATTCTAGAGATGAGACGTCTTGTAGTCTTCTCAGTAAGCTACGACGGGTGAACCGGATCAGATTCCGCTGTCCGGGTCGGGGCGCTACAGGTGGTATCAGAGCCTAGGCTTCAGATCTACCTCGGAGACCTAGGTTATGACATATAGAGACTTAAGTTATGATTTACACCCTAAGATTGATCTTTAGGTCTAAGTATGTGGTCCTAGATTTAAGTTTGATTGGGATGGGTGTGCGAACGAGCGCGACTAAGAGCAATCAATAAATGTTATTTATTTTAGTTTATAAATTCAGTCTTGTACAACGTTATGGACCTCAAGTACTTATTTTTGGGACTGCTAAGTACTAATAAGCGTGACCTTGCAGAAAATGCCTCCTAGACGTGACAATCAAGGGAACGGTGGCAACGGGGACAATAACCCTCCACCACCACCACCAGTCCTAGTCCCACAAGCATTGATAGACGCTATCACAGTGATAGCGCAAGGGCTTGCTCAGCAGCAGCAACAACCACAACAACCTCCTCCACCACCTCCCCAGCAAGGCATCAGATACTATATTGGGGAGATGCGCAAGATGCATACCTCAAACTTCGAAGGGACCACTGACCCAGAAGTGGTTGGGTTTTGGCTGGACGAAGTGGAAAAATGCTTCAGGCTTGTACAGGTGCCTGAAGATCTAAAGGTGGACGTAGCCACGCCATTTCTGACTGGCAGAGCCAACGCATGGTGGAATGGCATTCTGCCCAAGATGACTTCTCCTGTTAAGTGGAGACAGTTTGTGAAGGCCTACAAAGACTACTACGTGCCTGAGACTGCCGTTTTGGAGAAGATGAGGCAGTTCAATAAGTTTGAGCAAGGGAGGATGACAGTTTCCGATTACGCTGACAGGTTCCATGCCTTGGGCAAATTCACACCCTTGGTATTGGAAAATAATCGGATGAAGATGCTAAAGTTCGAAGAGGGTCTGAACCCCCGCATACGGACGGCTATAGCGGGGTCAAGTCTAAAAACATTTGAGGAAATGCTGGATGCATGTTACCGAGTGGAGAGTGACATGCGTAGGTCACAACCAAGAGAGGCTCGGGAGGAATCGAGCAAGAGGCCGAGAGTGGAGCAAAGTGGAGGTAGACCCGGACGTTGGGTCAAGATCCCCAAAAAAGGACAAGCGGGGCCAGTCCAAAGGGCACCGCAGCCAAACCAACCTGATCGCCAAGCACCTGCAGAATGCCCACACTGCCATAAAAGACACGTGGGCGAGTGTTGGAAAATAACAGGTGCGTGCTTCAGGTGTGGAAAGTCAGGCCATAGGATCAGGGACTGTCCTGAATGGAATCCTAAACCTCAAGCCAGAGCAGGGCCAGCCCAACAGCAGAAAGGCAGGCCCAATGCGAGAGTCCACGCCATGACGGACGCTGAAGTCCAGGAGGACGCAAATGTGGTGACAGGTATGACCTAAGTTAAATAATAGTTGCTCAAGCTGAATTTTAGTCCTTTAGGTTGATGACTGTATATGTGTCATGTGAAAACCTTTATGTGTTACCCTCTTGTGATTAGGTGTGATCTTAGTTAACAAAGTACCCGACAATGTGTTATTTGATAGTGGAGCTAGTCACTCCTTCATTTCTAAACGATTCGCCAAAGGACTCGACTGTTTACCCGAATGGCTTGAGAACCCATTTAGGGTGCAGGCAGCAGGCGAGCAAGTACTGGTTTCTCACCACCAGTACAAAGATTGTGACTTGGAATTGGATGGAAAGACATTCTCGGTGACTTTAGTCCCAATTCCAATGAAGGACTTCGATGTAATATTGGGCATGGATTGGCTGACCAAGAATCATGCCAATATTGATTGTAAGCTTAAACAAGTGACCCTCAAGGACCCCGAGATGAATGAAATAAAGGTCCAAGGAAACGTCAAGATAACCAAAGCTCCAAAGAAGATATACTTGACGGCGATTAAGGCCTTTAAGGCTTTGCAAAAAAGAGCAGAGGGGTATATGGTGTATGCCGTAGATGCTAAGCGAGAGGTTCCATCTATGGATCAAATTCCGGTGATCAATGAGTTCAAGGACGTATTTCTGGACGACTTACCGGGAGTTCCGCCATCGAGAGAAGTGGAGTTTGAGATCAATTTGATACCAGGAGCCGAGTCTATATCTAAGGCACCCTACAGAATGGCTCCAGCTGAACTTAAGGAACTTAAAGGACAACTTCAGGAGTTGCTGGACAAGAAGTTGATTCGCCCCAGTGTATCACCTTGGGGAGCTCCTGTATTATTTGTGAAGAAGAAAGATGGCAGCTTGCGGTTGTGTATTGATTACCGCGAGTTGAATAAGATCACCATAAAGAACAAATATCCTCTGCCAAGGATTGAAGATTTATTTGATCAACTAAAGGGAGCCCGATGGTTTTCAAAGATTGACCTTCGTCAGGGGTATCATCAGCTGCTTGTGAAAGCGGGAGATGTTCCTAAGACCGCTTTCCGGACTCGATACGGGCATTATGAATTTTTGGTGATGCCTTTTGGATTAACTAATGCCCCAGCGGCCTTCATGGACTTGATGAATACCGTATTTTGTAAGCAGTTGGACCAATTCGTAGTAGTTTTCATCGATGACATTTTGGTATACTCCCCCGACGAGCAAGCACACGCTGAACACTTAAGAGTGGTGTTGCAAATCTTGAGACAACAAAATCTTTACGCCAAATTCAGCAAGTGTGAATTTTGGTTAAAGAGTGTAGCTTTTCTCGGTCACGTGATTTCGGAAGAAGGGATCTCTGTGGATCCTAAGAAGATAGAAGCCATCACTGAATGGCCAAGACCCACAAATGTGACCGAAGTCAGAAGCTTCCTGGGCTTGGCAGGCTACTATAGGAAGTTTGTAGAGGGATTCTCAACGATAGCAGTTCCATTGAGCCGACTTACACGGAAGAAGACCAAGTTCGAATGGACTGCTGAATGCGAGCAGAGCTTTACCGAGCTCAAGAAGAGATTGACCACAGCCCCGGTGTTGGCACAACCCTCCGGCACCGACGGTTTCGTGATCTATAGTGACGCGTCCAAGAAAGGACTAGGTATGTACATCATTACCATTAATGCATTGTATATACTTATGCAAGTCCTAAATTAACTTTCTGTTTATAGGGTGTGTCTTGATGCAAAATGAACGAGTCATTTCGTACGCGTCAAGACAATTGAAGCCATATGAGCAGAATTACCCGACGCATGACTTGGAACTTGCAGCCGTGGTATTTGCTCTTAAGATCTAGAGACACTATCTATATGGAGAAAAATGTGCCGTGTTCACGGATCACAAGAGCTTGAAGTACCTATTCTCGCAGAAGGAGCTAAATATGAGACAGAGAAGATGGTTGGAATTACTCAAGGACTACGATCTGGCCATCAACTACCATCCGGGTAAGGCCAACAGAGTGGCGGACGCATTGAGCAGAAAGTCTGGCCACGCGAGACAATCTCCGTTAGAACGAGAGATCGAGGAGTTTGATCTTGAATTGGTGGATTCAGTGGCAAATGTCCTTACAGCTTTGTCTATCAGCCCAGACTTGGTAGACAGAATCAAAGAAGCGCAGTATGAGGATTCAGCACTGAAAGAAATCCGCGACAAAGTATCCACGGGACCAGTAAAAGACTTCCAGTTGCGAGAGGATGGAAGTCTATGGTTTCAGAATCGGTTATGCGTACCAGTTAAAAACGAACTCCGAACGGAATTGCTCCAAGAAGCGCATAACTCAAGGGTGTCTATCCACCCAGGGAGCACTAAGATGTACAAGGACCTCAAAAGAAATTATTGGTGGATAAGGATGAAGAGATCTATAGCGGAGTATGTTGAGAGATGTTTGGTATACCAACAAGTCAAGGCCGAACATCAACGACCTGGTGGCTTGATGATGCCGCTAGAGATTCCGGAGTGGAAGTGGAAACACGTGACGATGGATTTCGTAATGGGACTACCCAAGACCCGAAATGGTAACGAGATGATTTGGGTAATTGTAGACCGTTTGACAAAGACAGTCCATTTCATAGCTATGCCACATGGTACGTCTTATGAGAAGCTTTCCAATATATATGTGGATAACATTGTGAGCTTACATAGAGTCCCAGTCAGCATTGTGTCGGACCGTGATCCCAAGTTCACTTCTAAGTTTTGGAGGGTATTCCAGAAGGCAATGGGTACCGAATTGAGAATGAGTACCGCATACCACCCTCAACCGGATGGACAATCCGAGAGAACCATCCAAACCTTGGAAGATATGCTGAGAGCATGCACCTTAGATTTTAAAAGAAACTGGGATAGCATGTTGAAGTCAATGGAGTTCTCATATAATAACAGCTATCACAGTGCAATTGGCATGGCGCCATTTGAAGCTTTATATGGACGTAAGTGTAGGTCCCCCGTTTGTTGGGATGAAGTCGGAGAAAGGACAATCACTGCACCCGAGTTGGTTGAACAAACTGTTGAAAAGGTCAAGGTGATAAGAGAGAAATTGAAGGTGGCTCAGGATCGTAATAAGAGTTGGGCCGATTCCAAGAGGCGGCCTCTGGAGTTCGAGGAAGGTGAGAAGGTCTATTTACGAGTTTCACCAACCAAAGGAGTCGCAAGATTCGGAATGAAGGGCAAGTTAAGCCCTAGATATATTGGCCCTTACGAAGTTCTTGATAAAGTTGGTGAAAGAGCATACAGACTCGCCTTACCTCCGAATTTGTCACAAGTCCATAACGTATTTCACGTATCCCAACTACGGGAATATGTACCGGACCCGAGCCATGTCCTTGAAGCTCAACCCTTGGATGTGAAAGAAGATGGCACTTACGAAGAGCATCCAATAAGGATTGTGGATAGAAAAGATCAAGTCCTACGCCGACGCGTCATTCCGTATGTCAAAGTTCAGTGGAGTAACCGTACGGAGCGTGAAGCCACATGCGAGCTTGAAGAGCAAATGAAGGAACTATATCCACATCTTTTCCAATAAGGTACGCCAGTTTCGAGGACGAAACTTTTTATAAGGAGGGTGGAATGTTATGCCCCGCACCCTCCGTAGGATAATTAAAAGACAAAGAAGGAATTAAAGGAGATTAATGATGGTCAACGATAATGAATTAGGAATTAAGTATGAGATTAATTAGAAATTAATGAGAAGATTAAATATTAGAATTAAATTGCATTTAATTTTAGAATTAAATAATAAAGGATTATCCTTTAAGATAAATAAGATAATAGATATAATTTAGAAACTCCAAACTTTCCCCATTCCATATAAAAACTGACATACGTCAGTTTCCTCATTACGCCGAGAAAACTGACGCAGTCCTTCCATCCCCATAGGCGACGTTGGCATCCTCAACCCTAGGCAAGGATTTCTTCAAGATCCATCCTTCAATCTTCGTCCGATCTTCCTTCGTTCTTCGAATAATCAAAGGCAAGTAATCATCTTACAAGTTCCTACGATTTGTGAAAAAAAGGCCTACTTTTGATATTAAATGGATCACCATGCAGTAGTTTTCTTCCGTGATTATTTGTATATGATTTATGTGTTTGGTGTTGACGATTTGGCCATTATATGTTGAAATCTTGTTTGTTGTTCATGGTTTACGTGTGATCATGTGAATCCCCATCCCTTGAATCCCACTTGCTTGATGATGGCGGTTGAAGGGAGGGATGAGTGAAAAGGTTATGTTTTTGGGGTTGATTTGGTGAAAGATTCGAGTTTTAGAATTTAATCGTTGACGTGCGTGTGAAGGATCTGGTTTGAGAAGATTAAGAATGGATTGATAGGGAAGATTAGGCTTGGAATAATGGGAAGAGAGTTGGAAAACGAAGGGGATATAGATCTGCAGATTCTGCAGAAATCGCAGGATGAAGATTCTGAAATTCTATGACGTCGATCGATCGACGTATAGCAGGTGAGAGATCGACGTGCCTCAGATGCACGTCGATCGATCGACGTGGAAGGAGTGAGAGATCGACGTGCCTCAGATGCACGTCGATCGATCGACGTAGTTCAGGGTGAGAGTATGACGTGTAGTAAGTGAGGGTATGACGTGTAGTAAGTGAGGGTATGATGTGTAGTAAGTGAGGGTATGACGTGAGGGTATGATGTGAGGGTATGACGTGAGGGTATGACGTAGGTTGAGTGAGAGATCGACGTGCCTCAGATGGACGTCGATCGATCGACGTCAGGGTATGATGTACGTAGATCGATCGACGTCAGGGTATGACGTCAACCAGTTTTGTTGGAAAGTAAGGGAAGAAAGAGGGAAGCTAGGGGATCCTTTGGGTGACCTTAGGGACTTCTTAGGACCTGATTATGACTAGTCTAAGTCTTGGGAACATGACTTAAGATGATGAATCAAGGTTGAAGAATTTGAAGGGTATTCGAATCGGAGTTCAACGTGGATGACCTAGGAGGATTAGGAAATGAACGTATGAGGTGTTATAGTGTTCTTCGAAAGAAAGATAAGAGTACTCGCATGAGTGTGTTAAGTTTAGTAGCAAGACTAAGTGTTGATGACCTAGTTGAAGCATAAACTTTGATGTGTAAGCTAGAGAAGTCTTGTGTGTTACTTGTACTTGCGCATGTGAACAGGAACTGCATATGTGAATGAGATATGTGATTGAAACGAGGAGTCTTGCATCATGGCACGTGCATTGCATATGGATTAGAAAAGAGATGTGCTTCGGCACAGATTTGCGAAGGTGACCTGTAATGTAAACCGGGATGGAAATATAAGCCGGGGCGCATTGCAGGGCACAAAAGGCTGTAACACAAATCGGGATGGAAATATAAGCCGGGGCGCGTTACAGGGTATAAAGTTGTCTGTAATGCTAATCGGGATGGAAATATAAGCCGAGGTGCATTACAGGGTATAAAGTTGTCTGTAACGTAAACCAGGATGGGAATATAAGCCGGGGCGCGTTACAGGGTATAAAGTTATGTGATGTGACCGGACATTGTGACATGCATTGCACTGTTTAAAAGAGAAAGTGTTCATGCATATGTGAATGTGTAGTGTAGTGCATATTTTGACATGCATCACGAGAGTCAATGTGGTATGAATGTGAGTGGTATCTGATTGCCTATGAATTGTTAATTGTGTGCAAATTGTTGTACTTGCTATATTAAGTTATTCGCTTATATATTTGGAAGTTTACAAGACATGTGCCCCACAACTCCCTGGAATTATATGTATTACTCATGTCTTGCCATGTGTTGATCCCGTATGTCTTATAAGCGGGTTACTTGCTAGCGTTGTTCGCTAAGGGTACTGCCTTTGTGTTACAGGAGAACCTGAGTATGACATGATCTTTATTGAGGATGACGGCGAGTGGGCTGAATGGGATGTATAGTGACATTTTGGGAGCTAGTTGAGACAGTTATTATTAACTTCAGTTCTTATATATACTCGAGGATTAGTTCGTTATGCCTTTTGAGATTTTATTATCATTGGATACACGGAATTTGATGGTGGAGATTTATTAGATATATGTGTTTCCGCACTTGTTTCTCTTACGTCATGGATGATGTGTATTCTAGAGATGAGACGTCTTGTAGTCTTCTCAGTAAGCTACGACGGGTGAACCGGTTCGTTTTCCACTTATAGTGACAGCTGACTTCTTTTGCACCTACAAGCATAAGATAAGACCCCACACACACACATACATATTTCACTTGTAACAGGGAATGTATTATTATGGATCATCGGAAGACAACATACCCCGCTATAGGCGCGAGCTTCTACAGCAATGGGGTAATGTTGTTATTGTATGAGAGCTAAATTCCTTTTGCACCTACAACCATAAAATAAGACCGTACATATATATGTGTGTGTGTAAACACACACAGATATATGTGTATTTATTTATATATGTATAGAGGGGTGAAAGTTGAGCCTTATCTTATATAATAGATAAGGCCAAAACGAAGGGATGGGGAGTTTGAATTCCATGAAACTAAAAAGAATGGAGGGGTGAAAATTGAGGGAAAAGAGGAGAAAAAATTTCAGGGAAAATAGTGGTCTTCTATAACTTCTCACAAAACATGGGAGTACGATAATATTGGGACCGGATCTCCTCGCCCTCCACACCCTCACTCCCTTATCTATCGCCCGCCACATGACAGTAAGGGAGTGGTGATGCTTGATGCGAGTGACACTCATCTAGCCTCACCACCTTACCTTGCTGTCACGTAGCGGGCGGTGGGCAAGGAGGTGAGAGTCGTCACCCCACCTTACTGCCACGTGGCATGCGGTGGACAAAAAGGTGATGGTGTGGGGGTGAGTAGATCTCATCTCGATAATATTACTAGTAAGATATCCGAAGCGTCGAGTACGGCAAAAGAAGATCTTGGCCGTCTAACGAGAGTATTTTTGATCAATTGGACTTTATTGGTAAATTTGCAAAATCTAGGACAATTTTATTTATTTTTTATGATTTCATCAAGCCACTAATCATCTTTTAGGAGACAATATTCGTTGTGTAATATTCTCTGCTTAATATAAAACGCTATTATTTTTTCAAAAAAATGCACACTGCACCTTGACTGTGTGTCAAAATAAAGGTGTAATGTGTTTTTCTTAAACAAAATTATATTGTTTTTACCGAGCAAGGAATATTGGGCCGGGAAATATTAAACATGCCATCCTATCCCATCTTTCAAGCCTTTCAATCATTGCATACACTTTCATATGATTGCTTCGGCTACAACTCAAACACCTTCTGATCCGCGCATTGACTCACCGCGCTCCCCACAATGTGATACGTAACCTGCTGCCACGTGTCGTGCGGTGACGCACACGGTGAAAGAGGATGAGTGAGGATATCTGAACCCCCTTCCGATCTAAGATCTTTTGTTATATAAAAAGTTCTAAGTCCTCAATGTTTGGCTATATAGAATCTTGTGAGTAAAATGAAGTCAAAGGCAAACTTTTTTTTTTAACTTTTGAATATGATTGAATAAAGCAAAATGACTTAATAAATTGATCGCGCTTCTTACACTGTGAAGTAACAGTCGATCGACACTGTTTGATATGATTTTCAATATGAGTCATCGGCAAAACGACTTATATGGGTTTCTAACACATGGATATGGCTGCGTACATCTCTCCATACCTCGCCATAGGAGGGGGCCTCTAAGTCAATGGAGTAATGTTGTTGTTGTGGTTGAGTAAAAAATCACATAAATTCATAGGTAAACTACCTAATACAGAAACAATAATTCATGCAACTACTGAAAATATTTTCTCACTAAAAGCCATTAAAATAAAGTGAAAGCATAAAACTACACAGGCCAGGTCTCCTCGCCTGTGGAAAATGGATGACGAAATGATCTTCTGACATATGGAAACATGGGACTATGAAGCTGGATAAGAAATAACCAGAGAGAAGTGTGAGGTTGAGTGAGGTTGAATGACTCTCATCGGTTGGTGAGGAGATCCCACTGGAAAACGGGTTGAGATCTTTTCACCCCAATTTTCCTTACCTCCTTTGTGACCACACGACACGTGGTAGCAAGGGATGTTGGTGAGCCTAGATGAGGGTGACTCTCATCTAGCCTCACCACCCCCTTTGCTGTCACGTGCCGCGCGGTCATGCGTCACCGCACTCCACTTACGGTGAAGTGATCCTATCCCCTGGAAAACTATAGCTATTCGATGGTATGATGCTATGATTATGTTTTTTTTTGAGTTAATTTCTACAATCATCATATTCAGAAAAATAATTAATATCAAAGAATAAATTTCCTTTATAGAAATGTTAATTGATTTTATTCTTTTTTTTACGCCATAAAAGACAAAACATGCACGCGGATTGGTGACAATATTTTAAAAAACTGATTATATTATATTCATGAGCTCATTAGAAATATTATAATAAAAAGTCTATTAAATACTCGTAATATCCATGCTGGTAACCGATTGTGTTACATTTCAACATCAACAACACATACTCACTATATCTCTACGTCAGCAAAATTTATCGCTAGAGTCTGCGAAAGTTATAGTCAGATAAACAATGCCTATATCCCAAATGATAGAGAGTTTGCTTTTGGCAAGACCTTCGGCTCTATATGTACCTACGTCAATTGAGTTTCTTCCCTTACAGTGAACCAATTTGGTTTCATGACAGGAAGATCAACTATGGAAGCAATACACATTATAAGAGGATTGATGGATAAGTATAAGGAGAAGAATTGCGATCTACAATATGGTCTTCATCAATCTTGAAAAGCGTATGATAATGTGTCACGTAGACTGATTTTAACTTCAATCACAATAAATTACTATATAATAATTCAATGTACAATTATAATTTAATGTCAAAGGGACCCTAGAAGTTCGATTTCATTACGAGGCACGGAAATACTAATAATAACCATAACAATTACAATATAAGAAAAGTAATCAGCCATAATTAGAGTAAGAGCAGCTTTCACAATTTACAGTTAAAGAGAACTTTCTTTTGAAGAAAGGGCCCTCTAGAGAACATGCATCATTGATAAATAAATCAATGATAAGTTTTTTTTTCCTGGGGGGTGGTGGGATGGGGAGGGGGTTCTGATTTTTCTTTATTTTTGAGTTGTTTTCATTGAGCTTGAGTAGAAAGAAAGAAGATAGACGGGCCAGCAACAACATTTTGCTAGTTGAAAAAGGGGATAGGATACTTCACCGCAAGGGGGAGCGGTGACGCGTGACTGTGCGACACGTGACAGCAAGGGGGGTGGTGAGGCTAGATGCAGGTGACCCTCATCTAGCCTCACCACCCTCTTTTGCTGTTACGTGTCGCGTGGTCACAAAGAGGGTGAGAAAAATGGAGATGAGGAGATTCCAAACCTTGAAAAAGATGTTTAATATATTTGGATTCTAAACCACAACCATTTTTGAGTTGTTCAGCAAAGTGCCAAATTGGTTAAAGATTACTTGTCAACGCACCCACATTTGCCTGTGGCTTTTAGTGAGTTTTCTTTTTCCCTACTTCATCACATTGACTCATCTTTTGATGTGACATAGCTTTGTGTCTTTGTAACAATATCAGAATTTCGAGCCACGAAAACAACTTTTTTGTATAAAGTGTAGGGTGAAACTAAATACATCAGATCTGGAACCGATCTTGCTTCTTCTCACCTTGTATAAACGCAAAAGTCTAGTACACTAAAAATGCTCTTAATGCTTTGTCCCTTTTACCTTCTCAAACACACGCAATCATTCTGCAGTAACTTCTTAGAACAATAATAATGGTGAGAGTTTAGTTTGTATTCAAACTAACATATGCTATTGTACGATTGCATGCCTTAGGTGATAACCCAATGGTGAAGCTTAGAAAATTAGATAACTCTTACTCTCAAAGTTGGCAGTTAAAAAGTTATTAGCTTTTTTAACATAGTTTTATCTAAAAGTTGGATAAAACGCACATTTAAAGTTGACGGTTCGAAATATGTTATCTCTTTTTCATAGTTGGGATGACAAAAATATATGGTATAGTTTTCTCTTTTTGAGTTAGGATGACCAATTGAAATGCATATTTAGGCCGTTTAACCGAGACTATACTCGTTTAAAGCACATCTGTTGATCTCACTTATTGCTGTTGCAATATATACATGTACAATAGACGGGTATTGCACCATAAGGTAAATGCCCAGGGCTTTTCCGCTATAAAAAACTAAGGTGGCGTTTGGTTTGCACTTGGATATCGGAATCAGAATCGAAATGGGTATGACAGTGGATGGGTTTGAGAGCATACGGGTTAGGACGTAAAAGTCATAGTTGTTTGGTATTGAAGTGGGAATGAGTATGATTGACATTGATGGTGTTTGGAACGTATCAGAATTGAAATATGTATCGAAGGTGGACCACCGGAAAATTGGTAGAAAAAATTTGACCGGCGGGCGACGACGGTGGCCGGCATTGACCGGTTCGAAACCCATACATCTCATTTCTCTATATTGATAGAGAGTGATGAGCCAAAGAATACCCCTCGTTAGTCAATGACGGTCAACGCTGGAGCAAGGCGTAAAAATGGTTAAGTATGGCGGGTCGGCCCGGAGGCTGGTCAGGACACATGTGGATAAACAGTTCATCTCGGCCACGGGGCCCCATCACCATCTCGGCCATACAGTCTCAATGCTCCCTGGGGGCTAAGGATCTCACCTCGGTCTAAAGGCCTCACTTAGGCCTAAGGATTTTAACTCGGCCTCAAGGCCTCACCCCGGCCCGCAGTTCCATCTCGGCCAAAGAGTTGGGCTCGGCCTCGGATCCGATCTACTGACTGATCTCGGACCACCTTTAGTGGCGTCAGCCATGAGCATCTTGAAAGTCCCACCAATGCTTTTCGTAGTCGGCCATTTTCATCTCGGCATGCTGACCCCACATCATCAGCCATCTCGGGCACTTCTGAGTGCTTCTAGAAGACTTCATCTCGGTTCTAGGAGTTTACCCCAGGTAATTCTACCAGGTGAAACTCCCAGCCAGGTGTCCCAAGCTAGCTTATTCAGCTCAGCATCGAGCCACGTGGCAAGCATGCAAGAGCAAGAGTCATCCGACTGACCTCCTTGCCTGTCACAATATCTGAGCTCTGCCCATGCATTGGCCCAAGCCGCCATATAAAAAGGACGAGCAGCAGGAGAGAGAAAGGGAAGTAACAACAAACACTGAAAAACTACAGGCCAGTAACTCATCTTCTCCACAGTGAAAACGCAGGTTTTACAAAAAAAAACCTCAATTTACCAAACCTTCATCATATATAAACCTCTCCTTAAAAATGGCCTTGACTGACTTGGGCGTCGGAGGGTATTACCCGGGGCCATAGATCCCGGGTCCCCTGACCCTTTCTCTTTGCGCAGGTCAGCAACTCGCTCACTAAGGACAATTGACGGAGTTCTAACGGCACCACATCAAACAAATACTTGGTGATATAATCCGACATCATCAGAGAGGAAAACTAGTATATACCAAATAATCAGATATAGGATTACAACATCAATATAAGAACCATAAACCTAAATAAAAGTTCAACCATAAAAATGAACGAAGTGTTTCATTTCGCTATGCTTAAGTCAACATCCCGAAGATTTGGTGTACGAGTTTCAAGTATATAATATAAATACTACAACACCAACAACAATCATACTCAGTATATTCCAATGACAGCACGCTATCGTTAGGGTTGAGGAGGGTGAGAGGCAGGCAAACAATACCTCCATCCCAACAGATAGAGAGTTTGCTTCTAGTGAGACCCTCAGTTCTATATGTACCTGCATAGATTACATACTAATAGGTATATGATATGTTAGTGTGCTAGTGAAAGAATTACCCAGCATACTATGGGCTTACCAGACAACTCCCTCAACTTCAACAAAGGAAACTCCTTTCTCTCTAGTGTATGGCACAGAGGCCATTATTCCCGCAGAGATTGGTTCTACTTCAACTCGAGTGGATTATTACTCAGCTACTGATAATAATCAAGAACTACGACTGAACTTAGATGATCTCAAGCAGAAAAGAGACCAAGCGCGCATCCGCATGGCTCAGTATAAGAATTTGATTTCCCAGCACTACAATTCTCGGGTGCGACCGAGATCTTTTCGAGTGGGAGATTTAGTGATGCGTGACAACGAAGTCAGTCATGCTATCTCGGCAGGAACCTTTAATTCCAAGTGGGAAGGTCCTTATCGCATTGTTGAAGTATTTCCAACGGGAGCTTACAAGTTACAAACTTTGGAAGGACGAACTCTTCCACGGACTTGGCATATTCCTCATCTCAGACTTCTGCATCAATGATGTAAATTGTAGCTACTTTGTATACGAATACAAGTTTTTTTCTGAGACACCTATCAAGAGTCAAGTGTCCAAGCAAAGTCTGAGCACTGTGGAAGGCTCATATAAGACCTCGCAGGTTCGAGGCGAATGCCGGCTAAAGGGTATCTTAAGACCTCGGCAGGTCCGAGGCAAAAGACCTCGCAGGTTCGAGGCAAGTGCCCGCTAAAGGGTATCTTAAGACCTCGGCAGGTCCGAGGCAAAAGACCTCGCAGGTTCGAGGCAAATGCCCGCTAAAGGGTATCTTAAGACCTCGGCAGGTCCGAGGCAAAAGACCTCACAGGTTCGAGGCAAATGCCCGCTAAAGGGTATCTTAAGACCTCGGCAGGTCCGAGGCAAAAGACCTCGCAGGTTCGAGGCAAATGCCCGCTAAAGGGTATCTTAAGACCTCGGCAGGTCCGAGGCAAAAGACCTCGCAGGTTCGAGGCAAATGCCCGCTAAAGGGTATTTTAAGACCTCAGCAGGTCTGAGGCAAAAGACCTTGCAAGTTCAAGGCAAAAGACCTTGCAAGTCCAAGGCGAAAGACCGCTAAACGGTAAGTTAAGACCTCGGTAAGTTCGAGGCGAAAGTCAGAAATGACTCACAAAACCTCAGCAAGAATGAGATAAAAACTCGTTAAAGAGAAGACGTGCAAACAAGCCACGAAAAGTTCTCTTAAGGAAGCCGAAGTGAAATCAAACAAGGCATAATTATAACCCGAGTCAGAGCCTGGTCTCAACGAGACAAAGTTTATGTCAAACTTGCCAAGGATTTGGTTCAGTCCAAATGACAGGTTTATTCTGACTTGAAGGCTTAGTTTATTTTCTAATAAAGATCATCAAGTTTGTCAAGACTGACTTAAAAAGATAGCATCGATGGCATCGAAAAATAAACTTGGTAAAGACATTAAAGACAAAGAAGATAGCTGAGCCAAGAAGTTGGAAATTCTCATTGATCCAAACATTGAAGTACATATTGATGTCTGGCTGCTAAAAGTAAAACAAAGAGGAGCCCTAAAGCCTAATCATCCTTATCTTCATCCCTCAAGTCAGCTCCATCAACAAATTTTTGAAATAACTCTTCAAATTCCTGAGCTGCGAGGGGATTGTAGAGGTCGGCAATACGGCGGTCTTCTCTGTTCAGATCTGGATGAACTTGAGCACAGACATCGATAGCATTTCTTTGGCTGACCTCCATGGCTGAGCCTTGAATCAGAAGCAAGTTCTCTTCAAAGAATCTGGATTTTCTGAAGTCCTGAAGAGTCTTGATCTCAGCATCCATCAAGTTTTGACGCAGCAGGTTAATCATCTTCTGATCAGCTTCGGTCCTCTGCGCCATCTCAGCCATATTTTTCTTCAAATACTCAACCTCAGTGATTGATTGAGTGGAGGTCAGCTCCAGGTCAGCCACCTTATTCTCCAACTCATCCACCTTGGAGTTGTAGGTGGCCAACCTCATCTCAGCATCCTCGGTCTTTTGTTGGAGTTTGGTGGTTCCTGCCTCTAGGTCAGTGACCTTTTGGGTTAGCTCGGCCCTTCTCTTCTCATATTCTTCAAGTTGTTTCCGAGTGGTCTCGAGCTCCCCAAGGAAATTCCTGCAGCGGGTCACCACCTCCATCTCTTGGCCTCGGATCTGTCAAAAGGATAAAGTTAGGCAGAAAGGTCTGTTGACAAGAATAAACTAAGTGTTCAAAGAGTAATTTGCTTACCAGAGCCATGTTGCACATAAAGGCATCGGTCAGGGTAGCAAAGGAAGCTGCCTTAAACATCTGAAGGTCCTGGGGCAGGATTGCTGCCCTGTTTAACCTTTCGGCCACAACAGGATTCTGGGTTGTGTCCCCTTCAGAGAACCCGATTAGGATCGGATCCTCGGTATTTCCCGGCTGAGGCAGGATTTCTTCAGCCGGGCCAGTAGTGATCGTTTCCGGGGGCTGAGATGGTCCCGGATCACGATTGCTAGAACCTTCACCCCGTTGTCTCTTTCGGGGGCGGAGACTGTAGCCTTCACCAGCATCTTCTGACATTTCAGAATCAACTGGAGCCAGAGGCTGGGCCTCAGCCTCAGGCTCATCGTCAGCAATTGTAATTGGCAGAGCTGCAAAGAAGAGAAAACAAGTCAAAACCCAAACAAGTGTTAAAACACTTAGGAAATCCTTACATCTAAGGAAGGGGTTCTACCTGGCTCAGGCTCCGCCGTTTCGGACTCAGCAACAGCAACACTTGGGGCTGGGGGTGTCGCCGAAGTAGAGGCCCCTCCAGAACTCAAAGCTGCTAACCTCCTCTCTCTCCGAAGCCTTTTTCTGGCCTGATTCTCGGCCATTATTTCAGCACGGCTCAGAGATCCAGACATGGCACCTGCGCCCAGAGTTAAACAGTTAGATGCTAACAACAGATTGAAAATATTGAAAATTCAAAGGCTACAATAGCCACCTCGGAGGATGGTTAGCTGATCTGGAGAAGAGGCCCGATAGTCATCACCAATTGCCGAGTGGGCTACATCGGCAGCCATCCAGACATCATAGTCAACTTTGTGCCAATCGATAACAATTGGAGCTGACCGAATTCTGTCTGCTTCATCGCAGTACTCCTGGCTTGGCCATGTATTATGAACTCTGCCGCGCTTCCAGGCAGTCTCGCTCGGCAGATCAGATCTTAAAATGTAAAAGAATTTTTCCTTTCATCTCTTATTAGAGGAAGGAATGTTGATGGCAAAAGGGAAGTCAATATTAGACCTACGCTTGCTGAAATAGTACCAACTATGCGAAGTCCGGCATGCAAAAAGGGCTCGAAAAATAGTGGTATTGAAGGGAAATTCAATGAGACGGAGGAGAAGAATATAACAAAGAATGAGTTTGAGGCCATTCGGCTGAATTTGTGGAAGTCTGAGCCCGTAAGCCCGCATAACACGGATAACGGGCTCAGGAACAGGAAGACTGAAGCCAGACTTGAAGTAGTCTTCATAGACTGCTTCGTAACCCCTAGGGGGATCACGAGCAGTCTGACCCGACAAAGGAAGAAGGGGTTGAAAACGATTTCTGTCAATTTTGTAATATTTACAAATCCTATTTAGGTCGGCCTCGGTCAGGGTAGAGGTGGTCTCTTGGACCATAGGAGTTGGCCGACCTCTTGCAGGCGGATGAGAAGGGCCCCTTGCAGGAACCGGAGGATTCACAGACGCCGGAGTGGGGGCAACCCTCACTGGCTCCGGTGAAGAGCTAATCACAGTCAGGGCTCTGCTAGATTGAGCAGAGTCCCCAGTGAATTGAACAAGTGTGCCGATGGGCAGCTCATCGGCGGAGGAAGACCTGTCGGATGGCGATGGAGAAGCAATGGCTTCTCCGCTCCCGGCGGCGTAAGAACCGCCCTCAGAAAGATTCTGGAAATCATGGGATGAAGAAGACATTATGAAGATGAAAGGAGTACTTACAGAAAGTTCGAAGAAAAGTGGGACACCGGAGGAGGATGGAACGAAAGCCGAAATTCGCCGGAATCAAAGGAACTCGTCAGAGAAGAGAGTAGAATGCCGGAGTAAAAGAGTGGAGCAAATAAAGAATGAAAACGATCTGGGAAGGATCAATTTATAAGGTCTCATCTCGGCAGCCCAAGGGTCGCCTGAAATAAATGCATAACGGTGCGCGAAACGGCGGATTTCAAAAAAGCTGCTCTACTGACGCTTCGCGCTTTGTGCGAACAGTAAATGCGCAGACCGAGCCAATCAGAGCCGGACACGTGCTAAGACTGAAATCGTACCGCAGGATCTAGACAGAATCATCTGATCAGTTCGGCCAGAAGTTATCATTAACACTTCGTATTCTGTGCCCTAATAAGTGCGTTAAGCGGCCTAATTAGATCTTGACACGTCGCAAAGAGGAAGACAACCCGGGAAAAATCTGAGCAGATTAGCCTGCTCCTTCAGTTCAGCTCGGCCAGACTAATCTGGGGGGCAGTTGATGAGCCAAAAAATACCCCTCATTAGTCAATGACGGTCAACGCTGGAGCAAGGCGTAAAAATGGTTAAGTATGGCGGGTCGGCCCGGAGGCTGGTCAGGACACATGTGGATAAACAGTTCATCTCGGCCACGGAGCCCCATCACCATCTCGGCCATACAGTCTCAATGCTCCCTGGGGGCTAAGGATCTCACCTCGGTCTAAAGGCCTCACTTAGGCCTAAGGATTTTAACTCGGCCTCAAGGCCTCACCCCGGCCCGCAGTTCCATCTCGGCCAAAGAGTTGGGCTCGGCCTCGGATCCGATCTACTGACTGATCTCGGACCACCTTTAGTGGCGTCAGCCACGAGCATCTTGAAAGTCCCACCAATGCTTTTCGAAGTCAGCCATTTTCATCTCGGCATGCTGACCCCACATCATCAGCCATCTCGGGCACTTCTGAGTGCTTCTAGAAGACTTCATCTCGGTTCTAGGAGTTTACCCCAGGTAATTCTACCAGGTGAAACTCCCAGCCAGGTGTCCCAAGCTAGCTTATTCAGCTCAGCATCGAGCCACGTGGCAAGCATGCAAGAGCAAGAGTCATCCGACTGACCTCCTTGCCTGTCACAATATCTGAGCTCTGCCCATGCATTGGCCCAAGCCGCCATATAAAAAGGACGAGCAGCAGGAGAGAGAAAGGGAAGTAACAACAAACACTGAAAAACTACAGGCCAGTAACTCATCTTCTCCACAGTGAAAACGCAGGTTTTACAAAAAAAACCTCAATTTATCAAACCTTCATCATATATAAACCTCTCCTTAAAAATGGCCTTGACTGACTTGGGCGTCGGAGGGTATTACCCGGGGCCATAGATCCCGGGTCCCCTGACCCTTTCTCTTTGCGCAGGTCAGCAACTCGCTCACTAAGGACAATTGACGGAGTTCTAACGGCACCACATCAAACAAATACTTGGTGATATAATCCGACATCATCAGAGAGGAAAACTAGTATATACCAAATAATCAGATATAGGATTACAACATCAATATAAGAACCATAAACCTAAATAAAAGTTCAACCATAAAAATGAACGAAGTGTTTCATTTCGCTATGCTTAAGTCAACATCCCGAAGATTTGGTGTACGAGTTTCAAGTATATAATATAAATACTACAACACCAACAACAATCATACTCAGTATATTCCAATGACAGCACGCTATCGTTAGGGTTGAGGAGGGTGAGAGGCAGACAAACAATACCTCCATCCCAACAGATAGAGAGTTTGCTTCTAATGAGACCCTCAGTTCTATATGTACCTGCATAGATTACATACTAATAGGTATATGATATGTTAGTGTGCTAGTGAAAGAATTTAGTAGAAAGTTATTTATTAACATAATATAAATAAATACATAAAATAAAATAAACTAGCCTCGAGATACAACAAATACTTTTCGCAGTATGAAAAAAACGTGTATGAAAAATAGTGACATTGTGAAACACTATAATATAAGAATTAAAATTAGTATCATAGCAACTATCATATAGTATCTATAAAAATGTTTATTGCATCAAATTTCGAGATCAGTTAATTTAACTCAAATACATCTAAATATAATTTAAATCATGATTATGATCGTGTTACAAACAATAATCATTAGTACTGTAATCTAAGGGAAAAAATGTGATTGGCCATTAGAAAAGTTCAAATAACATTCGTACGTTTCGTCAATTATAAATAATCACTACCAGTTGCTTCCTGTGTGTTCTAAACTTTGCGCTAATAACAGGTTTACAGGAAAACAGATGAACTTTTAACACATTATGTTTTGAATTGTATGGTTGCGTAAATCCGACCCTTCATATATTGTCATCGACGGAAGCATTTAAAACAATATGGTAATGTTGTTGTTGTTTTAACGCAGTAACTAAAAGTATAATCTTAAACTTTAAAGATTTAAGTTCAATTCCTGCCAGCTATTGCCAGTTCCTTTCTTTCAAACTTTCAATAGTGAAAACTTCAGTGATGAATTCTTCCTTAATTAATTGGAGCAAAAGGTGAAATTCCTGAACTTGAGAGTTTTTACTGCTCCAGCTCCAATGAGCTGCGTGGAGGATGTAAATCAGGAGTCCAGCGGCCTCTTAGATTGGGTGAGATCTTACATAGCTACTCATACAAAGTGTCCTTCACAAACCAGACATTCGGCCTAGCAGCAGAGAAACACCAACACTGTGCGTGTCTTTGGATTCGAACTTTTGATCTATTGGAGCAAATCTTAACCGAATACTAAATGGACTATACGTTGGAGGCTTGATTAATTACATTGGTAGTGTGGGGTTTTCTTTTTCTTTTTTTCCTTTTATTGCGAGAGATTTTGGTATTTTGATTTGATGAAAATGTTTACACCTTTTTCCTTTTATATAAGAGAGATATGGTATTTTTTTTTGTGGAAAAGAGAGACATTGTACTTTGAAATTCCTGATATCGTGAATACAAATACGTTTCCGGTATAATAGGCTTTTGCGTTTGTAGGTCGAATCGTTTTGCGATCTGATATACGCAGCTTTACTCTGCACTTTGTGTAAAAGACTGTTTTTGCGGTTCGAACTCGTGACCTGAACATCACAAAACAACCATGTTACCAGTTGCTCTAAAATCCGCATCCGTGACTACTAGAGAGTCATTCTTCTAAATTACAAGGCTTGATGCATTACTTAATTCAAGCACACAAATTCCCGTATGATAACACAAATTTTACAATAGTCAATGACCAAATATGATTAGTTGGTCATTGACCAATGAAATGTGTAGAAAATTTATAGGCTCCTTGTTTTGGCCAATCACCCTCTTGCTTGCATGTAGATAAAACTTATTTGTCATCTTTATTGGGCCACTAGTTGATCAATGACCACAATAAAATTTCTGGTATGATAATAGGTAAAATCTTTTCTTTCTGGTTAGCTCAAAATCTTTTCTTTTTCTTCCTAACAAGTTGCTATTGAAATTAAAAAGATTTGATGCTCAATTGCTGATGCATCAATCTTAATCTTTTCGTAATTTATAGATATATACAAACATTTTATATAAATATACACATTAGTCATTTTTACATCAATAATTTAATCTTGTAACTTAAATCATCGATTTAATCTTGATCATTGATTAAATAAAAATATATATATCCATCATATATATATATATATATATATATATATATTATTGACTTTTTACAAATGAAAGGTGACATGATGTCCAACCTACATTTGCTAGAATGATTAGCTGAAATCGTGTTCAAACACAATTCACTTCCCAAAAAAAAAAAGTACAAATATGTGAAAAATTAATTGCGGCACGGCACACGAAAATATGCGTATAAAAAGAGACAATATACTTAAGGAATGGGCAACCGGTTGCTTTATTTGTACTCCTAACATTATTACACCATCTTCCTTTAATTTTATTATTATTAGTACTTAATTAATTCCATCCTTATCAGCCTACCCCATTTGTTCCCTTGATTAATTTTAACACTTTTGACTAATCATACATCCGTCCTTTTCAACTATGCTCTCAGCAATACTTTACTTATATTTTAATTAAATAAATCTATCTCTTAAAATGGGTAGGAACGTAGGATCAGCTAACATAGTAACATGTACATAAGTTGTTGTTTCCGTCCTCAGGGCATAGTACAGCTGTACTTGGGCTGAGATTTGTTCAAAGAAGTCAAGAGTTCGAATCTAGAGACACGTACAATATATGTATTCCACTGCTAGACCGAAGGCCTGGTTTGCAGGAGTACTCATTGTGTGGTTCATTGCGTAAGTCTTCACTCAACCTAGTAATCGGTGGACTCCAGATTTACATTTTAAGAGACCATTGGACTCTTGATTGGACTCATTGTGTAGTTCACTGCGTAAGTCTTCACTCAACCTAGTAATCGGTGGACTCCAGATTTACATCTTAAGAGACCGCTGGACTCTTGATTGGACTCATTGTGTAGTTCACTGCGTAAGTCTTCACTCAACCTAGTAATCGGTGGACTCCAGATTTACATCTCCAACTTAAGAGACTGCTGGACTTCTGATTTGCATCCTCCAAAATACACATTGGAACTGAGACGATGGAGATCCTCATCACCACCCAAGTACGTTGTTGTTTTCCCTCTAAATTGGCTTAGCAATCGCTAGAGTTCTCGGCATCTATCAAGGCATCACCTCAACAAGTTAAAATCATTGGTTGGTTTCATTACTAATCACATAATTTTTTTTATTGTAACTTTCAATTTGCATATCTTTCCATATGTTTTTTTTTTTATTTTTATGATTTGAAATGTATTGAATGATCCAAAATAAATCCGACCTAGATATTTTAAAAACGTGACACTAAAGAGATTTTCTTTATAAAGTCGGTAGTGGACTACGAGCCTCGGTGCAAATGGCTTCATCTCCTGCGGTATGGTTCAACTCGAAGTATTGGAAAATTTGTCTTTAGTTTCTTTCACCAAAGAATAGAGTAGCTCTCGTAAACGTATTTCAATTTGGCTAAACTACGTAAATTTGTGGCTTTTTTTATAAATTTTTTTTATGAGTAGCTCTCGTAAATATCTAGTGTAGAAATACAATGACAGCCTAAAGTGTAAAAATATCTAAGTCTCTAAATATACTCTAACGTGCCCTCATATCATGCATAAACATCGTTAGCCTTAATCATTAGCATCTATAAACTACTATCGTGTACCATGTCTTCAGAGAGGTGCAAATCTAGTAGGTCATCCCTAATCCGCTCATCCCAAGTCAGTTTAGGCCTGCCTTGACTCCTTTTTCCTTCTACGATGAGGCTTTCAACTACTCTGACAGACGTCGTTGTCTGTCTCCTCTTGACATTC
>AP025066.1:4399759-4454063 GCA_036186865.1 Eustoma russellianum | reverse complement strand
TTTTTTTTTTTTTTTTTTTTTTTGGCGAAATTGGTTTGAAATCTTTTCTGGCTGTTGGATAAATTTCATTTTCTTGAATCATGTTGCACAGTGTTAATACTAATCAATAATCATCATATTGTCACCATCTTTTTTGTATTTCTATAATCTTGTGACATAAGTAAAATACATAATGTGTAAGTATATATATGGTCAATGTGCCTGCATAAACACATAATAAACGACAAATAATGCAAGACAAAAGCAAACACAAAAAATGCAAAGTCCACCTAACGTTGATCGAGTATCTAAGCCACTTTATATACTCTAAGTTGTCCCTATATCCTGACTAAGGCTCGGTAACCTTAATTCTCTGTCTCTGTGAGCTCTTATCCTAGACCATGTCCTCTAGAGATGCAAATCTAATATGTCAGGTATAATATATATATGCGCACGCGCACATTAGCCAAAAGAGGCCGGTATGTTATTGATGAAAGAAACTTTCCACTTTTGACGAAAGAATACCGTTACAAGAGGGAGAATTATGCCCTCAACATGCAAGCAATGAAAAAAGGAACAAGAAGACACAGCAAAACACAAACTAGACAGTGAACGTACTCTTTAAATGATCGGAATGCAACTCTCGTCTGGAAGAGAAGGCAACATTTTGCTTACGCACCACCTTGTTAGCTTCTCCATATACATGAGATAGTGTGTGCTCTGTGTGTGTGTGTATATTCAAAGATTGGAAAGGACCCATAGATCAGGTATGTAGAAGCTCTTAAACCTCGCTTTAGAGAAGGAAGATTGGAAAGAAACCCTATCTGCCAACGTGGATGTCAATGTTGGGGGAGTGGAATACTAATGTCGCTATGTGATAAATGGTGGAACCCTAATCACAAATCCATGGTTTTACTGGACTGGTTGATTCTGTTTTATCCCCTCCTATTTCACAAGATCAGTTGATTTTGTTAACTTTTTTTTTTTGGGATCAAAAGTCCAATACCCCTAGCTATGTAGGTTTACACCGCTCCAACCCCAAGTAGCTTTGTAGAAGATGCGAATGAGTAGTTCAACGGACTCCTAAGTTGGCAAGGCATTGCCAGGAACCCACACAAGGTGTCTACTGCAAACCGGGTCAGCAACTGTAGCGCCCCGCTCCCGAGCCCTAACATCGGGAACAGTGCACCTGCCGTATCTCACTAAGGAGAATACAAAGCGTCGAATCAATCTCTTACTTGTCAAAAATGACTTAGACATTTTTCGCGGAAACGTAAACCACAACATATATTAAACTCCAATAATCCTCATTACATTGCTAAATAAAAATTCTGGGAATAAAAGTAGCAAAGTAGTATGTGGAAAATCCTCAAAGTATAAATAAGAACAAAACAGCTGCAGAGTCCCCCCATATCCTAGCTGCAGCTCTCAACCAGCCCACTCCGCTATGTCCGTCCCGTCCTCAACGAAGATGTGCTCATAGCCCTCATCCGGCTCACCTGGAAAGTAGGGGTGAGTGACAGAAAATCACCCAGTAGATGCCCGCCTCAAACCAATACAAAACGTGCATGCCGAAATGATATAGCCACATAGCACATAGATATAAGATAACATGCATAAGATAAAGTAAATGCGGTAAGTAAAGCATTCCACATAAAAATGTGCAAGTACGTGATGCATGCTCAATCAACGTGTCACACGCAACAAGAATCATGTCATGCAATATGCCCCTAGACGTATATGCAATGCATGATCCCGGGATTGACTGGATGCCTGTAGCCCGTACACTACAATCCACCCTGACCGATGCTCGTGGCCTGTACACCACGATCCACCTTAACCGATGCCCATGGCCCGTACACCATGATCCACCATGACCGAGTACCCATGGCCCGTACACCATGATCCACTCCACTCGAGCGTCTGAGACCCGTACATCTCAACCCACTCCAAATGCAATGCACGTGCCATGAATGCAACAACAAAATCGCCTGGGCCCGTACGCCCATCCTCACCGTCTCCGGCACTCAATATTTGGTTTCGTAAATTTTCGAATATTGGAAAGTTGTCATTTATCACCACCCTTATTTTTTCTTATCTTGTATTAATTTACTAGAATTTTCTACTAATTTCCCCTATGATTCCCTTATTTAATTCTATTTATTACTATAAATTTTTAATTACTTAAATTTACCAAACTTCAGAAATTAAGTGAAAATAATTTAAATTTAACCTTTTATATTTTCTGGAATTTATTTGGATTTGATTGGTATTTAATTATATTTTTTCTGGCCTAATCCACCAGACCCGATACATTTTTTTTGAGAGGTTAATGTGCCGCCTTCGGTCCGACCCGCTGGCCAGCCGACCCGGTCCGTTGGCCGGCATGTTCTCTGCTTTAATTTAATTATTTATTTATTTATTTAATTGGATGTTCCACCAGTCTATAGGAACCTATTCTAAGGCCAAAACACAACTTTTTAAAGGCTCCTAATGTAAAAGTTCCCCCCTTTCCCATTTTTTAAGGATATTTTGTTTTCGATCTAATCATACCACCAATTTCACACACATACACTCACATAGCAGCCATAAACAATATATCTCATGCTTTACAATATATAGAAAATTTACAACTTAAACAAATAAAAACAACGAAACAAAATTTACAACTTAAACAAATAAAACAACAAAACACATTAGTATACCATCAAAGCATGCATGAATCATACCCGTTTGAGGGGGAAGAGGCACCTACCTTTTTGACGAATTAACTTCCTACGCAGAATCTTTTCTTTCCAACCTGCTGACATCTATGCTTGGTGTTGGGCAAATCTTTCCTTTCTTCCTAAAGGCCCGAATCTAAACAATTGTGGTATAAAATCAATACCTAATAACAAAGGTTAATTTGATTTACTTAAAATAATTAGTTCATAGCTTTCTGTTGTTTTTTTTTTCCTATTTGTCATACCAGCATGTATATACTTTATATTATATTTCCAGCAAATTATGCACATATATATATACACACTTTATATAATATATATATAGAACTTATACTTTAATCTGCCTCCAAATGATATGCTCGGTTACGTTTTGAACCAAATTGCAAAACTTCATATATATACATATATTAATATATTAATATATTAAATATTATAAAATCTAAAGTCATGCACACTTTTACGTTTATTTAAGGTTGGCTACAGCAACCGCTTTAATTTCTAACAATACCCACGGCAACACTATTCGGCCCTTTTCATAAAAATTTCCAAACTTTGGATTCTCATCTTGTGGGCACCAATCTATTCAAACATATATACGAATGCATGATCCGAAGTTTATATCAAAATAACGTATAGATTTTCACAAACATAACAACTTATATCATATGTTATAAATCACATACCTGTCAAATTTACATGATAACCTATGCCAAAATCTTTTTGCTGAAATCCATATCCCCTTTATACACCCTATTCCTCGGCCTCCATATATAGAAACTACATCAATTATCATTTTACTCACGCCAATGTATATAATCTTATACTTATATATATTATGTGCATGAAAATTATATAGGTTTCACTAAAATAAGGTGCTGGCTGAATAAGGCTGCCCTGCTAAAACATAAATATCACTTTACCATATATAAAGAAATTACCCAAGCTCAACATCCATATTTATATACGTACCTACGCGACCATACACGTATATATATACACACATTACATATCATATGTATTATTTTCAAACAACTTCATGCCAGCCGAACCTTTCTTTTTCTCTTTCAAAGTTTTACAATCAAACTTTCGGGTAGTATCACAAATTTTTTTTTAATCAAATTCAGATTAAATCTATATTTATACATATACAGCACACATATACATATATACAAAGAATTCATACGACTATGCATTCAAGAATACTCATGCATGATCCATGACTTGATACGAAAATAAAAGTACGGATTTTACAAATTCATAATAAGGACAGAAATGATTCTTACATCGATCGTTCATACTATATCGAAATCGTCGACAAAGCAAAAATCTTCCTCCTTTTTCTCAAGGGTGGCCGACTTATGCTTGGTGCGTCGAAGGGTGGCCGGCTAATGTTATACTGTGGTGTAGGGTTTAGGGTGTGTATATACATATACATATACATATACATATACATATACATATACATATACATATACATACATATATATATATATATATATATATATCACTATATACACATATATATATATTATAAAGAAAGTGAATTTCTTTCTTCCTATTTGGTGGCTGCCGAGAATGGCCACAAATATTTCTCATGGTGACAAAGGGATGGCGGCTGGAACTGTTGTTGGGGAGAATGAGTGCCGTCAACTGAGGGGAGGGGAAAAGAATTAGGGTTTTGTCTTGTACATGCAAGATGGGATATGTATATATATACACACACACACACACACACACACACACACACACACATATATAGATGAGTTTAATTAGGTTTCCTATTAGGTATAGGTAGTTTATGTAAAGTATATCTTTTGAGTAGTTAATTCATATGCATATCTCCTCTTTCAATCCTAATAGTATTGGGATAAATATTATCCACTATTGTATAACTACACTTCTCCTATTAATTATTTTCCTTCTTATTTTTGATTTTTTTTCCTTTACAACACACGGGTCATAATAGCAACTTTCTAACCCAATTGGGCTGATACAATGACATAGCCATCACTGGCCCAGACAACAGTAAAGCATCTGCGCTACGCGTATCCTGCACCACAAAAAGAATTTTGTTTAGCGACGAAAGCATCACCGACGAAACGTGGTTCGTCGGTGTTGCGTCGGTACTTTGCGACGCATTTGCGATACACCAATTTTCGTCGTTAATTGCGACGAAAATACGATGAAAGGCATTGTCGTTAGCAGAAAAGTAGTCAGATTAATACGTTTGTCGGTTTTTTGTCGGTGGTGCGTCGCTATTCTGTATGTTTTATTCGTCGCTATGTAGTTTGTAGCCTTACGTTGCTATATCGTAGCTATTTTGTCGCTAAAATTCCAGAATTATGATAAAATAAATTCGTCGGTGAGTAGGTTCTTGGCGTTGTGTATCGTCGTTTTTTTGTCGATGAAACCCGCATGTCGTAAACGTTTTGTTTTACTTTTCGTTCATATTCCGATTTGTCATTGTGTCGTCGCAGATTCGTCGAGGATTAAACACGTGTATTAATTAAGGAAAAAGAAAGCAGTTATTGGAAAAAAATTTATTAATTTAATAATAAAAATTTTACATTATGAAACGAAAAATTAAAAAAAGAAATCTAAAAGAGAGGCGCAGAGGGGCCGTTCACTCTTCGTCATCGGAAGAAAGAGTGGCTGCCACATTATCTGTGAACTCTCTGAGGAGGCGCTTCAGTTTGGAATATCTGAATTTCAACTTCTGCAGCCTTCTAGTCATGCTGTGCAGTTGTCTCGACTGCTGTTGCATGTTTGCTATCAGCATACGGTAGTCGATATCCCTTTCCAGCGTTTGTTCTCGAGCATCCTCTCGCGGTAGTGGGCCATACACAGATACGGAACCCTCCCGCTCAACCGATGGTGGTTGGGAAGGAGGCCCTTGTGGCGGGGCACTGTTTGCCCCTCCACCACGCCTTGGGGTTCTTCTAAAACGACGCGGCATATTTTGATGTTTTATAACTTTGTATGTGTGTATATATATGTGCGGATGTTTGGGGTATAAATAGGTAATTTTAGCGACGGTATAGCGACGAACTTGCGACGCATTCTTCGACCGTTGGGAATATGTGCGGGCGTGACGCTTCGTGCGAATTAGCGACACACTTAGCGACGAATTCGCGACAAACTTTGTGCGGGCGGGACGATTGGCTCGAGTTAGCGACACACTTAGCGACGAAGTAGCGACGTAAACACTTTCTAATGAACGGACACGGCGGCATCGTCGAGAAGGACATGAAGCCCGAGCTTCTCACGGGTGCGGAGGTGTTGGATGAGATAGACAGTTGTGGATTCGTGGGGGTCGCTGATGATCCGGACGGCAGCCACAACGCAGACCTGGCCCGTTACTGTATCGGGTGGAAGAAGAGAAGCATATTCTGGGAGATTCCGTATTGGAAGAGCAATATGATCCGACATAACCAGGATTCATGCACATTGAGAAGAACGTGTTTGACAACATTTTCAATACGGTGCTGAATGTGCCTGGAAAAACGAAAGACAATTTGAAGGCACGACTTGATATGCGCGACCTGAATATGCGACCGGAGCTGCATCGCGTTGGCACATCCTACATGCCGAAGTCCTCTTACACGCTGAATGCGGAGCAGGTCAGTGCGTTGTTAGCGTGGCTGGGGACAGCTAGATTTCCTGACGGCCATGTTTCGAACCTGTCTAAGAACATCGACGTGAATAAACGCGGTTTGCACGGGATGAAGAGCCACGACTGTCACGTGTTCATGCAACGGTTGGTGCCCATTGCATTCCGCGAGCTGCTTCCAACCAATGTATGGGAAGCACTTACCGAGATGAGTCTCTCCTTCAGATGTCTTACATCCACGAGACTCAGGGCGGATGATATGTCAAGGCTGGAGGGCGAAATCCCATTGATCATTTGCAAGCTGGAAACTGTATTTCCTCCGGCCTTCTTTGATTCAATGGAACACCTGCCAGTTCATCTACCATACGAGGCATGCGTTGGTGGTCCTGTTCAGTACAGGTGGATGTATCCGTTCGAGAGGTACTCTTATTTATTACGTGCCGTTCTTATGTGTTTAAGCGCAAGCATTTGAACAGATATTCCCTATATGAACAGATATCTCAGGCATTTGAAGCTGAACATCAAGAACAAGGCGAAAGTCGAGGCCTCGATGTGCAATGCCTACCTGACGGAGGAAGCCTCGACCTTCGTGTCTCATTACTTCGATCCAGATGTCCCGTCGAGGTGCAGAGATGTTCCCCGAAACGACGACGGCATTTCCAGATCCGGTGTCCTCCCGATATTCACACATCCGATCAGATTTCACAGACAGGGAAAGGAAATGATATTGGGGGACAGCGACCTGAAGATTGCTCATTCTTATGTTCTGCGCAACTGCCGTCAAGTCGACAGTTTCCAGAGGTATAAACGATATCCAATTTTAATTTGTAAATACGATGAACTACTAGATCCATTATACTACGAAGATATACAGGGTACTCATTCGTAATTTGCTTCAGCTTGTTTGTTGATTTATTGCAACACCGTTCACCGGGTATATCGAGCGATGCAATAAACAATGAGTTAGATGCCAAGTTTGCTGATTGGTTCAGGTGGCATGTAAGTTTACATATTTGCCGGTTACGTGTACGTCATGTGATACGCATTTATTGCCCCGCTGATGTATACTTACTTGTCGTTTTACAGGCGAGCAAAGGTCATCTGGCTGACGATGAGTACGGTTACATTCTGACACCAGTAGCCGAGGGTCCATTGAACAGAGTCACGCGCCACGATATGTGTTTTGTCAACGGTTATAGATTCCATACAGTCTCCCATGCCAGCCGAAAATCATCGGAGAACAGCGGAGTGTGTGTCAAACGGTATGACAATAGGCCGGACGAGGATGACTTCTATGGCTACCTTACTGACATCATCGAGCTCGAATATCCCGTATTGCCTATAAAGCGGGTGGTGTTATTCAAATGCGAATGGTACGATCCAACTCGGGAAGGTTATCGCGCTGGCACAAAGGTTCACGACCGATATAAGTTGGTAGACATACACCAAGGGCGACCGTACAGAAAGTACGATCCATTCGTTTTGGCTAGTCAAGCGTCCCAGGTGTACTATCTATCGTATCCAACAACGAGGATGAATGCGAGCTCAAAAGACTGGTGAGCCGTGTGCAAAGTGAAATCGAGCAAGTTTGATGTCAGTATACAGACAGGTTCAGATGGCACGGATGCCGCATTTCAAGAAGAAAACCCGCCCGTTCTGGATACGACACATGTTGAACTGCACAACCTCCCTCTAAATGACCCCAACGGCGGTTTCATCGAAATTCATCTCAACATACAACCGCCTGACAATATTGAAGATGTAGGCGAAGACGAATACGAGGATGAAGAGGACGACGAGCATGTAGATGAAGATGAAAATGAAGATGAAAATGAGGCTGAAAATGAAGATGCGTATGAGGATGCGGATGACAATGAAGATTGAGGTTAGTCACAATTTCTTATGTACCTCATTAGGCGAAAGTGTGTATATGTTGATGTACTTATACACATGTATATACATAATGTGTGTCGGTAAGTACTTTATATTTTGTATTCTTTTTTTTCAATACTGAAGACACCGACGATTTACCGACGAAACGTGTCGTCGCACATTTGAAATAACGACGACACAAGAAATAGCGACAACACACAAAATAGCGACAAACTCCAGTCGCTATTTCGTCGCAAAATTTCGCACTTAAAACAGAAATCCCCCTTCTTCTTCCCCATTTCAGCGAATTTCTTCTCCTTAATTTCAAAACTCCCTCCCTTCCTCTCCCCCACCGGTGACTCCCCGCCCCTCTAATCCTTCCTCTTGACCCATAGGCCGAAAGACATCAAAGAAAGAACGAAAGAAGGTGAAATCTTTTCCAAATAAGCAAGGATTCAAGAGTAGAGGCAAGTATTTTATTTTAAAGTTTAATTTATTTAGTGCCTTGAAGCATTAAGGGCATAAACCTTCAAGAATCTAACTTGTTATATATTGTTTAGTTCTCTCTCTTGTTGGAGTTATTAGAAAAATGAAGAAGGGCCTAAGGGGAGGGGACAGATTTCTTGGTAATGGGCTGTTGGGGGTGGCTCTCTACCCCACGACTTGGTTCAGGAAGTGGGGAGGGGTGGATTTTAGTTTCAAACCTCATATTTGTAATGGCGGGGGGTTGGCTGTGGCGGGGTGGGTGTTGGCGGGGGTGGCTGTGGGTAGGGGTGGGCAGTGGGCGGGGGTGGTTGTTGGCGGGGGATGGATGTGGCGGGTGGCTGTGGGCGGGGATGGGCTGTGAAGGGGGTGGCTTGGGCGAGGGCGGGCTGTAGCGGGGGTGGCTGTGGGCGGGGGTGGGTGTTGGCGGGGGGTTGGCTGTGGCGGGGTGGCTGTTGGCGGAGGTGGCTGTGGGCAGCGGTGGGCAGTGGGCGGGGTGGTTGTTGACGGGGGTGGAGGGATTCGGGCTGGGTGGCTATGGGTGGAGGGCGGGTGGGGCGGAGTGGCTATGCGTGGGGCTGGGTGGTTATGGGTGGGATCCGGGTGGGGCGGGTTCGGCTGGATGGGGGCGGGGCTGGGGCGGAGCTGGGGCGGTTTATATATGTATTATATATATATATATATATATATATATATATATATATATATATATATATATATATATTCGGCCATTAAGTAATTTTTGGCTTAATTGACTTTAATTTTATCAATAGTATGTTTCAATAGTTAAGATATAATATGTGATGAAATATGTATAATATATATGTTAAGATATGAAAATGAATAAGTTTTGGATATTACATACTATTTTGCCTTGCATGTACCGAAAAAGGGCTGTTGGTGACTAGGGTGCGTATGCACCAAAATTGTTGTTAAGGTTGAATTAGTAGAAATGTGGTGTGCTTGGCCAATGAATGATGCATGTACAAACTGTTTTGTAAGAGGTTTGCATATGATTTTCGGTATGATACTAGTTCAAGGTGTTTACTACGCTCGAGAGCTGGACATACATTTGTCTTTGGAGAGGCCATTAAGGCCGGGAAACCTCCGATAAACGAATAGGTCATGCCGAAATTTTCAAAATTATTAATATCTTGCATTAAATCTATGCAAACACTTGTCATTTTTGGACATATTATTTGTCTGGCTAACCGGTGTCCTAAACTCATTGAATGTGCCTTTTAAATTTTTCACCCTTGCAGATCTGATGGCTAGTGAGGGTTTTCCGACTCGATCTACACATGACATGTCAGGAGAGTTTGATAGGTTCCTCTCTCAGCATGAGCAGCTTGGGTCGGTTTCGACCGCAGCTCTTGCTGCGGACGCAGACCTTTTAGGGTCTGCCGAGAGGTTCGCACCCCCCGATTTACGCCGCCACCCACACCCACCGGTTCAGCACCTCATCCGGCGTCTGATGCGGCATCGGACGAGGGTGTCATACAAGGGCGTCGTGCCCTCCCTTGGTCATATGATACCCATACGTAAGTAATAATTTATTTTTTTTAACACGTTTTCAAATATATTTCACGCGTTATTTTTTCTTAACAACTTCACCTCTTTCAGGTTTGCAGCGGACTCGGGCCAGATTTTCGGTTGCATCACTCGGTCCTTCCACCTGAGGCAGGACCCAGCTGGATATGCCTGGTCCCGTGTCACCATGCAGACACGTAGATTCTACTGGGATGAGTTTCAGGTATTCAAATTTGGTGAATTTCACTTTTTGATACGTAATCAATCATTACTTTTCTAACCACGTTTTTACTTTTCCTCCGTATAATAATTGCAGAAGGCGTACAGCTGGCCAGCTGACATCGCCCACGACGTGGAGCAGGCCTGGCGGCATAGGGCCGCCACACGCTACAGGGACTTCATCAACTCGCACAAGACCAAGTGGGAGCGTGACCCCAATTATGTCAGGCCTGCCTACATATCCGAGGCCACCTGGGCGGGGTGGATAGCAGGTTGGATGGACCCTGCTACCCAAGCCCGCAGCGCCCGGAACACGGCGAACCGGCGCGGTGGCAATGTACAGGGCCCAGCACCTGCCACACACTCAGGTGGGTCGGTTTCCCACGCCACCACGATGCGTTCTATAGTAAGTATTTTAATATTGGATTATTTAGATTCATTGTTTTCATTGGATTATTTAGATTCATTGACTTAAGTGGATTATTTACATTCATTGACTTAAGTGGATTATTTATATTCATTGATTTCTTATGTTGCGCTGTTGTTTTTTTGGTATTCGTATATGGTTAATTTAAGTAGTATACCATTTCATTTGCCATTTTCTTTTTATTTTTGCTTTAACTTAGGAGAGGCCTTTAAGGCCGGGATACCTCCAATAAACGAATAGGTCATACCGAAAATTTTTAAAATTATGGATTTCACTAACATATTTTATTTCATTCTTTCAACAGGAGGAGACGGGGGAGTGGCCAGCCTCCTACGATCTCTTCTACAAGACGCATCAGAAGAAAGCCTCCGACGGAACGGAGGACTGGATCACGGCGAAGGCCCGCGACATCAGTGTAAGTAGACTACGATATCATTTGTTTTTTCCTTAGTTTGTTTTATTGCTAAACCCTAAACCCTAACAATTCTTATTCTCATTTCAGGACGAGTACAACAGACTACTCGCACTTAGGGGAGAAGAGGCCGACAAGAACCGTGCTTATTGGGGTGCGGTTCGGACCGTCGGCCCTCATAATAAGAAGAAGAGGGAGGTGTACGGGGTCGGATCAGCAGCGCCGCGATTCTTTCCTCAAGTTTTGCATGCAGGTGCTTCCTCTGAGGCCAGCACCTCCGCGCCTTCTACGGCCCCAGAGAGTCTTTCGCGTCTGGAATCAGAGCATGCGGCGCTGCAGCATGAGGTGGAGACCATCAGGGCGCAACATGAGGAGAGCGTACGAGCACTGCGGTCGCAGCTGACTCAGACCCAGCAGGAGCTGCAGCAGTCGGTTCAGCAGGCGCTTCAGCAGGCGTTTGAGCATGCGCACCAGCAGACGATGCAGGTGCAGCAGCAGACGAACCAGCAAATCTCGCAGCTATCGCATCTCATCATCTCTATCATTTCCAGTCAGCCTCAGCCTCCCCCTGATGGTCACTCTTCTCCGCATGATCCCCCTCCATCTTCCTCTGCATAGTATTTCATTTTCTGATTTTTCGTACAGTCTATTTCGTTTATTGTATTGACATATTCTTTGTACTTTTATATTTTATATGACATTTATACGGATTCTATTTCGTTTGTGTTGTTTACGAACTTCAATACGCAAGTACTGTATTTCGGTATAACATTCGTACAAATGATTTAATATACAAAATAAAATATATTATAAAAATTAAATAATAATAAAAACTATTTAATTAATAATATATTGTATTATTTATAAATTAAAAATATTTAATATTTAATATTAAATATTAAATTATAAAATAGCGACGAACCTGCGACGAAAACGAAATGTCGCAGACCGGAAATAAAAAATCAAAAATTTAAAAATAGCGACGAAAAAATATACCGACGAAACTTTGCGACGAACAAATATGTCGCAGAAAGGAAATAAAAAAATAAAAAATTATAAAATAGCGACGACAACATACACCGACGAAACAACGACGGCAGTATCTGGTCGCAGAACTGACATTTTTTCGTCGCATTTGTGCGACGCAACACCGACGAAAATTTTCCGTCCCAATATAGCGACGCGCCACCGACGAAATTCACTTTGCGACAAGCCGTATCGCGACCAACTTTTTTCGTCGCTATTTCGTCGCTAAATGTCTGTAACGACGACATAGCGATGACTATTGTCTGTCGCTATATGTCTTTTTTTTTTGTGGTGCTGGTTTGAACCTAATTCTTTCTAGAACAATGTCATAACCCGAATACTAACTGAACTCCTATGGGCTTGTTTCTTTTTTTTTTTTCTCTCGATTCTAGTCTTCTACTGCTATAAAGACTCGACACAACCATGACTTCAGCCCCTGACTTTTCCAACATTAATTTTGTCACTCCTTGTGGTACGAGAATATCTTTAGTTATTAGTTCTTCCAGGCAGACCACGGATACAACTGCTGGTATATACCTTTGATTCTCTTTAGTTGGCAAGATATCGTGATATGTGGACAGGACAAGAGGTTTCAGGTATTATGAATCATGATGGACTATTTATTAGCCATCCAATTGGATATATTGAAAGGCATTGTCTTGTAATCACATCCTAAAAATACATTATCTCAAAGATGATCATACAATGATAGTTTTCGCATCAAGAAAGCCTTTAAAAAAAATAAAAGGTGAATGGTTATTATGAGTATATGATCTTTATTGTGATTGAAAGCGGACCTTAGAGCAACTGATAAGTTTGATGCTTTGTAACATTGAGGTTATGGATTCGAGCCGCAGAAACAGCGCTTAGAACATCAATTTTACTTGCATGTCGGCTTCATTGGGTCTCTTATTTCTTATGCTGCCAACTGCAATTTCCTCAATTGCTACACTAGGGAAAAGTTTCTACACCACTAGATATGGAGAGAGTTCATGCGATATTGAATCAAAAATTGGCTTGATGAGATTTCATTGATTGTAAACGTGTTGTTTTAGGAGAGGTATTTCTTTTTTTCTGTTATACTAGAAATTGTAAAAATGTAACCTTAATGTCAGAGACATAGGAAGTGGTTATCATATTCAGTGTCTATTTTAATTTTGTTTTGTAACTTTAATAGTTGCTCAAGTTGAGAGAATTATGGATATACATAAATATACACACACGCACACGTACATACACGCTCATGTATCTATATATAGACAGATGCATGCATGTATTTATATGCATATATATATGTGTGTGTGTGTAGAATTCGAAACATGATGATAAATCGTGGCCACAGGACTACACCCCACCCTCCAAAGCAGGTTGGAAAGACCCTGCTAAAAATTTGGTGGTGGAGTGTGTTGGAGGAAAATCGAAAAAATGGGTTTGTCCAAAGTTGGTGAGCAACATATTTTGAACTTAAATATGATTAGTTTTCGTTAATCAAAAATAAAAACTAATGAATCCTAAATTATCTACGTAATGAGTAGATGATTTTAGACTTTTGAATCACTCAATTTCGATACTGGGTGTATGAGAAATTAATGCTCAAAGTATGAGTTAAAATGGTTGAAAAATAGAAAAATGATGATGTGGCCTCATTAGAATTGAGCACATCACCATTTTCTAAATATACTACATTGGTTAATTGAAGGAAAGTTGCCACCAAATATAGTGCTAGGAGAGGCACTTTAGATGTGTCCTAAGTGAAAGAGAATTTTTGACCGGAGGGAAGACGCAGATGGCTGCCACACGCGCGTGTGCCGCCGGCCGCCCACCCGTCTGTTCGGCTGGCTCGGCTCGGGGCTCATGGCTCGCCTACTCGGTTCTTATCTTTTGGGATAAATTTTCTTTTAAATTTTTTCAGAAAATAATTTACCTGATCCTACGGTTATGATTTAATCCTATGATCTAACAGGCCAGATTAAACTGAACCATTCTCTGATCGTGGGGGGTTTACTGGGGGGTTACTGTTATAACCCAGTTTTTTTAAAAGGGGCAAAGTTGGTATTTAGGCTAATTAATTACTAAACCTAATTTGATTAGAAAATTTTCTCTAAACCCTAATCAAATATCTATTTAAACAACGCTGGACTACTCCCTTTCCAGACTACATGTACGCCGCCTAGGAGGAAGGGGAAAAAACGACTTCTTGATCCCAAAACCAAGCCGCCAGTTTTAGGAGAGAGGGAGGAGCACCACCGCCTTGACCAAGCCCTTCAAACGCGTAGCAATAACCAGGTAGGTGCCCCCTTAACATCCGTTGAATGTAAAAACAATAATCTTTAATTTTTCTATGAAAACGAGATCGTGCATTAGTATGTGTGATTGTATAGATGCTTGATTATTCGATTTTACGTATATGTGATGAAGTGTATGTCCGTATATGTGATCGTATATGTATATATATGTATGATGCTATTTTCGTATGAAAACTCGGAAAAAGATTTGATTTTTGGTGTGCGTGTGAATACCGAAATCGTAGGAAGAAGTGTTTGTGCCGGCTGCGCGTGGCCGATGGTGGTGGGCTATGACCACGTGCTGCCGGATGGAGGAATAAGGGTGAACGGGGGGCTGTGAGAGGGTGGTGCGGGCTGGTCAGTGGGGTTGCTGGGGTGGGGGCGGACTGGATGGGGCGGGAGTGGTGAGAGGGTGGGGATGGGCTTGGAGAGAGAAAGGGGGTGCGGTATGGGGGCTGAGGGAGAGGGCGGCGGTTGAGAGGCAGGGGTGGAATTAGGGCCGGCTGGGGTTTCAGGGGACGAAGAACTGGGGGGCCGCAGGAAATGGGAAAAGGAAGGAAGGGATAAGGAAAATAGAAAAGAAGATTGAAGGAAAAAGGGGAATGCAGGAGCTAGGAGAAAAAAGAAAAAGGAAAAAGGAAGGAAAAGGAAAAAGAAAAAGCAAAAGGAGAAATGAAGCAAATGAAGGATTCCGTGTATGATTTTTGTGCATTCATGCATCACAACATTGTATATATGATATGTTCTGTTCCGTTCCGTTCTGTTCTGTTAGGATATGCGAGACGTAAGTCGCATATCTGATCTATTCTGTTCCGTTCTGTAAGGACCCGGGGTCATGCATTGCACGATTAGATGAATGTTTCTGAGAATGTGGGGTTATCATGCATCACGTATGTGGCATTGCATTTCATGCCCATTTCGCACGATTATGTGTTTTGATTGTTTTAAGAAGTTATGACCGTTATACGTATTTGCGAAAACGTGGACAGTCTATTTTCGTATTAACGTACTTATATGTATTTCACTACTGTCCTAGCATGTATGATCTTACAGTGCCGATGCAGGCAGGGTACCTACTGAGTGACGTTTTTGTCGCTCGCACCGTTCGTTTTGTTTTCTTGCAGACGATTCAGAGTATAATTACATATGGGTTGGAGAAGATTCAGAGAAGGCTCAGTGGGACTCGTAGAGACTATTTGGAGATTGAGGATCAAGAATTGAGGGAGTTTATTTTATTTATTATCTCATTGAGGACATAGCTTAGGGATTGCTTATTTAGTTATTTTATGACATCGTTTAAGGGATTGTGACTTGATTTTGACTATATATGATTTTGGGGATTTTACCTTCGATTTAGGGTTTTGAATTGATTTATTTTGCTTCCACAATTGAATACTCTGTCGTTTTTATAAGTGCAGGGATTCGTACAGACGCCTTGTATATCCCTTAGTGGAATTCGGCGGGCGTACCGGTTCTGACCCTAGGGTTCGGGACGGGGCGCTACAGGTGGTATCAGAGCCGAGGCTCTAGATCTACTGCGGAAAACATAGAATTAAGAAATGATCTTAGACGTAAGAGATGACTATAGATTTAAGTTTCGATCGTAAATGTAAGTTGATCTTAGACTAAGTTTGATTCTAGACATAAGCTGTGATCTAAGACTAAGTTTGATTCTAGACGTAAGCTATGATCCGAGACTAAGTTTGATCTTAGATTAGGTTTGACTTAGACTAAGTGATGATCGGACTGGGGGCACGGTAGGTTTTCATTTTTGTTTTTATTTGTCTGTATTTGACCATTTTCTGTTTCTTAAGTTTATATATTTCATGAAATGCCCTTGACAAAAAGAGATGGAAAATTTCCTTGTCGTAGCGAACATGCCGCCGAGAAGAGAATGGTAGGAACGACAATGGAAACCACTCGGAGAATGGGGCCACACCACATGTTGTGCTTCCCCAGGCCCTGACCTACGCACTACGGGTCATGGCCCAAGCTGTGGCGCAACAACATCAGCAGCCACAGGCTCCACTACCACTGCACTCGGACTTGAGATTCTTCTATAAGTGGATGCGGAGGAGTGGCGACGCAGCACAACTGACATCGCCGATTACTTGGATCTAATTTCAGAATGAGTTCAAGACGTATTACGTGCCGATAGTACGATCTTCAGAGCATGGCTCTAGATCCACGGTAGAACTATAGAATTAGGCCATGATATTAGAAAATAAGTTACGATTTTACCTCTAAGTCACAATCTTAGACATAAGTGATGATTTGAACATAAGCGATGATCATGAACATAATTATTGATCTCAGTCATAAGCGATGACGCTGAACATAAGTCACGATCTTGGACATAAGTAACGATCTCGAATAAGAGTTGAATTTAGACATAAGAACCGCTTTAGTAATAAGTGTTGATTATGTACTAATTATGATTTGGAAATAAGACGTGATCTTAGACTTAAGAAATGATGATGTTAAGAACGATCTTAGAAATAAGTTATGATCTTAAACTTAAGAAGTCGATCGGGTTTGAAACACGTATACCTAGGATATCTCATACGATTCTCCCTTATCTAAGGTTGATCATAACTCTCTAAGCCGTGATCTTAGTAACCCTAGTTGAATACTATACAATTGATTTGAATGAATTACAATGTTAACCAGAATACCTTACTACAAGCGTTGGTTGACATATTAATGGGTCAGGCGGTAACTCGGCTGCCTTATCATAACTGCAACACGGTAGTCGGTACCATTAGGGTAAGGTAAAGCAGGTCCATATCCCTACTTGGACGGTAACATCAGAGCAGGCTTAGGTCGAAGTTGGGACCATAGCTAATAAGAAATGAATTATAATAGTATAATAAATACTAAGAGATGATTTATAGTAGAATGATAGAAACTAAATAACGATTAACGTTGTAATCAGTAGAGTTTAGTTAAGGATATTGTACAAATGAATTTATAGTCTAGGGCTAAGATGTTGAATATAGGGTAATCAAAATAAGCCGACGATATTAGTCTTATTAGAGGTATTGAACAACAGCGACATGCGAGAATCGATTATAGTATGTGCCTTGGAATACCGTATCATTACAAAATTGTGGGTTAAGTGTTGACATCGGAGCATTTGGTTTGAATCTAGTAGGCTTTAATTGAAATAGATTAAGCATGAACCAGTAGTGGTTGCTTGTTCAGCTGAGCTTTAACTAAGATAATTAGAGGTTCAAATAACCAAGTAAAGAAATACAGTGGATCAATATGGCGCTCGGTAGCATGGTGAATTAGATTACCTTAAGTCGATAAATTTTTAATGTGTCATGCTAGGATTTGACAATTTAAGTTAGGGATTTTATCATAGTAGGCAAAGATTAGACTTATAAGAAACGTGACATAGACGGATTGTTCTTTTGAAAATAAGGATGGATTATAGAAATTATACGAAATATTGGACTATTATTTCTATAGCAGATAAATATTTTATATAAACACGTACACTGAGTTATACCTATACTTTACAGGGACTTCAAAAGACATTTTATTTATGAAAATACCTTATTAAGTCACATTTCTTTATATAGTCTACTAAACTTTACGAGGCTAAATTTTTCCATACTTATAAATCAGCATAATAAAAACTTCAATTCTTTTGACGACCTTGAAAAGGGAAAAACTTTAAAAATATTGATGTTCTTGCAAAAAAAGGTAACTTTCAAAATATATACCTGTTTGTGAAAATGGAAAGTGTCGTATTTAAATAGTTTCATAAAACCTTACATTATTAAGTTTTCAACTGTTTTGACACATATTTACCAAAATGCTTTGTGAACAAGTTATATCATCGTTTTTAAAATGGTCTTTGAGATATCGCGTTGCAAAAACAAATCTATGATACTTTTGGGTTTTGTGTTTATAAAAATTAGAAGGGTTAGTGTCGTCAATAGTTAAAGCTACATTTAAAATTATAGCTACGTAAGCTACTTTTCTTTTAACTTGAAGAAAAATATGTCCATACACATATTTCGTATAATAGGCTGCTGGCGATGTCTCTGAGAAATTAAGAGCATGATCATAGAGCTAGTTCGTAAGAATATAAAAATTGATTTTGAAGACTTGGTTGTGTTAAGGAAGGATAGCTGTTACCATACGGGCATGGACCAAAGATGTTAGTATGGTTAATTATCTAGGGGATGAATCTTATGTGATAAGTTTAAGAATTCGGCATTGTAGATTGCAATAAGTTGAATGATACACGTCAAGTGGTATAAGTGGAAGTTGGTAAGCACTAATTATAGAGGGTTAAGTAAGGATTGAATCCCATAAGGACTGGATCATCTTGTGAGATGTTAGTGATGACTAAACTAAATCGTATTAGGGTACAACGTATTCCGAGAAATACATACAGTTTCAGGGATGAGTTTTGTGAACAAGGTGTTAAGTTAAATATTGTAACACACCTAAGAACTGATTTTAGAGGGTTGGTCATGATAGCAAATATAAGTACGATATAGACCGACCATTAAGTCATGAAGCCAGTATATTGACGATACCCTTAAGGTTGATTCGAGAACTATAGAGAGAATAAGTTACGATCTATTAGACGGAGGACACTGGATTTAAAGATTACATTGTATACATACACACTGAATGATTTGAGGACTTAGTCGTGTATCGAAGAAGTAAAATGGGTAACATATCAGAATACGAAGGGATACTAAGTTCGGTCATTATCTAGGTAAATGAATATGTAGGACTATAATAAGTTATTGATTACGTAACACATAAGTTGCGAGGACGAAACTTTTTGTAGGGGGGGAGAATGTTATAACCCATTTTTTTCAAAAGGGGCAAAGTTGGGATTTAGGCTAATTAATTACTAAACCTAATTTGATTAGAAAATTTTCCCTAAACCCTAATCAAATATCTATTTAAACAACGCTTGGACTACTCCCTTTCCAGACTACATGTACGCCGCCCAGGAGGAAGGGAAAAAACGACTTCTTGATCCCAAAACCAAGCCGCCAGTTTTAGGAGAGAGGGAGGAGCACTACTGCCTTGACCAAGCCCTTCAAACGCGTAGCAATAACCAGGTAGGTGCCCCCTTAACATCCGTTGAATGTAAAAACAATAATCTTTAATTTTTCTATGAAAACGAGATCGTGCATTAGTATGTGTGATTGTATAGATGCTTGATTATTCGATTTTATGTATATGTGATGAAGTGTATGTCCGTATATGTGATCGTATATGTATATATATGTATGATGCTATTTTCGTATGAAAACTCGGAAAAAGATTTGATTTTTTGGTGTGCGTGTGAATACCGGAATCGTAGAAAGAAGTGTTTGTGCCGGCGCCACGTGGCCGGTGGTGGTGGGCTATGACCATGTGCTGCCGGATGGAGGAATAAGGGTGAAGGGGGGCTGAGAGGGGGCTGTGGTGGGGTGGTGCGGGCTGGTCAGGGGGTTGCTGGGGTGGGCGGGGGCGGACTGGATGGCGCGGGAGTGGTGAGAGGGTGGGGATGGGCTTGGAGAGAAAAGGGGGTGCGGTATGGCAGGGGGGGCTGAGGGAGAGGGCGGCGGTTGAGAGGCAGGGGGTGGAATTAGGGTCGGCTGGGGTTTCAGGGGACGAAGAACTGGGGGGCCGCTGGAAATGGAAAAAGGAAGGAAGGGATAAGGAAATAGAAAAGAAGATTGAAGGAAAAAGGGAATGCAGGAGACGCAAGAGCTAGGGAAAAAGGAGAAAAATAAAAAGGAAAAGGAAAAGGAAAAAGAAAAAGGAGAAATGAAGCAAATGAATGATTCCGTGTATGATTTCTGTGCATTCATGCATCACGACATTGTATATATGATATGTTCTGTTCCGTTCCGTTCTGTTCTGTTAGGATATGCGAGACGTAAGTCGCATATCTGATCTGTTCCGTTCCGTTCTGTAAGGACCCGAGGTCATGCATTGCACGATTAGATGAATGTTTCTGAGAATGTGGGGTTATCATGCATCACGTATGTGGCATTGCATTTCATGCCCATTTCGCACGATTATGTGTTTTGATTGTTTTAAGAAGTTATGACCGTTATACGTATTTGCGAAAACGTGGACAGTCTATTTTCGTATTAACGTACTTATATGTATTGCACTACTGTCCTAGCATGTATGATCTCACAGGGCCGATGCAGGTAGGGTATCTACTGAGTGACGTTTCTGTCGCTCACACCGTTCGTTTTGTTTTCTTGCAGACGATTCAGGGTATGATTACATATGGGTTGGAGAAGATTCAGAGTAGGCTCAGTGGGACTCGTAGAGACTATTTGGAGATTGAGGATCAAGAATTGAGGGAGTTTATTTTATTTATTATCTCATTGAGGACATAGCTTAGGGATTGCTTATTTAGTTTTTTTACGACATCGTTTAAGAGATTGTGACTTGATTTTGACTATATATGATTTTGGGGATTTTACCTTCGATTTGGGGTTTTGAATTGATTTATTTCGCTTCTATAATTGAATACTCTGTCGTTTTGATAAGTACAGGGGTTCGTACAGACGCCTTGTATATCCCTTAGTAGAATACGGCGGGCGTACCGTTTCTTACCCTAGGGTTTGGGACGGGGCGCTACCGTTACTGGCGTCGATCATGGATGGTGGGTTACTGGCGGAGATCGTGGGTTACTGGCGATCGTGTAACCTCTCCGTGGGTTAACTGTCGATCGTGTAATTTCTCCCCAGTTTCCTATATAAACAGAGGTCCATGGGTTAACTGCCGATCGTGTAATCTCTCCCCAGTTCCTTATATAAACAGAGGAAGAGCATTGCCTCTGAACATAGAAATTTTTCTTCCCTTCTCCTGCTGCATACGAGCATTCTGCATAAACTGCTGCTGCATTTCATCAATCCAAGAAGTCAGAACATTTGTCAGGTTCGTAAAGTTCTTACGTAGTAGTGCCACTCGTTCGAACTGTTAGCCGTTGTATCCTGGGAGAAGTTTGCAATTTCCGATTGGACACAGTATACAGGAGCAATTTGTCTTAAGGACAGAGTCCTGGATTCGCCTCGGTTTGCATGTTGAGTTCTTCTCTGTGCTGAGCTCATCTCTGTGCTGAGCTCTGCTAATCCTCTGTTGAGCTCATCTCTGTGCTGAGCTCATCCCTGTGCTCAGCTCTGCTCATTCCTGTGTTGTATAAAATGTCAATTTCGTTCTTTAATCTGTATAGAATCTGAATTTCGTAAATTGGTTTAACAGAGTGTACGTTTGTGTGACCCTGAATGAAGAACTTCGTTTCTGAATAAAGGATAAAGAATTATTTTTGGCTTTAAAAACAACAAAATTTCTGTATAAACCCAAAAAAACAATAGGAGAAATTGTGAGATTTGCAAGATAATTTTTCGACCCAGCGTAAACAAAACTTATGAATATAGTTTTTGGTTATTCTTCTGTTGCTGATAAATTAAGTGTAAATACAGGAGTCCACTACACTAAAAAACGCATTTTTAGAGTTTAAATAAACACATAGCTAGTATAAGTATGCCTACAAGATGTATACGATATCTTTATAGAGTTGCCAATGTTGACAATCTTAAGAAGAAAGGTCTTTCACTATGAAAAGCTTGACATAAAAAAGTTCATGCAATTGTACAACTGTCATGAGAGAGAAAACACATTCATAGAGAGAGATTCCACAATCATTTACTTAGAGGTGTTTGGTTAGAGTTTCTTTATTAAGGGTATCGGTTTGGAGGAATCCAAACCCATAAACGTTGTTTGTTTGGAGAAATAGGGGTATGTGTTTCAGATTGATATTCGAATATTTAGTAATGTATATCACTTTTTGATATACTAGCTTCCTTTGTCTATCAATATGGACAAATAGGGGGTATGAGCTTCGAACCGATCAACGCCGCCGGCCGTCGGCTAGTCACTATTCTAGCCGGTCAAATTTTTCTGACCACTTTTTCGGTCGTCCACCTTCGATACTCATTTAAATTCCGATACGTTCCAAATACCATCAATGTCAACCATACTCATTCTCACTCCAATAACAAACAACTATGACTTTTACGCCCAAACTCATATACTCCAAACCCATACATTATTGTACCTATTCTGATTCTGATTTCGATACCCAAGTGCGAACCAAGCACCACAAACACCACTTTAGACTTGCAATAATATCAGGATTCAGGTAACTTAACCATAACGTGTTATGAAAACGAGGAAACAAGACAACAAACAAGAGAGAGTATGAAATAGTAGATGAATTTGGCTTGAGGCGTGTATACCACTTTCCGTAAGGAATATTTGCCCCCACTAGATGCTGCAGGGTTATAGGCAAACTTCCTCCTAGGATACAACAGCCAACAATCTCTAATCCTCAGCAAATAGGATTGAGATTCAATGAACTTTCAAGAATAAGAATGAATTTGAGTAGAAAGAAGAATATAGGATGCAAACTTAACATTGGATGCAAGATGTCTTGAACAATGGGTTATAACAGCCTATTTATAGGCTTTCAAACTCCATTCAGCCGTTCAAGGTAGTTGCATGGCGATTGGGTATGTCCCTTGATGCATAAGTTGTGATATTTCATGAAAAGTCACTTCTGTCAGGACATCGATCGATCGATGTGATCGATCGATGTCATCGATCGATGTCTCACAGTAAGCTCCAATTCCATTCTGATCAACATCGATCTGTCACATCGATCGATCGAAGTCACTTCGATCGATCTATGTGATCGATCTATGTTGGACAGAAAGTTTCAACTCTGCACCCAGGATACATCGATCGATCGATGTATGTGACATCGATCGATCGATGTGATCGATGTATGTCCGGCAGAATACTCAACTTCATTTTCAAGCCACATGGATATATCCATTTAATACATGGTCGATCCAAGCCATGAGTCAAGTTATTCTTGCTTATTTAAACACTCATTCACCATCATCTTTGATCTCATGCATCTATTCTTCATCTCATTACCTTTACAAACTATTACAACATAACGTCGTCATACTCGTGACTTGAGATCACGTAAGTGCATGCGTAAAAACCACGTACATAAACTATCCACCAAATACTCTATCAAAAAGAAAAACAAAACATCACCAAACACTCCAGACATCTATTTAAATGGCGAAGGTCGAAGTTTCCCCGCAAAATCCATCTTGTTTCTTTTTTTTTTCCCCACAAGAAAACTGTTTTAAAATCCAAAACCTTGTTTAAGAGAATTCAGACATTTATTACCTGAACTAACTCGTGTTAGTTCCACTCAGTTCTTTTAAGGAGCCAATATATATTTGTAAGCTAGTGTAGAAATCAAGGAATTGGAAATGTAAACAGAGAGAGAGAGAGGAGAATTTCACCCTTCTCTCATTTTATGCTTCAAGATTTTATCTCAAAATCAGTCTTCGAATTTGTTTTCACAAAAAAAAAAAAAAAAAGATTGCATCCTTTTTAAAACTAAAGGTTAATGAGATAAAAATCAATAAAATTGAAAAAGCAAGGTAACTTCATTTTGAAAACCAAATATTAGCCGACAATGTATAAAAAACGTTTCCATTAATTGCAATATACCACTGGAATACTAAAAGAGCTACTCCATAAACTTTTTCTCTCTTGAAGATATGCTTTCAATAACTTTAGTGTGTGTGTGTATATATATATACTAATTTTGATGATTCATATATTGATGGTTCCACTTAGTCGTCAAATTCTCTATTCCACATCACTAAAGAAAAAAAGTTTCATTCCCTCACAAAAAAATAAATAATAGTAATAGTAATAATAATCTCAATCAGCAAAAACTCTTGTAACGGTAACTTATCCTAGTTGATATATAATTTTCACACTTATTTATTAAGGATATTTCAGATGTGTGTGTGTGTGTATATATATATAATCTTTCTAAATAAATTGAAAATACACCCCCTTGTGACATCACTTGTACAAAGCACTATCGTGGTCCTCTCTACGTGACAAAATTTCGTCTCTCTCTTCGACTAACGACCGTTGCCTTCCCTGTTTCCCTTAAGGTACCGTTTGGACTAATAATATAATCACGATCACAATCTAATCCAAAAAAAAAAAAATCTCAACAAAGTTAACCTAGTCTTTTTTTTCACTCTTTTAATTTTTCACAAGAATATTATATGTCGAAATTTGATACGCACCACATCAGACATACTTTATATTATATTAACTAAACCTGTGATATTAAATTTATAATACAGATCATATTAATTCAAGCATGATGTAAATTATATACGTATCATTTAACCCATGGTTATTATCGAATTGGTAGATAATCTCCTTGGAACTTTTTATTTTTATTACGAAAAAAGAAATTACCGAATATATACATACTCGAAGAGGAAGGGGCGGGGGAAGTGTCTGCGTGTGTGACTATGTGTGTGTGTGTGTATATATATATATGTATATGTATAGGTCTCACAAAAAAATCAATGCTCTTCTGGGCGGCGAGAAATTCACTGAAAAAGAAAATAAAAACTTTGAAGCTAGATGATTGTCGATGGAATCCACAGCACCCACATCACTTGTGCCGGGGTTTCGATTTCATCCTACCGACGAGGAACTGGTACTCTACTATTTAAGGCGCAAGATCTGCGGTAAATCTTTCCGATTAGATGTCATCTCCGACATTGATATTTATAAGGCCGAGCCTTGGGATCTTCCAGGTTTTTACTCCTCCAGTTCCCTGTCTTTCATGTTTACTATATTAGGGTTTTGGTTTTTAGTGCCTTTTTATAAAAATAAGATTTTTTTCCTGTGGTGGGTTTTGCGTATTTGGAGCACGGTGGTGTATGCTTGATCATGGATTTTTCTTTTATTTTATTTGATTTCTGTTTTAGCTTGATGGTTGGTTCCGTTAAGACTTCTTTTGGGTCTGTAGTAATGTTTCTGTCTATGATGAATACCTAAGTGGTTTTCATCTGGTAAAAATTAATTCTTTTTCAGGCTTCTGATGGATTCAATTGGATTTTTTCATCTGATGGATTCAATTGGATCTCGTGGAGCTAGTGCTATTTGATGCTTTTTAAGATTTTTTGTTTGGGTAGAATATGATGGATCTCTTGTTGACTAAAAGAATAGTCTGGTGTTTGAGGAATATGCTATGGTACAAGTCAACGCTGTTTAGCAATGGATTGTATTTGACTATTTGGAGCTTTTGCCGAATTAGCTGATAATTTTGGTATTTTGGAATCTACTAGAACATAAATTGGTTTGCCTTGTGACGTTGGAGAGTTCTTTTTTTCTCCTTTTTTTCTTAACAACTATGTCAGTATTTTTCCGTAATCAGCTTCATGTGACCGATGAAAGGTTGAATTTAATTGAATGGAGGTTTCCTTGTTTTCTGTTGAGACTATGTAGAAGAAAGCCTGCATATCTAGAATGGCTAGTTGTGAAATGTATCTGCAATATGATGCTTTCTTGAATGGAAGTGTCCTTGTAAGTATTCAGTCCCCATAGTTTTTACTTCCACAACTATGCATTCAAACTCTTTTTCCCTTTAGAAGTGTGTTTGTCTATATATCAAGATGCATGCATTTTCTTGGTGTTTATGGCAAATGAGGTCGTGTTGTAGTGTTTTTTTTCATGGCATGTGGGAGTGTTTTCGAGTTACATAACTCAAACAGACAAATGTGGTTTTAGGTAAGTCAAAGCTGCAGACTAGAGACTTGGAGTGGTATTTCTTCAGTGTGCTTGATAAGAAGTATGGGAATGGATCACGGACTAATCGGGCCACAGAAAAAGGGTACTGGAAGACAACTGGGAAGGATAGGGCTGTCCTTCATAGGTCCAAGGCTGTTGGGATGAAGAAGACCCTGGTCTATCACCTTGGTCGGGCACCAAAGGGTGAGAGGACTAACTGGGTGATGCACGAGTATAGATTTGTTGATCAGGATATGGGTAAAGCTGGAATCGACCAGGTGTGTACGTGCTGTTTAGAAAGAATGTCCTCTGTTTTTAGCTTTTTCTTCTTTAGGGTTATGTCCAATTCAAATAGTTCATAGGGACCATTGGTCTTCCTTTATGCGACCTTGGCATTTTTCATGTGTCCCTTTAGGTGTCACTGAAATATTTTTACCGCTGTCTTGGATTAGCACGTCAGGTAGCATTATAGATTTACCGATATTTCATCATGCAATATGCAACAAGACTCAAGTCTTTCCCACTATGTAGAATCAGATATATGAATCAATCATTTCTCTTGCGTTTTATTTTATCATATTTTTGTTTTGCTTTTTTTTTTGAGTCGTAAGCTATTTTATTTTTTTTTTGTTTTTTTGTTGAGTCAGTAACCTAAACTATATCCTTTTTATGTGTCTCCTAATACCTAATACATAACATGCACCTTTAGAATACGCATCTATTTCATCATTTAGTATGATATAGTTATTTTTTTTTCCTATTCTCATATATGTTATTTCTTCTTCTTTTGTTCAATTTTCTTGGTTCTTTTGTGCAAATTAGGATGCTTTTGTTCTCTGTCGTGTTTTCCAAAAGAGCGGGTCAGGCCCAAAGAATGGTGAGAAGTATGGAGCACCTTTTGTTGAGGAAGAATGGGTGGACGATGAATTGGAGGTTCTGCCCAAAGAGGAGGCTGCAGACAATGATTTTTATTTGGATGAAAATGACCTTGAGCAGGTACGTTTGCTTTGTGTCTCTGGGTTATTCACCTTTGAGTACCTGGGGCAGCCTATTTTGTAGTTACAGTGAATTGATTCGTGAGTCTCATCTAGTTTTTCTTTTGTTCCTTTTTTTTTCTTTTTTATTTAACTTATGTGCTTGTGCACATGTTTGGGTTTTTTTCGTGAGAGCTTACACAGCAACAATATTAGTTGTTTCTTAATGCCTGAAATTTACCTTGGAAACTATTAAAAACAAAGAATGTTCTATGGATGTTAAGAAGCTCATTAAAAGTGTATTATATTGCATATTCTTTGTGGACTTAATATTCATGTGAATATACTTCCTGCCAAAACTTTAGAATTTGATGTTTTTCCCTCTAAACCTTTTTTGAACAATCTATTTGCTCCCCTTCATTATAACTTCCTCATTAAAAGCGCAAATGCAAACAAGTAGGGACAACGATAAGCCAATATTATTGAGTGAAATTATTATTTATAAGGGTCAATTTGTGCACTATATTCCATTTCTTTGTCATGTTCCTGCGTATCTTGAAATATATGCTAAATTGGGCTAATTGTTAAATATTTGACAACCTAAACAAATAACTTTATGTTTCTTTAAAAACATATGCCAAAATAACAATTCATACAACTTCTCATCTTTTTGCATAAATGCGTTAAAACGCAATTCTGGAAATAAAGAACATTATCTGGGAAATAATCTAAGCTCTTTTCATTAGGAAGCGTGACTGTTGATATTTGGAGTACAGCAGAATCTATTGGGCTTTGTGCGCTCTAAATATTTGACTTGTTTATCAGCACTATGTATGTTCATTGTTGGTTGGCTTCATTCTTATGATTGGTTACTTCTCCCTTTGTCTAAAACATCCCTTTCCTCCTGCTTTTGCCCCAACAACAAAATCTGTGTCTAAATAAGTAGAATAGGGAAAGAAAGCTTTCCATAGTGAATGAGTAACGATGCATAACTGAAACGATTACGTGGGTTTCCGCCAAGAGTAAGAGATGGCTTTTATCTTCTTTTTTGTGAGTCAAATTTCATAGATTAAAAAAATTTACAAAGGTAGCCATTATAATAAGCAATGCCAAGAGACTAATGCTCGGGGTACAATGAGAGTATAGAGGAAATGTCTAGTCCAGTTTATAAACGGACTGTAACTGGCTATATAGTAAAGGGTTACAGAATGTGCAAAAAGACCATCCATGCGGGGAGAAATCAACAATAGTTACAGGAGCCACCACCTACACATGCAGCCTAGAATGGTCATAGTCAAAATAATGCCAATTCAGGTTAAAGGCCAACCTGCATCCTCAAAATTAGAAACTGTAACTTCAAGATAAAGACATAAATAGGCATGTAAACTAAAGTTTGAATCTTTTATGTGACGATCTTCATAGGGAGCTCTCTTCCTATGCAAACTGCAATCTCCCCTTAATTATGTCCATTTCTATCCTTCAGATTTTGGGTGTGGATCCGCTACCTGATAATGTTCCCCTTCCATTGGAATACTATTCTGGTGTTGGTGCTGTTTCTGCTGGGGGAGGTACAGAGTCTGCTGATGATTCCCAGAAATTGATGATTGGCATTGAAGATTATCCTTTTGAAGAGCAGCCAAATGACGGTTTGCAGAGGGTCTTTGTTGGTTCTGAGGCATATGGTTATGGACCGGAGCTACAGGAGGACAAGACAATTGATTCAAAACCAGTCGAGCAATCAGTTTATTCGAAACCAGTCAAGCAAGAGTATATTGGTGAAACAAGTAGATCTGTAATTCCTGAAGGCACAGATCATATGCTTAAAGAACAGTTTATTGATGCCAGCGATAACTTTGACTTGGATCATGGATCATTTTTTGAATCCAATGACCTCTTGAATCCACTTGATTTTGATACCTCAGCCTTTGGCATGCTTGAGGAGTACCTTGCGTTCTCTGATGCAAGTGGTGATATGTCTGATTATATCACGACGTCCAATCCTCTAAGGGTTGACAGAAATGAGGATCATTTCTCTGGAGAAGTGTCCCTTTCCCAGGTGAAGACTAGAAGCTGACCTCTGTGCATGAGTTTAATGTTGTGATTTTTATGCATAATTTGACTTAGTTGCTTTGTGCCAGGGCGTGGAAGAAGAGGAAGAGGATCAGCCTGTTGTCTCAGCCGAACAGCCCATGGGACATGACGACAATCCTTCTTCAGAGCTGATGACCACAAAATATGAAACAGGTAATAGATTATCCGGAAACATCAACCTTAGAAGCTTAAGACTTTCTTTTTGCCTTTTATCACAAGACTTATTTTATTGATGAAACAACGTACCTCCTCCAAACTGCCCAATGGGAGTAGATAGGAAAAAATGCACAGAAGTAGCAGTGTATTCATTCCTAATTCGGAATTGAACAATTTGGACAAATTTCCTACTTTGTTCTTGCCGCCTTTACTATTCTCGAAGGTCCAACATATAGTGATGTTATTCATAATTCTCAACCTCACCATGCCTCTCCCTTCAAACATGTGTATCCTGCAATTCTCTCTTTTCAAACAGCATATGCCATAGCTGAGGTCCCCAGTAGCATTACATCCTTGAAATGAGCTCCTTCAGCTTCCTGACATGCATCTGGTTCAGCAATCTCCCACAATTTACATTCACAACATTTCAAACCACGAATTTCGAAATATACCTTCATATTTTGATAGAATATGGGGAATGAGAAAACACATCTCTTGTGTCCTTTCATCAGTCCCTGGCATAAGCAACATCTTTTTGAGCTTAAGAGACCTGAGTATTAAAACTTTGCCAAGAAACCAGCCAGAGAATTATTCAACATACTTTTGTGTAAGGAACTAGAAGACAGCTAATTCAGAATTTCTCATACAATGTGTGCCCTTGTTTTTCAGATCTTAAATATCCATTTATCAAGCAAGCAAGTCAAATGTTGCTGGACAGCATTCCTGCTCCTCCCGCGTTTGCTTCAGAGTTCCCATCAAAGGATGTTGCACATCGTTTAAATGCTGCGTCTTCCAGCTCACTACATGTTACAGCAGGCATGATTCAGATAAGAAATCCAAGTCAAGCTGGCCAAGCAAGAGAGGTGCTTCTTGGGAAGGATGGTCTTTACAACATTACATTCAGTTTTGGTGTGTCCAGATGTGATGACAACTCTACTATACTGGAATCTGTTGTCAGAATACTTCCTGGAAAGGCAGTTACAGGGCTGTTCAGTGGTTCATTCTACTCAATGCTCTTCTGGGTCCTGGTCCTTTCTGTGAGCTTAAAGATGGGGTGCTTAATCTTTTCCCAGTAATTTTATACTATTTAGCGCGAAGATATCGTAATGTATTTAGATATATAATACAGAGGGTTTTGGTTTGATGATTTCTTGAAATGTAAGCACGCAAACATTATTTTGACACTAAATAACTGCTAGCATAGAGGAGGGCCGCCACCACCACCACCACCACCGCCTCTTTTCCTCCCAAACATTTTCTGGCTTCCTCTTGGTAAAGAACTTGGGTTTCCAAAATAAATCTGCCCTCGTGGCTGTTTAAGCAACTTCTCTTTACTAAGACTTGTCTAGACAATCATGTGGATGAATGAATTATGATCTTTTGGTGGTCTGTTTTAGTGTCGTATACTAGTGATTATTACTTCAAACTAGCTTCATTGTCTCTGCAAGACACTTCGGTGAACAGCCATTTGAAGTGGTCTGTTTTCGTCTGAACTGGAGGACGTTTCTCATTACTTTGGGAAACAGACAAGAAACAGCTACGTTTTCTGTTTGCCAAACCCTTTGAATCCAAATTGGGTATGAATATTCGACTGGGTTAATAGCAAATAGATCCTATGATTTGCTGCTGGTTAATCTTTGTGGAAACTAAGTTCCAGCCAAGCTGAGCTGACCTCAGGTTGGCAAACCTGATCTGGGCAATAACGGACGGAAGACAACTGTCAGCTGAGTTGAGGGTGACAGATGTGAAGAGTAATCGTGTTGAGTTGAAGAGGAGCTGAGGTGAAGCACGGAACAAAGACAAGATCAAGTATGACCGTGTTGAACTAAAGTGGAGCTGAGGTGAAGTACTAAACGAAGAATAATCAGAGATAACAAAATAAAGAAGTGCTGAGCTGAGGTAACGAAGTGAAGTACAAGATATAGATGGCCGACCTGCTATACTTAAAATTATTATAACTTAAAATATTTTATTGTACATAGCATAACTGCATTGGTAAATAGCCGTTACTACAACCAGAGAATTTAGTGTAGATAAACAGTAACTACTGACAGAGTGATCAAAATAGCCGTTGGAAGTAGAATTCTACCCCTATAAAAGTAAAACAACTTTTTAAATGTTTCTAACTTGAATGAATTTCTAATTATTTCAATCTAGACCATCTTAAGCCCCTTTTGCTGCAGATGGATGATGTTTATGGAATTGATCTTTCTGTTCCTTCGATCGAATGGAAACTTGTAGTTCCGTTTCATATGTTTTTGAAGCTTTTTTTTCCCTTTTAAATGTTGAATAACATACAAAAGAACATAAAACCTACATCACTCGATAGAAAAGCATTGTTCATGCAAGAAAAATATATTAAAGTTTAACATATTTAATATACCAAACTAAAGTATCACTCATGTAAAACCTGATGGAAATGTGTTCTTCATATAAAAAATCTATGAAATTGAAATCATTCAATTTACCAAACTGAAGAATTACTCATGTTTATGCATTCATATATGCAATAACAACATTATCTCATACCGTCTATGGCTCCCGTCTATGGTGAAGTATGAGGGATCGGATGTACGTAACTATACTTGTGTTAGAAACATAGAGAGGTTATTGTTTTGATAGTCCATAATGAAAATTGTGTAAGCTGTGTCGATCAACTGCTACTTCACAATATCAGAAACACAGAGGTTAGTTTTTTATGGTCCATAATGAAAATTGCGTCAAGCTGTGTCGATCAGCTACTACTTTACAATATAAAAAACATAGTCACAAGCCCATAACAATGTATGTACTCACCTCGCCCGTAAGATGGGCTACACATTTCTTCTCTGCGAGCGACTCAGCTTCAGTCTACAAAGGAAAGTAGACTCATCAAAAAGTTTGCAGTAGCAAAAGCTGAGATGTTTTCCAGCTTTAATATTCAAGAATATCCGAAACAACAACAACATTATCTTATTGCTTGAGAGGCTCCCACCTATGGCAGGGTATGGGCAATCGGATGTACGTAACTATACCCATGTGTTAGAGACACGCAGAGTTGTTTCCCGATGACCCATAATGATGCGTGAAGTTATGTCGATCAACTGCTACTTCACAATATAAGAAGCGCAACCAATTTAGTGAGTCATTTTGCTTTATTTTATCATATTCCAAAGTCAAGAAAGAGTGTGTCCTTGACTCCATTGGAAATGGAAACCCAAGAATATCTGGAACAAGTATATATATCTACCAGATTCCAATCAACAACAACATTACCCGATTGCCTTAGAAGCTCCCGTCTATGACAGGGTGTTGGGAGGTCGGATGTACGCAACCATACTCATGTGTTAGAAACACATAGAGGTTGTTTCACAATGACTCATAATGAAAATTGCATCAAGTTGTGTCGATCAACGGCTCCTTCATAATATAAGAAGTGCATGCAATTTAATGAGTCAATTTCCTTTATTCCATCATATTCCAAAATCAAGGAAGTGTGTATCAATCTACCAGATTCCAATCAAGTATATGTATCTACCAGATTCCAATCTCGGTTGATGGGAGGGATCTGTAACAACTAAAGAAGGAAGTTTTCAATGGCGAATGAGTTTTTTTAAGCTAAAAAGAGATATTACCTTCTTGATTCGGTTGCGAAGGAAGTCATCAATTTCTACGTCCTTGACAAGCTCATAGTCACCATCTCCTTTACAATAGGAAATAGCAGACAGGTTTCAGTTTTCCAGAATCAGAAAATAGACAGGAAAGCTCTGAGAATTATCTTACCTTTGACCTGCATGGCATGCTGAAAACAATGTCCTCTGCTATGCCATAAGGGTTTCCACTGGTGTATACCTACATTTTCTCATTAAGCATTAAGTTAGAAAACAACAGGGAATGTGCTAGACAAGTATGATCAACAACAACATTACCCCATTATTTTAGAGGTTCCCGTCTATGGTCGGGTATGGGGGTCGGATGTACGCAACCATACTCATGTGTTAGGTTGTTTCCCGATGACCTATAATGAAAATTGCATCAAGTTGTGTCTATCAACAACAACTTTACAATATAATAAGCGCATCTAATTTAATGAGTCATTTTGCTTTATTACATCATATTTTACCGTTAAAGAAGAATGTGTCCTTGACTTCATTGGAAATGAAAATACTAGACAGGTATGATGAGGTTGGTAAATTTTATAATGCTACTAGAGAAAGTGTAGTTGCTACTATTTTTTCCTTAGGCAGCAGAATCCTATTAGACCACTAGATACTGCTAGTTGCACCAGGGGCAACGTGTAACCTCGTCAGCATGTGGTAAAGATTAAAAAAGTAGTAGTAAATACGCATAACATCTTTATTAGATAGATTGAAAAAATGTGATGGAAATTTGGTCTTCTCCCTTCAAAAAAAAACAATCAAGATTAGTTACCTAAAATGAGATTCCTACTGAATGAGTGGGTTTTAAATGAGATTGGAGAATAGTTGCTCCTTAAAGACTTGTTATAAGTTCTTTGAGTTAATTGCACATGGTATCTATTCTTTTCCACAAAGTTTTAAGTAGCATCCAATGTTTCATGAAACACACTTGCCATCCAGACTTATAGGGTTAATAGACACTTAGCAATTTTTCTTTTATTTTTCACTTTTCTCCTACTTGGCGCCCAAAATTTTCAAACCATGGTTAATTCCACTTTCTTTCAACCATCTTTCTCTTCCACTGTGATGAACCCGTCCCCGTTTTGATCGAATACTTTGAATGCTTAATTTTAATTTTGGTTTTCATTCATTTGTGTAGCTATATAAACCAAAGCGAATATGGAACATTTTATACCACAGAGAACACAAACAGAACACAAAGATTGATACTTCATCATCATGTAAGGATTTAAGCAAATTTTCCTTTATCCCCTGTTACTCCGATCGTCACTGGAATGTTTCCGGTGAGCTGATTGAAGCTCAGGTCAAGGGTCCGTAGTTGACGGAGACGACCCAGAGAGGCCGGTATTTCGCCGGAAATGAAGTTTCGACTAACGGCTAAAAACCTCAGGAATGTATATGCCCAAGTTCCCTAATGATTCCCCCAGCTCTTTTCTTGTTATCTTGCCGTCGCCGTTGCGGACGAACATATGAAATATCCGATGTAGCTCCGTTGGATCCATTTTCTTGATGTTGGATCACCTAGCAGCCTTCTAAAACTAATTCAAAACAAAGAAAGAAAGAAAAAGAAAGATAAAAAAAAAAAAGAAGTCAGACCAAGAACGGGACTTCAGGTAAGACGAAAAAAGAAAAACAGAGGAGGAAATTGAGGCAAAACACATTGAGCTCAACTACACGTCGTCTCCTCTGTTTTTCTAGGGAATTTAGAAGCTATTTCAGTAGCAGAGAGATGAGCATCTGGCCCTGCTTTTGCTATGATCTCAAACACATTGAGCTCAACAGCAGTTGCAAAAACTCCATGAACAACTGGATCATAACCCAACTCGAAGAAAAAGGAGAAGATAAGTAGAAAGAGTGATGAATGTGAGATCAGGAGACTTGGGTTTGGTAATATGGGGAAGAAATGAGAGAATTTGGGTTTCTGCTGACATTGTTGGAGAAAGAAGATGGTATGAGAAAGGAAGGTGGATTGGTAGGGGAGGGAGGTGGATGGCGGGAGTGGGGGGTGGGGTGGGGTTTTTTTTATTTATTTTTGAATTAGTTTTTCTTAAACTTTTGTTTTTCCTTTAATTTTGAAGGTAAAATAGTAAACTTTGGTTAAAGTTGGGTTAAAAGTATGATTAAATCCGGTCAAAGGTCGATTTCAACAGTCAACGGTCGACCAGCAGGTCATCTGGATGCCAGATGTCTATTAACCCTATAAGTCTGGATGGCAAGTGTGTTTCATGAAACATTGGATGCTACTTAAAACTTTGTGGAAAAGAATAGATACCAGGTGCAATTAACTCTAAGTTCTTTTATTTAAAAAATATTGTATAAGTATTCTTTGTTATACAAATAATCATACTGCAATATCCAACAAGAAATATCAGATATCGTGAGTTTTAACTTCTTTTCGAGTGTCTTGCACATCTAGACGATTATACTTGCAGATTCTTGTCAATACTAATTCACCATGAGTTGTACCATGAAGTTACGGTTTCGAAGTGCGAAAACAGCCTCTTAATAAAACTACATACATCAGATTGCGAAGAAATCCGAATCCCCTCTCCAGACCCTGCACAAACGCGAAATACTAGTACACCGGTTTACTAACTCACCAGGAGCATAAACTACCGTTGAGCTAGCATGTCAATAGTCAAAGAACCTAACTAGTAAACTTGCTAATTGACTAAATAACAATGAACGTCCATGAACCGTAGGAGCTTTTACACCCCCTCACCCCCCACCCCACCCAAAAAAAAAAAAAAAAAACTTTTTTCAGCCATTCTAAAGTCTATAAACTAGGAGTGGCAGCCACAGGAGGGCAATCACAATAATCATCAGAAAAACAGAAACCACTCACAAAATCATGATTCTACGCTCTTACATCGTCTCCCCTGGAGAACCATTTTCTAGAATAACAATCGAGTCTATGGTGATTTTTTTTTTTTTACTTCTTGGTACATCATCATTCATACACCTGCGTGATCTCAATGCACAATCATGGAGGAAACCTCATTTTCAAATGCCAGGGGAAGCTTTAATTCTTAGTCCTGATCAGCATCTTCTATTTCTTCGTCTTCTGGGACTCCACGAAGATAAAGGACATTGTTGCACCTGCAGATCCCCAAACAGTGTGCAGATTGTCATCAGTCTCAGAAAAATTGAGATGATGGCAAAAAAAAAAAAAAAAAAAAAAACTCAAAAATTTGCCACGATGAACAATTTTGTCACTCCTAGGTATAGTTATTTTACTGGAGAATGGTCTCCAAAATACATTCTTCTTTTTTTGTTTTTTTGTTTTTTTTTTTTTTTTGGGGGGGGGGGGGGGAGTTACTTTAGCTTCCACTACAAGAGGAAGTCTTGAACTTGCTTAGAAATGTGTAGTTCCACAGATGCTTTTGGAGTAAAGTGAATTCTTCAGAATTTATCCTCCTACTTTAACTCCTTAATTTCTATCATAAGTATGCAACTTTTAAAACCTTCAAAAGGGAAGTCAAAACAAGGTTTTTAATCATATTTCTGCTCATATTCTCCTGAAAGATGTTAATTATTGTCACAACTTGAATTGAGATAACCGAGGTGAATGGTTGCTTCTTTTGCAAGAAAGGGCGTCAAAAAAACTCACAATTCTAAATTAAAGGCAAACATATGACCTACAGCAAAACCTTTGTACGACCAATAGGTCAACCCTCATAATTTGAACCTATCATTCAGAAGATCTAGGGTCGAATAATCAATTTTTAAGTGAAACACTGGAGTTGAAAGCTCGACCTACAAGTTAAACCACGTCTAAACATGTCAAATTTTGGGATTATCCTGCTTAAGGTCAAACCTTAGGTCATCCCAGGTCTAAAGGTCAACTGAGTGTACCTTATGTCTCCAATAAAGTTTAACATATAAAATTTGAAGCATAATTTTCAAGTACTTTTATGTGCAATATCTAACAAACAATAAGTTGTGATGCAGAGAATTCCTACACGCAGACAAACTATTGAAATGGCACATCAGATGGGAATACTGGCGATGGACTTCATAATCATCACTTCCATTTAGCAACATCAGTTTCTAGATGACAAGAAGGAAAGATACTATTGTTTTTCTAAAACGTAAAATCCAACTAGTACACTACTTAAGGCAGGAAAAAAAATGCATAAAAAGCAAGCCAGCAGCAATTCACACTTTCAAGCAACAGAAAACGAAATCACAGAAACTAACAGAACAAACAGTCTCCTGTGCCAGTTTATGAGAGCTTACCTGATCAGAATTTCACCAAGTGATCCTGTCGACTGCCCTTCAACAAATTCTTCAGCATCGGCAAGCTAAAAGCAGAAAATAGAAATAACCAGTGATTCCTACAAAGTATTCAAGACAAAACTCCAACAGCCTTTCCAGGTAAAGATGTCCAAAACGTTGGAAACTTTAAGCATGTGGCACCATCCTAGTTAACAGAATAATCCTCATTGTACAACCAACATTCTAAACTAAAGCTCCTGCTCATGCTATTAAGAAGTTCAAAACATCAGAAAATGTATTCCAAATGAGTATGAGACAGCGATAATGACTTCACAGGGAGGGAACGGGACACTTTCATGCAAAAGGTATGCTGAATTTTATTTAATAATACCTGCAAATTCATGTATGAGTCCACAGAAACAAGATAACCTGAAAGGTTCGCAGAAAAGGAAACACATTAGCCTTTATCAGGAAAGGTATTAGTCACCACCCACCATATTGTTGATAAATATCAGAAGTGTCAAATTTCAATGTTGAAGAGAAAAACACCTTTGTATTCCATTCCCCACTTCAGTTTGACAATCACATGCTTTCCAGTCAAGTTGTTCAGGAAAGGTTTGGGATTAACAGGTACAGTCTGCAAAATCAGAAGCGTCAAGTCTCAAGGGAGGAGAAAGGAAAATATATTTGTCAAAATATAGATATATTCGACTGAATTGTGTGAAAATGGTAAATATTTTGGCAACCATCTTGCAACTTCTTTTGAAGTTACTTTCCTTTATTCACAAAAATGAAAGATGCAAACAGAAGCACATGCAGAAGCATGAAATTTAACAATTTAAACAAAACGAAGGCGCTAATGGTCCCCAAGTTAGCTGCAGTATATATAAAAACTATGATTACCACAAAAAAATAAAACACTGAGAAAATATATATATGTGTGTGTGCTAAGTCACAGTAAGTTCCACTAGTACTCTATTAGGGGCCAACCCTACTACACTAGTACCTCCAGAAAGCATAGGAGAAGCAGCACTGCACTCTAGAATCAACAGCAGGAAAACTTCATTACAAATAATCCCTTTTTGTCATCGGGCCTGGAACTCAAAGAAATGTTGGAATTACCCAATATTTATTTCGTTTGTACTCTGGATACTCTTATATCTAGTGCTATCTTGTTAAAACACAAGCCCTGCCCAGTTCATAATGCAACCAATTGACTCTCAAATTTATAGGAAAAACACAGGTGAACTAAATAATAACTCACATCACCAGAAAGTATGGAGAAATCATCTGTATTAGTATTCAAGAAAAATAATACAACTTGTTGCCTCAAATGACTGAAGCTTTACAATATATACAAGAGGAAGAACCAGTGTAACCCAACGGCTAGTTTACAACGTTCAAAAACTTAACGGTAATAATGTCTTTAGCTAACTATTTTCTACACTCCCCCTCAAGCTTGGTGTAGATGTTGATGCAACCAAGCTTGGTAGATAATCGTTTGAACACTGGGATAGCAACTGACTTGGTTAAAATGTCTGCAACTTGATCCTGAGATGGAATGTACTGTAGTGATAGCGTATTGTCCTCAATTTTCTCCTTAATAAAGTGCCTATCAATTTCAACATGTTTGGATTTGTCATGATGCATAGGATTTTCAGCCATGTTTATTGCTGATACATTATCACAGAAGACTTGTATGTTGATATGCTTGCTGTAATTTAAATCTGATAATACTCGTTTTAACCAAAGGCCTTCACATATACCAAGTGCCAAAGCCCTTAATTCAGCTTCAGCGCTACTCCTTGAAACAACATTTTGTTTTTTGCTGCGCCACGTTACCAAATTTCCCCACATGTAGGTGGCATATCCGGAAGTAGACCGCATATCTCTCTTTGACCCCCCCCCCCCAGTCTGCATCGGTGAAAACACACATTGATCTCTCCGTTGTTTTCTTAAAACATAACCCTTGACCTGGAGCTCCTTTGAGGTACCTAAGAATTCTCATGTCAGCACTCAAATGAAATTTATTAGCGGAATGCATATATTGACTCACAAAACTCATGGCATAACAAATATCTGGACGTGTATGTGATAAGTAGATTAGTTTTCCTACCAACCATTGATAGCTTAATTTGTCAACCTTATTTTCAGTGTCATTCTCAGACGAAATATCCTGCATTCTGTCAGTAGTAGCCGTATCATCTTGTATTTTCCCAGGTGCTAGTGGTGTGTGAGCAGGCTTACTGATACGGCCAAAGGAAGATAAAGATGGAGGAATTTTTGAAAGATAATTCAAAGGAATTTTGGAAGTCAAATGCAAGATAATTCAAGATAAAGTCTCAACAACCTTTTGAAGATATCTCCAAGCTTATCCAAACATCAAAATTGATCCCCCAAAGTCATCAAATTAATGAAAACAATCGGTTGACCTCAGAGAGACAAGAAAAATGTCATTTTCAAGATAGTTTTTAGGGACTTAGTAATTTATCTCATTTCAAACTTTTGATAGAATTTTTAGGATAGAGTTTATCTTTCTTTTTGATTGTTTTAGGCTAAAATTTCAGCCTTTTTATTAGTATTGGCCGCTGGCCACAGAAGAACAACGACATATTTTTTGATGAATCAAATTTGAGTTTTGGTTTTCTCTCCCAAAAGGGTTAAACTTTGTTTTCTTGATTTTGCACTAAAATCAAGGCTAATATCTCTCAATCTTGAGCAAATTGAGGGTGATTGCCAAGGGTTGAAGTGACCGTCTAGGAGGGCCTATTGGAGGTTTGCCTACAAACGCACACTTGAATCTAAGGTATTGCTTAAGCCAGCGATTTCGACACAACGGAAGCAAGGAGAAGTTTACTTCTTTGTGCCTAACCCCTTGTGGAAAGGTTGTTGGAGGTGGAAGAGTGGATCCTACCCGTGTCAGCTTGCATCAATTTGGTATCAGAGCTCCAGGTCACTCAATTCCACCAACTATCCTACATTTTTTTTTAGTTTTTCTTCATTCTGAAATTTTCTCATCTTTTTCATCATCAAGGCCGATTTCATCATCATTATAAAAAAAAAAGGTTCATATCTTTTGGATCATTCACCCATTGTTTTCCTACTTCCATGCACATGCACGTTGCTCCATCTTTAGCTCAAAGCCTTTTTCTTTGTTACGTGTTCAGTATTTTAGTCATCCTATTATAAATATATATAAAAAAAAGACAAAGCTACATCTTTTTATTTCCAAAGCAGTTCGTGCAAACAAGAAAGGGCTGGCTTTCTTTCTCGGCTAGAACGTGCATCACCAATAGAAAGGGTGGCCCGTGCACTCATATTTTTTTTTCTGCTAACCATTCAAGATCAAATCTTTACACACACTTGACAATAGGGTTCATTGAGTTAGGATTTAAATTCAGCCATAACATATAACTCAAGTCCATTGCTTAAAGTTGCTACCTAGTCACACGTAAATCTTGTTGCTAACGAAGCTTTTAGTTGATTTTAGATTTGTGTGACTTGATTACATTGTTGCTTGATTTGCGTTGCAATTTTTCTTGTATCCAAGGCCGGTCTTCCTTCACCAAATACACGGCTACCCCTTGAGTACAAAAATATCATCTTTCAAACCAAATCAAGCCATAAAAACCCTAATTGTGGAGATACAAAAACTGTTTTGCTACCCTGCACAAAACAGCCCCTAAGAGTGCCTTGAGCATCAAGAAAAGCCCTATTGAACCTTAAATCAAGGGCTGCACATTGTGTAGTACCTATTTTCCATTGTGTTTTTTTTTGTTACAAGTAGTCAAAAAAAAAAAAAAGAAGGTTCGGCAAAAAAAAAAAAAAAAAGGGTGAGGCCGAATTAAAAAAAAAAAAAAAAAAGAAAAGTAATTTTGTAAGTTATGTAAAATGGTACATGTTGTCCAGGAAGGATTTCCAACCGAGTGACCAACAAAAGAACCCCTGCAGCAATGACACATTTGTTTAGTAGTGGCCTAGAATTTCAAGGAAAAAAAAATAGTAGCCTGTTGCTTGTATAAAGTTCACACGTCCGAGAGATATCCTAATATCCGATGAATCTGAGGCACAAGTTGCTAAGTTAGCTCTAGTTGGTTGTCGATTGTATATCAAGAATTCCAAAGTTCACTTCCAAGTACTTATCTGCTTCAAAATTACACCCTATCTCATTCTCTTGATACTTGGATACTTGATGATTGTAATCGAATCAACAGCTTGTGATTAATTTGCATAAGGCTAAGGTTAACTAAAGATTGCCCAGGGCAACCCTTAGTTTTCTTTGGCTCAGCCTTTGACATAATTTTTGGTTTCTTTTCCTTTGATTCGTAGAAGGTTAAGTGTGTTAAATTCTCTTGTTACTTGGCTTGATACCTTTGCTTATTAGTTGCTGAAATTTGGGTGATACATTGGAGAAAAAGGTGCAAGTTGCGAGTTTTGACATCCAGTTTAACTGCTGATTTTTGCTGCTGATTTCTACTGTTTTGGAGCTGTTTTTCTACTGTTTTGAGGCGTTTTTAGATGCTGGAATTTGCTGCATTAGTATAGCAACAAGTTGAGAGGAAATTGGACCAATTTTGGGCGTTGTCATCGCGATTTGAGGGCTGTTTTCACCACAGTCCAGCCGCTGATTTTGGACTGTTTTGACGTCATTTGGACCTCCAAATTTCAGTCAACACAGCTGGTTTTGATTCATTGTGGGTTGGATTCGATTTGGACAAGTTCGGGTTTAAACTGTGCACTGAATTGCGGTATCGGGTATATTGTAAGAGACTTGGCATTCACCTATCTTTATTGCTCTCTTTGACATTTATTAGCCTCAGATTGATCAAGAAACAAGGTGGTAAGAGAGAAAAAAAAAGAAAGTTAGACGAGTGTACAAATTTCTATTTCTATTTACCCTTGTTTTTGGTATATTGTTTTCTTTGTTGTTTCTGTTTTGCAGGTTCACAATGTGGCGTACCACTGATCAAATCCTAGAAAGGATGCAAAAACGTTCTGACGAAACATACCACATCTTGAAAAAATGTCATTCAATGTTACTTGCATTACAAGCTGAACAAATTGAAAATTTACATGAATCTAACCCTACTTCTAATGAACTGAACGTTAATGTCAATAATGAAGTAGTTGAGCTTGATTTGCATGTAACCCATTCTGATTTACATGATTTAGATGTTACTACTCCTACCTTTTGTGATGAGCTAGAATGCATTGATAATGTTAAGCATGACGTAGATGCCATACAAACTGATTTATCTCATGAATTTCCATGCATAAGTAATTCATTGTCTCCTGATTCATATGCCGTAAATGATTATTCAAGTGATATCTTAAGTGAGCTTTCAAGTGATTGTGATAGTGAACTTAAGCATGATAACTTAGAAAAGCATGAATGTCATGTTTGCAACAATTTCTTATTTGAATGTGACGAACATGATTCCACGTTATTTGAAACACCTGAATTGCATTCATATAACATTGTATATGACAATCCTATGTTCATTCATGAGTATGAAACTGATTTGTATGAAAAAGAGGAATTTATCCCACTTAGTACACAATCCGATATAAAGGAATCAAAGCTTCAAAGTATACTTCTCACAACTTCAAACATGCCATTCTTGTCACTACATCATGATACATCATATGACATTCATGTGCTGACCTTGTGTGAGAATCAAATGCATGATAACTATGAGCTTTTATTGGTTATATTGAGATTTGAAAATCAGATCCTAGTGCATCCAAAACATGTGAAGAAGAGGACTTACTCATTGTGGATGCATGATCAAATCAGTTTTTGTGAGTTGCTAAATGCATGTGTTGTCATTGCATTACTTATTCACCCTAAACATCTTAGGATGAAAGGGTGCATACATGTGTGTCTTGTGTGTCTTGTATCTTTGTTGCAGGATCTTTATCCCTCATGGCATACACGTTAAGATTCGGGACGAATCTTTTTCAGGAAGGAGGGATTGATACGGCCAAAGGAAGATAAAGATGGAGGAATTTTTGAAAGATAATTCAAAGGAATTTTGGAAGTCAAATGCAAGATAATTCAAGATAAAGTCTCAACAACCTTTTGAAGATATCTCCAAGCTTATCCAAACATCAAAATTGATCCCCCAAAGTCATCAAATTAATGAAAACAATCGGTTGACCTCAGAGAGACAAGAAAAATGTCATTTTCAAGATAGTTTTTAGGGACTTAGTAATTTATCTCATTTCAAACTTTTGATAGAATTTTTAGGATAGAGTTTATCTTTCTTTTTGATTGTTTTAGGCTAAAATTTCAGCCTTTTTATTAGTATTGGCCGCTGGCCACAGAAGAACAACGACATATTTTTTGATGAATCAAATTTGAGTTTTGGTTTTCTCTCCCAAAAGGGTTAAACTTTGTTTTCTTGATTTTGCACTAAAATCAAGGCTAATATCTCTCAATCTTGAGCAAATTGAGGGTGATTGCCAAGGGTTGAAGTGACCGTCTAGGAGGGCCTATTGGAGGTTTGCCTACAAACGCACACTTGAATCTAAGGTATTGCTTAAGCCAGCGATTTCGACACAACGGAAGCAAGGAGAAGTTTACTTCTTTGTGCCTAACCCCTTGTGGAAAGGTTGTTGGAGGTGGAAGAGTGGATCCTACCCGTGTCAGCTTGCATCACTTACAGCCTATCATACCTGTTTCAATCAACAAATCCATAACATACTTTCTCTGAGAAATGCATAATCCATGAGATGTCCTTGCAACCTCCATTCCTAAAAAATACTTTAGAGGTCCTAGATCCTTGAGTTCAAATTTTTGTGACAACTGTTTTTTGATATTTGAGATTCCAGCTTCATCATTACCTGTTAATATAATATCATCTACATACACAAGTAAAACAGTGATTAGACGTTCCTTACGATTAATGAATAACGTGTGATCACTGTGAGCCTGCCTAAAACCATATTTCAGTACAATTTTAGTAAATCTAGCAAACCATGCTCTAGGGGATTGTTTTAACCCATAGATGGACTTATTAACTTTGCAAACAAAGGACTGATTTTGTATAGTTTTGTAGCCAGGGGGTATATCCATAAACACAGACTCTTGTAATTCACCATTAAGAAATGCATTTTTTACATCTAGTTGAAGTAATTTCCAATCCAAGTTCACAGCAATGGAAAAAATAACTCGTACGGTATTTAGTTTAGCAACAGGAGCAAATGTCTCTAGATAGTCAATCCCATATTCTTGCGTAAAACCTTTAGCAACTAGACGAGCCTTATACCTATTTACTGATCCATCCGAATTGTACTTAATTGAGAATACCCACTTACAACCAACTGGGTTTTGTGCGGAGTTCTTTCTGACTAGCTCCCATGTATTATTCTTTATTAATGCTGCCATATCTTCTTTGACAGCAGTGGACCATCGGGGATCCTGTTTAGCCTGTTCAATGTTAGTCGGGATAATCTCCTTGTCTAAGCTAATAGTAAAAGCCTTAAAGTTAGACTGTAATCTATCATATGTCATAACATCTCCTAGTGGATGATTAGTAGAGAAGGATTTACTGCCCATTAGTCCAAAGAACTTGCGATTATAACCACGAACATTTGTGCACTGCCTAGTACCTTTTCTTAGTGCAATTGGCAAGTCATTTTCCTCAAATTCAGCTGAGGGAAACACCTGTTCCTTGTGGGGTGTGGAGACATGAATAGGAGGTATAGACTCAAAACGTGATGTTAGAATACTTACACTGTCTCCTTGATCAGTTTGAGATACCTGTTGGTGGTCTTCGCTGCTGTTGCGTTGTCTCCTTTGGTACACCCTCAGCTGCAGAGATTGTCCCACGTTATGCACCTCCAAAGTTCCTGCCTCCATGCCTTGTCCATCACCAACAACTGGGGGGTCCTGTGAAGGTTCAAGTGACGCTGAAGGCTCCTGCAAGTTAGTCACATCTCTGGACAATATACTATTAACAGGAGATCTATCAAGGATATTCCAATATTCAGTTTGCTCAGATTTACTTGCTGAGGATTGATAATATGGTTGAGTCTCAACAAACAGAACATCTAATGATGTATAGATCTTCTTTGTTGTAGGAGAGTAACATTTATACCCTTTCTGTGTGTTTGAGTATCCCAAGAAAATACATTTTTCTGATTTACAGTCTAGCTTACTCCTGGTATGTGGTTGAAGAAACACATAAGCAAGACACCCAAAGGTCCTGAAAGGTACTTCAGGAACTAGATGAGTATTAGGGTATATGTCTAATAGTGACTGCCGTGGGGTTTGATATCCAAGAACTCTAGAGGGCATTCTGTTAATTAAATATACAGCAGTTAAAACTGCTTCCCCCCACAAGTACTTGGGGACATTCATTGAAAACATGAGTGCTCTTGCTACCTCTAGTATGTGTCTATGCTTTCTCTCAGCCACTCCATTTTGTTGTGGAGTGTAAGTGTTTGAAGTTTGATGATGAATACCAAGGCTTGATAAAAATAACTTTACCTCAGATTCCAAGTACTCAGAGCCATTATCAGACCTGAGAGTCTTGATGGTCTGTCCAAATTGATTCTGTACTAAGGCAACAAACAGTTTCAGTATTTTAGAGAGCTCTGACTTGTTTTTCATCAGATAAACCCAAGTCAATCGGGTGTGGTCATCCACAAAAATCACAAACCACCTGCAACCATTTAAGTTAGAGACTCTGGAAGGTCCCCATATATCAGAATGTACAAGATTAAATGGACTGCTTTTTGTATATTCTTTGGGAGCATACTGATGTCGTGTTTGTTTGGCAAATAAACATGTTTCACAATGCAGCAAATCAAGATTTATTCCTTTAAATAGTTCTGGCTTCAGACGTTTAAGATACATAAAATTGGGATGTCCCAACCTAGAATGCCATAGCAAAATGAGATTAAGACTATTTCTAGTGGCCACTGAGTTCACTGAGTTAGAACACTCAACCCCTATTCTAGGAACACTTTGATCAGTAGTGTACGTGCAAGAATAAGTTCTAGAAAAGTCTTCATTCACACTTGATTCATGCTGCAAACAAAATAATCCATCATGGACTTCACCATATCCAGTCCTCCCCTTCACCGCTTCCTCCTTCAATGCTTTCTCCTGAAAGCAATTAGAAGGAAGGAAGTAACAGTTAGAGGGAGAAAAGACTATCAAGCAATCATTGTCAGTCATAATTTTTCCTACAGAGATTAGATTACAGTCTAGTTGAGGGACATGCAAGACATTTTTTAGTGTGAGGTGTGGTGATATAGGAATATTTCCTCTGCCTACAATTTCAAGACCCATTCCATTTGCCATCTTAACTTTTCGTGGATGCTGAAATAGTTCATAGTTACTAAGCAAATACTTACTAGATGTCATATGATCAGTTGCCCCGGAATCAATTATCCAAGAACAACTCTTACCATTCATGCTTGTACTGGCCATTGTTGCCCTGACTTGTGACTGGTTCTCCTCATTTAGTTGATGATGAAGGAGTTTAATCAGGACATCAACTTGCTCTTGAGACAATTTCTGTGACTGGCCTCCACCTGCACTAGCACCTGCACTATTAACATGCACATTACCTTCCTGGACACTGGCCATGTTCCCATAGGTATTTCTCCATGTACTATTAGAATCTGCTCTTGATGAGTTGTCTTGCTTCCAGAAATGATTATTTTTCTTAGTGTAGTTCTGACGGAACTGTGGCCTTACGTTAGATCCTGGACGTCTGAAGCACTCTTCAATGAGGTGACCAGTTCGTTGACAGAATTTACACACCTTTTTTTGAAACGGACCACCAGTGTTGTTTCTTTTAACAAAGAACCCAGTAGAGTTCTGAGATTGTGTGGAGTTTTGATCAATTCCCTTTTCAGTTGTTTTTGTGTCACTCACTAGTGCAGAAGATTCAGTGACTAGTGAAGGTGTAGTACCCATCATCACCTTCATTCTACTTTCTTCCTGTTTTACTTGGGAAAACGTAGCACTCATACTAGGAAGTGGTTGAGTTCCTAGTATTCTGCTTCTAACAGTATCAAACTCTTTCTGCAGTCTTGCCAGAAAACTAAAGATTCGTTCAGTTTCTTTAATTCCTTTGTAGATTTGCTCATCTCCAGGTCCACTCCACTTAGGTACCTCAAAGGTGTCGATTTGTTGCCAGATGTGTGATAAAGCCCCGTAATACTTTGTTACAGTCATGTCTCCTTGTTTGATTTCCCTTAACTGTGTTTTAAGCTCATATAGTTCAGCAATATTGTCTTTCTTTGAATACATCTCCCGTGTAGCCTTCCATATTTCCTCAACTGTGCCATACAACATAAATGTTTCGCTGATTTCTGGATTCATAGAACCCAGAATCCAAGACATAAGCATGGAATTCTCAGCTTCCCATTGCTGGAATTTCGCATCACCTTCAGAAGGAATAGAAATCTTACCAGAAAGATAGTCCTTTTTGCCTTTTCCAGTAATAAACAGCTCAATCGCACGACTCCATGCTAGATAGTTATTCCCATTTAGTTTGATGATGTTAATGGGAGCCGTATCTAACATCTGAGGTGTAGTTTTTTCCACCACAGATGTTACTTCACTTTGCTCCGTCATAGTAGAAGATCAGGACACACAGAAGATCAGCATGCAACATATAAAGAAGATCAGCATGCAACATGCAAGGAAGGATTGGAGAGTGATAGGTTTTTGTCAACAGCAGCGATTAAGTGAGAAAGATGAACGGAGTAAAAGAAGACTGCTTTGAAAAAAATGGTAGAGGAGTGGAATGACAGGAAGAGTAAAAAGAGTACTCTGCTTTAGAAAAATCGAGAACGGTGCAGAGAAGTCTTTGGAAAGAGGTTAGGTGAAATGAAATGGTCTTGAAATGTGAGATTAAAGTGGACTGAAAAACGACTATCGTGCTTTACAAAAAATTAAGGAAAAATGAGGGAAATTCAATGTCAGATGGCAGATGGTTTTGCGAAAAAGAATGTCTCCACTTGTCTCGGTAGGATAAATAACATGCCACTTGCACCCTACTTTTCCTTTTTTCCTTCACCTGTCTCTTTCACGTACACTGCTAATAGACGTGGCAATTTTTCTTCTTTACTTTTTTGTCCCACACGTCTCTTTTGTTAGATATATGAGTCAGATAGGAAATCTTCTGAAGATATCCTTGACTTTCCAGAGATTTCAAAAAAATATTGGACAATTCTTGTATTTGTTCGTACGTGTACTAGTATACTAGTACAGTCCAAAAAGCTTTTCTGTATAAAATACTTCTTTTGTCTTTAATAATCTTCTTCTTCACACAAGTCGTCTTCCTCCTTCAGAAGAATGAAGAGCAAGAAGATCTGATACTTCTGTTATTTTACAAAAAATTTGTTTCTCCGAAAAAAAAACTCACTCTGTGATATTTTAACCAGAAAATGATCCTTCTTTCTTTCCTTGCTCTGATACCATATAGGAAAAACACAGGTGAACTAAATAATAACTCACATCACCAGAAAGTATGGAGAAATCATCTGTATTAGTATTCAAGAAAAATAATACAACTTGTTGCCTCAAATGACTGAAGCTTTACAATATATACAAGAGGAAGAACTAGTGTAACCCAACGGCTAGTTTACAACGTTCAAAAACTTAACGGTAATAATGTCTTTAGCTAACTATTTTCTACAAAATTCAACAAAAAAAGATTTAAATTCGATATCTTGTAGTAAGATTAAATTGCAAAATGAATAGAGACACAGAGGATAGATAGTCTCTGCTCAGGAATTAATCCTGAGCCCGCTTTTATTTCTTGCCAGCAGCTTTTCTACCTCCCCATTGGAATACCTATTCTTCTATGCAAATTCTTTTAAAGGGGAAAATGTGGCAGCTAGAGATCCAAATACTCCCACACCTCCATTACAGAAAAAGACACAAGAACCAAAAAATGATTCAACTTCACCCGTTTCATTCCTTCTACAGGAGCTATTTCAATAATCACTCATGCGGCATATACTTACAGCAACATATTAAGACAACTTGTAACTAGTTAACAACGTCATTGTTTATTTCTTGCCTTCTATACTTCCGATTATCTGTCTGCCCCAAATTTACGATTCAAACCACTGAATATGCTGATAATTAACCCCAAATTTACAAATTCGAGTTAATGAACTAACTCATAAACGGTACCAATTATGTACTACCAGAAGCGCATGAAAACCAATATAATCAATGCAAACAAATAAACTAGCCGACCTAACATTTTTCTAAGATAAATCAGAAAGAAAAATTACAAAAACCCGAAAATAGAAATATTCCGAAATATTTGGATAATACAGCGACATAAACCCGAAAGTTTGCTTGAACGCATGTTAAAAACCCCAAGATCAGATAGCTCAGGACGCACTTTACAGTAAAATTAGAGCAAATTATGTTGAACTGAAAAGCAAAAAAGATTAAAGGTGAAGTAAAGGCGAAACGACGGAGATACTTACGGCCATTGCAGAAGAAGAGTAGCACAAATCGAAGAAGCAGCAGTAATGGTTAGGGTTTCAGGGGAGGAGGGAATTTAGACTTGAAAAGCGAAGGGCATTTATAGTTTGGGAAAATTACTCTAAAAAGGTGCTCAATTTTTGTCATTAATAGCTTTTGGGTCTGAAAGTCGTTGTCGTCGTCATCATCATTACCACCCCATTGCCTTAATGGCTTCCATCTATGACGGAGCATGAGAGATCGGATGTACGCAACCATACTCATGTGTTAGAAACACATGAATGTTGTTTTTCGATGACCCAGAATGAAAATTGCGTGTCGATCAATTGATTCTTCACAATATAAGAAGCGCAGCCAATTTAGTGAAAGTGTCTTATAAAAAAATAGTTTTTCTTATTCTAGAACACAAATAAAACCCTTCAGGATATGAGTGTTAAGCGAACCGAACAGTTCGCGAATGTTCGAATTCAATTCGTGTTTGATTCGATTCGTTTACTAAAACGAGTTAAACTGTTTGTGAACTGCTTGATACGTTTAAACAGTTATAGTATTTTTCAAACTGAACTCTAACAAATGAGCCAAATGGTTTGTTTAATTAAACAAATTCGAATTCGTAATCCTAGTATTTGGTTCGGCTCGGTTTATTAACACCCCTAAACGAGACGCAAGATATAGTTTGAACGACGTGGTTGAAGACTTGAACTCCGTTACATTTAGGGCTGTTAAACGAACCAAACAGTTCGTGAACTATTTAAGTTCGGTTCGTATTCATTCGCTAATTAGTTGTTAACGAGCGGAAATCAAACGGATATTCAGGTTCGTTTAGTTAAACGAGCCAAAACTGTTGGCCAATTGTTCGAGTCGTTTAAACAGTTATAAGGTTATCGAGCCAAACTCGATCTAATTTTAAAATTCGTTTAGCTAAACGAACCAAGCCGAACAGTTCGTTTAGCTAAACAAATTCGAATTCGAAAACATATTATTCGGTTTGACTCTTGTTTAAGTCTAAATGAGGCTACAGAACTAAAACTTGAATGACACGAACATATTAAATATCTCCAAACTGATTAACTTTTAATTTCGTTTTATTAGATTATATAATGTGCGGAATAATTTAAGAATAACTGTGATATAATTTTACTGTATGAAAATTAAAGCACACATCGAAATAATTAGGTAGAAGATTTTTAGCCGGATGAGATCCTAGGAGGCTAAACGTGAGGTTAAAAATGAAGTCTCCAATCACGCGTCGACACGTGTACAAAAGAAATTTTTTTAAAAAAAAATTGCAGCACCCCTTTACTTTTGTACACGCGTGATTAGAGAACTCACGTTTAGCGTCACTTTTAGCCTGCTAAAATCTCATCCCATTTTTAGCGGGCGAAAACTGAAAACTTTGATTCGTGCTGAAGTAAAAAACCAAAAACTAATATCCGCTCCCCCGAAAGAAAGTCAAGCTGTCACTCAATATCCACCGTCTATTATCCGTGAATTTAACGGCAGATGATCACCATCCTCGTCAATTTGTCTCCACCAATCAAAATCCGCCTCCACGTCCTATATAAACAAACCCAACCCGCTCTCATAAGTCACTCTCCGTCGATTAGAGGTCGTACGAATTCCCAAAAATTTCTCTTCAATTTCCAGTTCAATTTGAACGATGGCACCAAAGGCCGCCGACAAGAAGGTAGCGGAGAAGAAGCCCGCAGCCGAGAAGGCACCGGCAGCCGAGAAAGCACCGGCGGAAAAGAAGCCAAAGGCCGGGAAGAAGCTGCCGAAGGAAGGAGCCGCTGGCGGAGACAAGAAGAAGAGAGTAAAGAAGAGCATTGAAACCTACAAGATCTATATCTTTAAGGTCCTGAAACAAGTCCATCCTGATATCGGAATCTCTAGCAAGGCCATGGGAATCATGAACAGTTTCATCAATGATATCTTCGAGAAATTGGCTCAGGAGGCTTCGAGGCTTGCTCGTTACAATAAGAAGCCAACGATTACTTCGCGGGAGATCCAGACTGCTGTTCGCCTTGTGCTTCCTGGTGAATTGGCCAAGCATGCTGTTTCTGAAGGAACCAAGGCCGTCACCAAATTTACCAGTTCTTAAGGAATTGATTTTTTAGGGTTTTCGATTTTTCTTTTCTTTTTATCTGTTAGTATGTTCTTTGGGGATGAAATTGGGGTTTGGTTTTTCGCTTTGTATAAATCGCTTGCCGTTGCTTTTCTTGGATATGAATGGATGCGATTTCGATTTTATATTCTTTGTGCTATTAGTTATTTATCTCACTAAATCTTTCTTATACTAAACGAAATTCCTATCTGATCAGATCTTTAATGGGTTTATTGAACGAATCAGATTTCTCGTCGATTTTCAGGCGTAATTCCTTCAACTATTACGCCATAACTTGTTGCAAGAAAAGTATAAAGTGGTTGGAAGTGATTATACTTATTTTATTTTACGCCGGTCATAAGTTGAATTTATTTTATTGCCTTTTCTTTTATTTATTTTTTTCAAACAAGTTCTAAAGCAAAAAATAAAATAAAGCCTAGTTTTCTTTGGTTTACTTCTAACTTACGCAGTCACGTGTTGCGTCAATTAGCTTGTTACTCAGGCGGCGCACATTAGGAAATAACTGTGGTCTCAGCTAAACTGCGCATGTCTGATCTGTAACGATATAATCGGGTTTTTGCCGGGGATAATATAGATTGAAGATTTTGAGTACCTCTTTCACATCTAGAACTGCTTTTCTGCTAAGAAGAGAATATTTTGAACTACAGGTGTTTGAAAAAATGGCATTGGATACTTGCACCAAGCGTTTGAATCCATTCTCCTTCAAATCAGAAGCCTCCAGAATTTCAACATCGGTTCCTACCCCTGTTTTATTGAATTTAGCAGAGGAACCTTCGAAGCAGTCACTTCAGATCTCAGCAGAGTCGCCTCCGAAGGCACGGTTTTTAGCTCGATGGCGAGAATCCGTCACCGACAAGCAGCTGCAAAGGCCTTTCAGTTATTTATTTGAGAATTTTTTTTTTTAATTTGAGGTTATTTATTGTAAGTAGGGAAGTGATGGTTGTGTGTATGTTGCGTTGCAGTGGAATGATTTTACCGGTACTCGGTACTGGATGGGGAAAGGATAAAGCGCCTACATGATAGTACTTTCAGGTGTTATGTTTCCAGGTCCAAGTTCTTTGCATTTGAGGTTTGTCCTTTTTTGCTGGTTAGAGTAGAGGAGCAGCCTAGTCGCTGTTGTATTAAGCTCTTGTCTTGCAAGGTAAAGTCTACAGAACTTACATGTTAATTTTCTGCTTTTGCGTGTTTCTTTTTATTTTTCTAATAGTTGGATTTGGATGGTTCTTACTTGTAGCTTGAAGTTTCCCTGATTGTGATTGCACAGAATGACACGTTTGATGGTTAGTGTCAATGAGTTACTGATTGATATGGTACATATGTTGTAAGTTGAAGTATCTATAATGTTATGGGTGACTAGTATATCAGATAAGATAGAGAGGAGACTGAGATGGTTCGGGCATGTCAAGAGGAGACAGACAACAGCGCCTGTCAGAGCAGTCGAAAGTCTCATTGTAGAGGGGAATAGGAGTAAAGACAGGCTCAAACTGACTTGGGATGAGCGGATTATGCATGACCTATTAGATTTGCACCTTTTCGAGGACATGGTACAGGATAAGAGTTCATGGGTCAGAAGATTAAGGTTAACGAGGTTTAGGAAGAGTTCATGGGTCAGAAGATTAAGGTTAACGAGGTTTAGGAATGATATAAGGGTACCTTAGAGTATTGTTAGGGTCTTAGATATTATCTACGCTTTGGATGGATTTTTACACTTTTTTTTTGTTTTTTCTACCTTTGTCTTGCATTGTATGTGCATATACACGTTTATGACCATTTTCATATCGGGAGCTTCGTATTTTGTATTTACGGAATTTGCTCACTAACACACTAGCACGGCATATTCCTATTATTGTGTCATTTATGCAGGTACAACTAGAGTCGGAGGTTTTATTGGAAGCAAACTCTCTATTCCTAGGGATAGAGATATTGTTTGCCTGCCACTCACCCTCCCCAGACACTAACGATAGCTTTTGATATCGTTGGGATATAGTGGGTATGATGATGATGATGGAGTATCTATAATGTTGTTTCACTTATGGTAATAATGAAACTATACCAGGAAGAGACATCTTTTAGTATTTTCGCTGGTCCAATGGAACTTTTGAACTTAGTTCATTCTACTACCAAGCCGCCATGGATTAAGAAAGGTCGTCTTTATCGAATTTTATAGCTCCATGCTTGGAGAAAAAGGAACTCCATCATCTGCCATCTTTTAGGTCGCTAGATGCTTCTTTTCCATGGTTACAAGTTCCCTTCTTCTATGGTTTCCTGCTTGGTCACAAGTAGTTAGGGGACCACACAGTCATGCATTGGACAAGGATATGACATGTTTTGATTTGTAAGCTTGCAATTAATAATTAGTTTTACAAGTACCAGTTATTTTAGCGTGAATAT
>AP025066.1:4304807-4389109 GCA_036186865.1 Eustoma russellianum | reverse complement strand
GCACACGTTGGTGGTTATAATATTCCTTGTTTTAGTTCATAGTAGATTATTTCAATCAAACAAATTTCTCAGTCAAAGCTGGACTTAAGAAAGTTCTGCATAGATTATGCGTTTAAATCATCCCAAACTGCTATAAAGAGACTCGTGTTTCTACTCCTGATAATGAATTCCAGGATTTCTTTCAACTGCATGCATCCGATGTGCTCCAGATTTGAAATTATAAAGATAATTAATTCAAGGCGAAAGAACTAAATTCCACATCAATTATGCGAAAAAACATTCATCAAGACACTTCAATACAAGCTCTGCAACAGAAGAACAGATCACTGATAAACAAAAAGGGAACTAGGATAAGGAAATTGTGATTACCTTCTGTTTGACGACAGGCGATTTGTGCTGAAGCCGTTTGAGGATAAATTCGGAAACTTCCTTGACTACGCTGACGTGAGACGAACGGAGGAGCTCGCAGATCTCTTCCAACTTGTACACAGGAGTGATCTTGTCCTCGTGGGAGGTGGCGCCGTCGATATCTATTGCGGGTTCCGGGTCGGGTTGAACAAGTCGGTGGGATCCTGTTCCAGATAGGGGAAGACTTTTCTTCAGAAAAGGAAGAATCTCTTTAGGCACAATCAGTTGAAACTAAAGTGCAAATCCTTGAATACATACTAGCAGTTCAGATAGGGGAAGACTTTTCATCCCAGCAGTTCAGCTTTTATTACCTGGTATCCTTATTTGATTAAAGTTTCTGCCCGTTTGCTTTTGGGACGATGGAAGAAAACTGCAGGTCTGCAGCAGTGCGAGGCGCGAAGCTGGTCTGGAGACTGGAGGTGGAGGCGGCGACGAGATGAAAAGTGAACCTGGAAATGAAAAGGAATTAGGGCTTTGCTTTGGGTGTGTGAAAGTGAAAAGGCGGGCCAGAGAGAGAAGGGGATTAGAAGAAGTTTCTGGACCTGGTTGGGGAAAATATTATATAATATATATAATATTTAATATATAAATTAATAAATATGATAAACCGCAGTCCGGTCCGGTTTGGCGGTTTAAAATTTTTAAAACCGAAACCAAACCGTAAGCACGGTCTGGTTTTTTCTTTTACAAGTAAACCGGCTGTCAAAACCGTGGGTTCGGTTTTAACCGGTTTGGACCAGCCCGGTTCGGTTTTTTCGTCTGGTTTTCAAAAATTTTGTTCACCCCTAATTTGACTATTCCTTTTTCTGTTTGTTGGATAAAGTTGAGACTTTAGAAAAAGGAGACTTTATGAAGGAGAAAGAATATATATATATACATATATATATATATGTATATGTATATATATATATATAGGTATATATATATATGTATATATATATATATATGTATATATATATATATATATCAGCTTTAAGGGATAGTTATCTTTTGTTTGTGTTTGGCATAATAGCCAATACCTCCTTAATATTTAAAAATACCTTCTTAGTTCTTACCTCCTCATGTTTGAAAAATACACCCCCTTGTTTTAATTAAAAAATGTTCTTCAAATATATATATAATATATATATATATATATATATATATATATATATATAAAATAGGAATGACTATTTTACCCCTCTCTTCTTCATCTCCCTTGCCCGCCCCCATCAGCTGCCGCCTCCCACATCAGATAATTTCCCTCTACAACTGCCACCAGAAAAGTAGGCACTTCTGATCTCCAAAATGAGCAGCGCAAACAGCCTTGTTGAACTTGGAACTGAGTCCAGTATAACTGCTAAATGCAATCCTCAGTTGATTCCTCCAAGTCAATTATATGCGGAGACAAAGAAGGCGTAACCTTTTCTTCCCAAGATTTCATGTCATTTGCACATGAAGCATGCCCACCAATGTTCAAGGAGAGCTTTATCTCCTCGGTAGAAGTTTTTGCTTCCTCCTGAAAGTACCAGTCTACTTGAATAGGCTTTTCCTGAGTTCCCCACTCATGATGAAAACTTAAGATCAAAGGAAGGGTACTAGTACTGTTTTCCATTGTTTCTGCTTCTTGTTGTTTATATTTTATATCATAGAAATTAACTTGTTACCAATCATGCTTTTTCATTATAACCAGAAAAAAGAAAGAAAAGAAGGGGAAAGGACATATGAGAAAACGAGAAAAAAATATGAGGTGAGAAAAAGAGGATTGAGGTGCCCATGTTTGATATGTTTGGCATTCAGTTTAGCTGTTATGTTGGAGATTCATGTGACCACTCTTTTGCTTTCCTCTTATTGATCTCGTCTTCGCTCTTCAAAAGATGACTGTTGCTTGGTTTCTCTATGTTATTTAGATGACCAAAGAACAACCTATGAACTACTTTAGACATGACTATAGAGGGAAAATGGTCACACCAGCCTCTTAATTTTGACTTGCCCTCTGCTTACTACATGAATTACTCTAACTGCTGGGATGAGGAGTACAAGGATATAACTAAGTGGCTAAGGGGCATCTTCAACTCATACCCAAATCCCCACCCCAAAACACTAGTTTTTCGGTTACAACTTGCTCCGGACCCATACCCAAATCCTCCCCCATTTTTGGATTTTTCACTATTCACCACACCATTTTTTGTGTTTCACTATTCATCACCCAAAAACACTATTCACACATTTTTTCTTATTATTTTCTTTAATAATTCAAACCCAATATTAATAAATAATTAAAAACGTTTTCTATTTATAAATTAAAATATATTTATTTTAAATTAAATGAATATAAAATATGCAACAACAATAATTAAATATAAAATAATATTAAATTCACACAAGTACGTTACAAACATAGGATGAAATACATTACACACAATTACATAGAATAATTTCACAATAAGAAACTAAATTAACAAGAAGATTATAAAAAACTATACAACATACTTATAAATTAAAGCACAACAATTCATTTATTGGGAATCTTCAACTCCATAAAGATTTTTCAATAATCTGGGAGATTATCTCCATCTTCATCAAGATTGTTGAAATAGCTGGCAACTGATTTGAGGGAGGAGGTGGTGGTTATGGAAATATACCCCTTTTTGCCAATATCGTGTTTGTCATATTGAATATAAGCAATGCACTGATAGAGCATTTATGGGAGGAATGTACTAATTCCAGGGGGTCTTGAACTTAATTCCTAGTATTTTCATATGTTGTTTGACAATTTCATATTTTTAATATGTTTGTTTGAGCAATAAAGCTACATTAAACGCACTTGTTTTTTGTTACACACTTTGATAATAATGTTTATACTAAAACTTTATTTAAACGCCAAAGATATTACATAACATTAAAATAACATAAACTATTTAAATAAATTAATAATTATTAAATTATGAAATATAAATAAATTATTAAATTATTCAACAAATTAATTAAAGACTTTGTATAAATGTATTAATAATGGATTAGATATAGAATAGTTTGAAGAATCTTTAATGAATATTCTTATTTAGTGCAAATTTGATGTTTTGGGTTGAAGCAAAATTCACTGTAGCAAACCAAAAGTGGGGTTTTGGGTTTTAGGTTGGAGATGGCCTAAGAAATTGGGGTTTGAAATTGTGAAAGGCATGGTGAAGTGAAGCCGCCGGCAAAGCCACAGTGGGGAGGGAGGTGGTGGACGTGATTAATATCTGAGGAAAGTGGAGGGAGTTGCTAGCGGGTGGTGGAGATGGCTATGGGAGAGGGGGATTTGGAATACGAGTAAGATGAGGGAGAGGTGATGAATAATGAAAAGGTGGAGGAGGTACTTTTGACTTTTTCTTAAAATTTTTTAGTTTTATGTTTTAGGGTTAATCATATTTTGCCCCCTATAGTATGCGAAATTTCACTCTTTGCCTCCCTTATGTTTTAAAACACGCCCTTAACCCTCCTGAACTATTGGACTGATGTTGGAAAATGTTATTTCAGTCAAAATTTGGCCGTAACAGAATGAAATGACAAATTTTTCCATGTCGCGTGTTGCAAACTAATGCCACGTGGAGTTGAATTGTTGCTGCATGTTCAAAAGGATTTTGAGTATTCTCTGGGTGTTTCACTAGGTATCAGTTGGATGCAGTTGATGCTGGTCTGAGAAGAAGAAGTTTTTCATATTCAAAAGCAGAGGAAGCTGAGAAGAAGGCAAGCCAGTTAGAGCTATTGGTTGGAACAGAGAAACACAGGATTTTGGAGCTTGAAAATCAAGTGAGCTCATTAGAGAAGAAATATCAGGATGCTGAGGAAGAACTGAGAAAACGGTCAGACAAGATATCTGAACTTCAATCAGAAATCGAGGCATACAGAGCAAAACATCGAGCATTAAGACTTCTCTTTTAAGTGCTACTGAAAAAGAAAAGGAACTAAAGGAAGCATTAACCATGATATTAGTAGAGAAGGGAAAACATGGAAGAACGATCCAATCATTGATTGAAAAGCTGGTTGATGCAGAAGTACTTCTAGAAATCACAAGAAAAGAACTTAATGTTGCTGAACAAGAGTTAAAGAGCATTGAAAGGGACCTAGAGGCAACTGGTATGAAGCAAAGCAAGGTTGTAGAGAAGCTCATATATGCATAAGAGCAGCTGAAAAATCAGGAAAAGCTGTTGGAGAAAGCAACAGCAGAATTGTGGAGCTTGAATCTTTGGATGCTACATTAACAAGAGACTCAAAATCTAAACTTCAAGAAGCAATTGCTAATTTTTCCAGCAAAGATTGTGAAGTAACTTCACTCTCTGAGAAATTGAAGACGCTGGAAGAACAGCAAAGTAGTTATAAGGAGCATTTGTTTGACTCGATTGAGAAATACACAGCTGTGAAGGAAGATCTTAATCAGATTTCAGCCAAATTTGCTACCCTCTGAAACTATCAACCAAGACCTCATGGGTAAGATCGCTGAAGCAGAAAAAAAAAGCTGCGGAGTATGACTCTGAGAATGAATTGCTATCTGAGAAAAATATACAACTTCAAACCAAGATGAACGGACTGCAAGAACTTGTTAATCTTCAATTTCTCAGAAGCAAATGGCAAAATATTACCGTTGAGGGGTAGTTTAGGTATTAATTAACAAAACTAAAGGTTAATGCTGATGGGAACCCATTTGCAGGCGCCTGTAGCATACATTTTGCGTGAAATGGCATTTTCACATCAGCTCAATAGTTCAGGGGGTTAAGGGTGTGTTTTAAACATAAGGGGGACAAAGGGTAAAATTCGCATATTATAGGGAGACAAAAGGTGATTAATCCTATGTTTTAAAATGTCATTTTACCTTTTAATCCAAACATCAAGAGGGGCAAGGTGTATTTTTAAACATTAAGGAGGACATTGGCTATTATGCCAAACACTATGGGGCAAAAGTAATTATCCCTAATTTTATTGATAAAACCTAACTTTTATCACATGGTTTAAAAAAAACTCAAAACTATATATCAAGGTTGTGTCAAAACTGTGGATGGACACAATTTTAACAGATTCATGCCTTTTTTTACTTTTGGCACTCTGTGGTTCTGTTAAAACCACGGCGCGGTTTTTGACAAAATCCTAGAGTACACACATCGATAGATAATGTTTACCAATAGTTTATGAAATATTATTAAAATAATATCATATTCCTAACGATAGCTTTTGCTGTCGTTGGGATATACTGGGTTTGGATGATGATGATGACTAAATTATAGGATTCATTTCAATATTTAAAAAAATATCCACTGTTACTAATAATTGTGTCCGTTATTTTTTAAGAAAATCTCAAGAATATCATATCATGTTTACCAAAAAAAACTTACTATCAATAGATGATTGTGTCCAACTTTTATTTATCTATGTAAATTTTAAATTTCAAAAACATAATCTTTGTGTCCACCTTTTTATTTATCTGTGTTATTTTAAATTTCAAAAACAGAATTAAAATATTAGTGTTGCATAAACATATCCAAGCTAAGGTTTTAAAATGAATAATACCACATTAGCCTCTATCCTTTTTCTATTTTTTAATTTCTTATCTTATTTTTATGGAGCAAAAATTAGCATAATATAACAACAAATATTTGGTATGATGCTCATTTTAATAATCATAACGAGGTCCTTAACAATAATATAATTATTTTATATAATTATATCACTATTCATACAAAAGTTATTTTTTAGATGATAGAGAAGTGTAAAAATGATAAGTGTATTGATAAACATAAAAGGTTATAAAATAATAACACAAACATTTTACGTTATCTATAACTAATTTGTTTATATCAAATTTATTTGTCATAATTATCATTACAAAACTATGAAAGGATGTACTGCATCCCAGAGGAAGGAGGTAGTAAAAGAAAAAACCAAACAAAAGGCATTTTGGTAATATGTAAAATAATTCGGAGGAATCCTGGCTCATTTTGATGCAACTTCTATAAAACTCATCACGAATCATTTTACTCATGCATTTATCCATGTTATTGCCCTCACTTCTTGTCGTAAGTGATTTATCCCCCAGAATAGCAAGCGTCTTCTCTCAATAATAATTTTTGGTAAACGTTATCTATCTCCTAGATATTCTTGAGATTTTTCTTAAAAAATATCGACAAAATTATCAGTAACTGTGAAGATTTTTGTTCTTTAATATTGATGTGAATCGTATAACTTAGTAACGTAATACTATCGTAATAATACTATATAAACTTTTTTATGTAACCATTAGATTTTTTTAGAAAAAGGTGTATGCATCGCGGTTTTGACAGAACCGCAGAGTGCCAAAAATCGAAATGGCACACCGCTGTCTATTATACACCAAGGTTTTGACAAAACCTTGATGTACAGTTTTGAGTTTTCCTCCAAACATGTGATAAAGTGGATTTTCTTATCAAAACTAATATATTTTCCGTTCTTTTTCTCCTTTAGGAAGAGTTTTCTTTTTTAGAAGAAAGGTGCAGGAGTAGGTGTGAACAAGTCAAGCAGTTCGTCATCTGATCGAGTTTTATTGGAGTTTTGTTTTATTAGTTTTGTTCAAAATAAAGTTTTAGATTAGACATGACACTATTCAAATACTTAACAGTCTAATTGACATGAAAATGTTTAAGTTTAAAATATATGTAAAAATTATACATGGTTTAATTTTATATTAATATCTTTGTTTCATATAAACTACAAGTTAAACATGATAATTACCAATGATTTGAATAATAATAATTTTCATGTAAAAGAAATAATGGTTCAATATAATTAGTTAAAATGAACGCTTATATTTGTATATACAATTTTCAAAATAGAAATTTATGTTGAAGTTTTTCAAAACAGGCTCGAGTCTGACTTAGAAACATGTTTGAACTCGAGTTCAAAATATTTTAAAATGCTTGACTTGATAATCTTATTAGATCGGTTCGGATCATATGCACTCCTAAGCGTGACATCAATTTCCATGAGATCTCACTGTAGACAAAATGAATTGGTCGAAGTCGACGGTTTGAATATCGTATTCACTTATAGAAGGGTCTTTTAAGATATATAGTTTAGTGTTTGAGGGTGCTTCGAATCTCTTATTTTTTTTTTGTGGGATAGAATTATATATTATTTATTAGGCGATGTAGGTTCTATTTTAGACTTATGTCTATTCAAATATATCTCACAGTTTATATCATTTTCATGTGAAATGGCAAATGTGTAGTCATACATGTATGTACCAGGTGAATCCTTAGGACTTTGGGGGAAATCAATAATCAATATTATGGATATGTAGACATAAATACTAACTTGTGACATGGGGTATACACATACATTTCAAATCAATAATATAGATTAACTAATATTGATCTATTAATTTATAATTTTGTTAAGTTCCTTAATCTAAAATTTTGTTTTAGGTTTTAACTTACGTGTTCCATACAGTAAACAAAGATGGTTAGTTTTCTAGGATACAAATATTTTCGTTTATAGTCTTATAAAATAAAGTAATTTAATAAGTCGAAAGATACAAATTTTTTTTTTAAAAGTTTAGGTTCTTAAGTGAGACTGTTATAAAACTAAGTTTCAAATCATGCAATATAAAGTAGACAAGAAAAGATAGAATAGAAGTGTTTCTATATTGATTTTCAAATGTATATAACATTACAATGTCATGTCCTATTTATTAGGACATTTTGAGGGTAAATGAAATAAATGGGGGTAGTACTCTTAATGATCCCAACACATTGGACACACATAAAGTCATCTTGGACATCCACAATATTATCCTATACATAATACTCTCCTTTGGATGTCCAAATTTTATAGAATATGTCTCGTTAAAACTTTGCCAAGAAAACCCAGCGTGATAAAAACTTGAACGAAGGGAAAAGAGTACACATTCATATATTTGGTTGTGTGATACACTGCCTCGTTAAAAAATTGCTAAGAAAAGTGGGATAAAAACTTGGACGAAGGAAAAAAAGTACAGTGTTTGTAGTAATCACACTCCCCCTGAAGATAATCCACATGACTCTTGGATATGTTGAATATCGACTCAACCATATGCATTCACAACTTGCTTCATGTAATGCCAAAATCTCATAATGATGGAAGAGGTGGCTGTTAATGTCTGCTTCACTGATCTCCATGAAATGGTTGCACCTCTATACGTAAATACATATCCACTATGTGATCTTCCCTTATGATGCTCAGATAGATAGCGAGCATCAGCACAACCCACTAATTGTGGATCAGAATTCTTTGATTAGAATAAACCTATATCTGGTGTTCCTTGAAGATAGCGTAAAATATGTTTGACCCCATTCCAATGCCTTCGTGTTGGTGTAGAGCTATACCTTGCCAATAAATTTACTGAAAATGCTATATCTGGTCTAGAACAATTGGCAAGATACATAAGAGCACCAATAGCACTAAGATATGATACTTCTACACCTAATAATTCTTTATTTTCTTCTGGTGGTCTAAATGGATCTTTCTTTACATCTAATGCTCGTACCACCATAGGACTACTTAATGGATGAGCTTTATCCATATAAAATCGTTTCAAGCTTTTCTCTGTATATGAAGATTGATGGAAAATATTCCATCATGCAAATGTTCGATCTGCAGGCCAAGACAAAATTTGGTCTTTCCAAGATCTTTCATAAGATAATGTGTGGTCTTAGTGAGATCTTCTGGAGTTCCAACAAAATTTAAATCATCAACATATACCGCAATTATAGAGAATCCACTATTAGATCTTTTGATAAATACATAAGGACAAATTGGATTATTTATATAACCTTCTTTGACAAGTTACTCACTAAGACGATTATACATCTTGCCAGATTGTTTTAATCCATACAAGGATCTTTGTAATTTGATTGAGTATAACCCGTGCGCCCTTTGATTATATGCTTCTGGAAATTTAAATCCTTCTGGGATTTTCATATAAATATCATTCTCTAATGATCCATATAAGTATGCAGTAACCACGTCCATTAATCGCATATCAAGGTTTTTAGTGACTGCTAGGCTGATTAGATATCATAATGTTATGGCATCAATAACCAGTGAATATGTTTCATCATAATCAAGCGCAGGACTTTATGAAAAACCTTGCGCAACAAGACGTGCTTGTATCGCGCAACCTCATTTTTCTGTTTGCGTTTTCGTACAAAAACCCATTTATGTCCAATAGGTTTTATTCCTTCAGGGGGTTCGGATTACTGGTCCAAATACTTTGCGACTTTCCAAAGATTTTAGTTCTACTTGGATTGCATCTTCTATTTTGGCCAATCGTTTCTGTGTCAGCATTCTTCAATGGATCTCGTTTCAGAATCCTCATTCAGAATTTCACATGCAATCGCATAAGCAAAAACATGACCAATACTAACCTTTTGTCTATCCAATTTTCTCCTGTACTTACATAATTCAAAGAGATCTCTTTAAAATTTTGTTCACTTGCTTCTTCAGAAGCAACTTGTTTATCAATTTTAGACTGATCAGTTTCGAAATCTATAGCGCTTTCAAGTTGTGAACTTCTTTTCTCTTTTGGAGTATGCTCTTCTGGAGCATTAACTTGTGAACTTCTTTTCTCTTCTAGAGTATGCTCTTCTGGAGCATTAACTTGTATCTTTCTTTCCCGAAGGTTTTTATCTTTCGCACCAACCAGGCTCCCACGTTTTAGACTTGCTTTTGGTATACCATCATTTTGTCTTTCAAAGGCATCAAGTCGAACATGCGTATTCATCGCCGGGACGTGAGATTTGGTTACCTTTTACCATCAGTAAATGTATCATGCAACTGATTTGCGATATTCTTTAAATGGATTATCCTTCTTACTTCTTGCTCGCATTGATTTATTCGTGGGTTGAGATGAGAAAGTGAAGGAACGTTCCATATAATTTCACGCCGTTCTTTAGGAATCGATACTTTCTCACCCCCTAACAGCGAGGAAACTTTCTCATCAAAATGACAATCGACATATCGTGTCGTAAATAAATCACCCATCAGGAGCTCATATATCTCAAAATAGAAGGAGAATCAAAGCCCACATATATTTCTAAATGTCTTTGAGGACCCAATTTTGTCCGTTGAGGTGGGGAAATCGGAACATAAATCGCACACCCAAAAATATTTAAATGGGAAATATCAGGTTGCTGGACCGATACCATTTATAATGGTGAATATGGTCGAAACGAACTGGGTATAAGCCGGATTAATGCGGAAGCATGTAAAATCGCATGTCCCCAAGATGTCGTGGGTAAATTAGATCTTAAAAGCATAGGTCGAGCAATCAGTTGTTAAACGTTTGATAAATGACTCTACCAGGCCATTTTGAGTGTGCACATGTGCTACTGAATGCTCAACTTCAATCCCAATCGACATACAATAATCATTAAAAGCTTGAGAAGTAAATTCACCGACATTATTAAGACGAATAGATTTAATAAGATAATCCAGAAATTGTGCTTGTAAGCGTATAATCTGGGCAAGAAGCTTAGCAAAAGCTACGGTTCTCATTGAGAGCAAACTCACGTGAGACCATCGTGAGGATGCATCCAATAGGACCATAAAATAACGAAATGGTCCACAAGAGGGATCAATAGGTCCACAAATATCCCCTTGTATTCTTGTAAAAATATAAGGGATTCAACATGGACCTTCATCGGGGGTGGCCTCTTGATTAGTTTTCCTCGTGAACAAGCGACACAAACACAATCACGAGGTAAAGAATCTTCTGGTTCTTATTTTGTACAATTCGACGCATCATTATCGAACCCGGATGACCAAGTCGATCATGCCATGACATAAATAGTTTTGGATCATTTAACTTCTGGTTCATCAAAATATTAGATTCTACTAGATGTATAATCGCATAATACAATCCAGATAAGAAAATTGAGAATTTTTATTTAACAAGCTTCTGGCCTGAATCACTGTAAGTAATACATAAAAATTCCATATTCCACTCATTCATGGTTTCAAGATGTAAACCATTTAGACGTATATCCTTGAAACTCAATAAGTTTCTTTTCGACTTGGTAGAAAATAATGCCGTAGTAACCAAAATATATGTACCGTTTGGCAATATAATTGTTGCTCTTCCGGAGCCTTCAATCAATGTTGTATTACCAGAAATTGTACTAACATTTGCTTTTGCCAATTGTAACGTTGAAAAATATTTGTAACCACAAAGAATTGTGTGTCTCGTTCCACTGTCAACCAGACAGATGTCCCCACCATTCATCTTGAATAAACATCTAGCATAACATATATAATTGTCATTATTGAATTGAATTTGAAATAGTCAAATTAAAAATAGTGAGTTGTGTTGCTTGATGAAAAACTCTTTATACGCCAATTAGGATATCTGAAATTCATTTTTCAAGTCTAACTGTAAATTAGACTTATACAAGAAAAATAAACAAAACAACTCTAAAGAATTTTATTAAGCAAATATAGTAATGCAAATGTTTATAAAATGCATGTTATCATATAAACGAAAACACAACTTGTTTATAGCAATCCTTATAAAACATGAAATTCATTGAAACAAGTTTCTCAATCATTCTTGATTATTCTCATTCACAAACTGGATCTCATTGCCATCCAAGTTTGGGTCTGTAAGAAAATCTTCAATATCGAAATGAGTAAAATCATTCGAATCTATTTGACCATCATCTGCTATGTTACCAAAGTCTGCAAAATGAACTTATTTTCCCCTTGCCTTTATCATTCTGGGATGCTTGATAAAGTTCAACCAAATGCTTTGGAGTGCGGCAAGTACGAGACCAATGCCCTTGAGCTCTACATCGATAACAAGTTTCTTCGTGGTTCTTAGCTGGGGCACCAACTTTCATAGATGTTGTATTTTCTTGGGACTTTTTCTTATTGTCCCACTTCAGGTGGTATGGTGCAAATTTCTACCACAACCACGATCTTTACCGCGCCCACGACCGCGACCTCGACCTCGACCACGACCACGATTATGGTTATGGTGACTTGCATCTGCTTCTAAGAGTGGTTGTGATCCAGTCAGGTGAGAGTTGTGGTTTTTCATTAAGAGTTCATTATTTTGTTCATCAACAAGCATACATGAAATCAGTTGAGAATATTTTTCAAACTTTCTTTCTCGATATTGCTGCTGCAGGAGCATATTTGAAGCATGGAAAGTAGTAAACGTTTTCTCTAACATATAAGCATCAGTCACTTTGTCTCCACACGTTCGTAATTAGGAGACAATAGAGAACATAACAGAGTTGTATTCATTGACTGTTTTATAATCTTTCAACCTTAGGTGCAACCAGTCATATCGAGCATTTGGGAGGATCATACCCTTTTGATGATCATATCGTTCCTCCAAATTTTTCCATAATTCATATGTGTCTTTGACTCCAAGAGTATTCGGTTTTCAGTCTATCATGGAGGTGATGGCGAATGAATATCATTGCATTCGCCTTATTTTGTTCGTTTACCTTATTTCCTTATTTGATAGTATGCCCAAGATCCATGGATGTCAAATGGATCTCGGCATCAATGACCAAGCCATATAATTTCTTCAAAAAATATCAAGGGCAACAAACTACAGTTTTGTGATATTTGCCACGTTAGAGAATGCAAAAATAATTCATCTAAAAAAAGATAGATTTACTCAAAACTACAAGTTTGAGTTAATGTTATATGCTTCTGGCATAATATGCTTTAGGCATAAGTACGATGCTGACTATTATATATGCAATGATAAGAATACAATCAATATGTAATTAACAATTAAAATAACACAACAACTACATGTCAAAATATTCATGCTTCAGACATGTCAAGTATGCATGCTATGGGCATGATAGTTATTCATTCTTTAGTTACATAAACTAGTCATGCTTTGGGCATGTCAATTATATCAATTATTCTCGCTTCGAGCGTGTCAATAATTCATGCTTCGGGCATGTCAAACGATTCATACTTTGGGCATGAAAACAACTCATGCTCCATGCATGTCAATGATTCATGCTTCAGGCATGACTACCATTTATGGCATATCAACCGTTGATGCTTCGGGCATATCAACTGTTTATATTTAGGGCTTCAAGCCACATATGATTCTTTTCTTCAAACTAAATCTATACTTCAGGCTAGATTATTTCTTTCATGAGTATTTATAATATAGAAGTATGTAACGTAAATGATGAACAAAACATACATCTTAAAAAAATTAGCAGAAAAAAAGCCTCGAAAATGATGCTTTCTAACTAACCTAGAGGTCTCCAAAACACCTCACCGTTCAAAACGTACCTTTATGTGTTAGAGACAATCTATCAAAACATGGTGATGATCCAATGATGGATGACTCGGAAAATTCAATTCTCCCGGAGCTTCACAAAGCTGCCTGCACCTGCGAAATTTTAAGAGTGTTCTCTCTCTTTCTCTAATACTTTTCTTGATTACTTGTTTTTGTTTCTTTGGAGCAATTTGTGCTGATAACGTGTTATAAAACCAAGTTTCAAATCATGCAATATAAAGTAGACAAGAGAAGATAGAATAGAAGTGTTTCTATATTGATTTTCAAGTTTATGTAACATTACAATCATGTCCTATTTATAGGACATTTTGAGGGTAAATGAAATAAATGGGTAGTACTCTTTAATGTTCTCAACACATATGAACACATACAAAGTCATCTTGGACATCCACAATATTATCCTATACATTATTTTTTACACTCAAGTTTTTAAAGAGCTTCAGTCAAATCACAATACACTTGAAAATATGAATATTTACTTTATTGACAGTTGCCCAAAAATATAAGTTATAGGATGGGATTTATACGCTCATACCCATTTGATTAGCAGAAAATCTAATAAATAATTAAAAATAAATTTGAATAACATTTTATTTAACATGGTAAAGTTGAAATGAATTGTATTTTACTGATTTTGTGCATAGAGTAAGTTAAATTTATTTTTATTGCATTAATTTGGTGAATAAAGTGTTTCCACAGTGGTTTCTCCTGTTCTTATAGTAGTTTAGTCAATTATATATTTGTGTAACATGTATATATACTCATGTATTGTATATCATATATTCCACCAAATTATAACATGTAATTTTTTCATTTTTTAACATGTCGAAGACAGTGTGCAGTCTATTATTGTTGCCAATATACAATTCGCAAAAAAAACATAGAAAAATTAAGATCACAAAGAAACTCTATAATTGTTTTTATAAGTCATTGGATTAATCTTATAGTATCATCGATTATCAAGTCTACGAGCAAAGTTTATGGTGATTATTAAATAAATCATATTCGTTATTTATCCCTGTTTTCTTTTTTTTTTTGTAGGATTCGACAATGATCCTTTATTAATATATATATATATATACATATATATATACATAGATATATATATACATATATATATATACATATATATATATATAACATAATACAACAACATTACCTAGTTGTCTTAGAGGCTTTCGTTTATGGCGGGTGATGAGCCAAAAAATACCCCCCGTTAGTCAATGACGGTCAACGCTTAGCAAGGGCATAAAAGTAACCAAGTGCCACAGGTCGGCCTGAAGACTGACCAAGTCATATGCGGACAAATAATCCATCTCGGCCACAGAGGCCCCTTCGCCATCTTGGCCACGCGATCAGTACCCTCTGGGGTTAAACCGTTCACCTCAGCCTAAGGGTCTCACTCGGGCTTAATGGCCTTACCTCGGCCAAAGGATTTTATCTCGGCTTCAGAGCCTCATCTCAGCCGAAGAATAGCTCGGCCGGAGAACCTCGGCCCAAGCATCTTACTACGAGACCTCGGCAAGTCTGCCCCTCAAAATGGCACCTCGGCCATAGCAGTTGGGCATCTCGGCCATCTTGAAGATCTCGGCCAGAAGACAATCTCGGCCGTAAAGGGGATCTCAGACTCAGGTCCTTGGTACTTAGCCAGGGGTCTTCGGCAGTTCATCTCGGCCATGGGTCTCTAACCACTGACCTCGGCCAGACTATAACAGTCATAATTTTTTGTGCTACGTGGCCTATATGCAGTCTTATCTTTCCAGCTGTTGGCCATGCAGAGGAGAGTTGCCAGTACAGCAATCCCTAGCAGCTAAGCGGCTGCCATGCAAGCCGGCCAGATGTCCTCATCTCATCCCTTTGGGACACTCAGCTCCCAGCTACGCCAACTATAAAGAGCTTCCACAACAATAAGGAGCTCCAAGTCTCAAATAAGACACCCACCGCTTTCATCTCAGCTCGGCGAGTACATCTGGCCGACCTCAAACATGTTTCATATAACCATATCAGCTTAAGCTATACGCAAAAATGCCTATAACTGACTTGAGCGTCGGAGGGTTTTCCCAGGGCAGCGCCCTGGGTCCCCTAACGCTTTTCTTTCCCTTCTCAGGTTTCCTAGAAGGACTGTTAACGGAGGACAATGGCTTACTCCCCACGATATTTCTACTTTTACATTGGTGATAAATCTGACATCATCAAATTGGCGCTAGAAGGAGGGCCGAACCTCCGGGTCCCTTACGAAATATCCATCCAAGGTTCCTCCAGTGACTGCTTAGAGTCTCCCTAATTGTCCTTGGAAGCTATTGAGAGAAAGATGAGCAAAGAAGACGATCAAGGGTCTTTTCTGCAACCAACTGCTCAGTACTCCACGGAGCCGAAAGAGTTCTCAACTCCTATTATCTTCTCGTATGAAGAGCATATGCGAGCTATCCATTATGTGGCTCAGAATCCAGCGGCGTTCCAAGCTGTAATGGAGATGAGAGAGAAAGCCTTAGCAGAAGGTACCAGTGGCCCCTCTCCCAGCAGCTCCAGCGCACAGGAGTTGGAATATTCCCCATCTCAGCCGGGATATCATTCTGAATGTCAAGCCGAGATTGTAACTGAAGTAGGATCTTCAGTGCAGAGGTCTGATTACCAGAGCATACAGCGCACTCCAACCTCACCTCTACCATTCAAATTTAGGGAACATAACAAGGCCCTGCAGCAAGAAAGGAGCTCTGTAAAGGTTCAGCTAGGGGGCCAGGGCAGAGAAAGAAGTTCTTTGCTGGTGTCAAAGGCCCATATCCTTTCCTACATGAGAAAGAAAGGGCTGGCCAGAGAGCCACAGCCCCTGCAGGGCCACTCCACAAGAGGAACCCACAACTTTACTGCCTGTATCACCATGATATTGGGCATGATACAGAGGATTGTAGGCAACTCGGCCAGGAGATTATGCGTCTGGTTGAGCTCGGCCACCTACGGCAATTTTACTATCCAAGGTCAAGGTTGCCCAGCAGGCCTGACATAGACAATTCCCGGGATGGATGCCAATCTGAGCAGCAGCTCTGAGTCCAAGGACTGCAAGCGAATTGGGCTGCTACGACAGTGAGCCGAGCTCTAAGTGGGGACCAATTTTCTTGTACAGTCGAAAACCCCCAGTTCGGCCTTGTAACGAATCTGTACAGCATTCGATAAAGCTAGTCACCATTCGGTGCATGAGACTTCTCGGCAATAAAAAGTTTCTGCTTATCCAACTCACAATGTTGTGGACAACTGGGCAGAGTGAAGTTTCCTACAAAAGACCTCGGCCTGCCCGAGGCAAATGCCCGCTAAAGGGTACATCAAGACCTCGGCCTGCCCGAGGCAACAGCCCGCTATAGGGTGCAAAAAGACCTTGGCAGGACCGAGGCAGAAGCCCGCTAAAGGGTACAAAAAGACCTCGGCAGGACCGAGGCAGAAGCCCGCTAAAGGGTAGAAAAAGACCTCGGCAGGAACGAGGCAAATGCCTGCTATAGGGTACATCAAGACCTCGGCCTGCCCGAGGGCAACAACCCGCTGAAGGAGGAACTTGTACGACCTTGGCGAATTTGGAGGTCTGGGGGCAGATACCTTTATATCTCACCTCGACTGGCGTATGCAGGATATGCTCAGAGGATTATCACCCTGTAAACAGGATCTCGACCAAGGCATCATAAGATTCTCTTATTTAGCTCAGCGTGGCAAGGTAAAGTTTGTTTTCGTCAATATTTTATTAAGACTGAGCACGTTTAATAAGGCCGACATTTGATCTCGGCGACAATAAACTTGAAGAGCTCAGCGATACGCTATAATCTGCGAACTTGGTTTCGTCTGTACGGACTTGTTCAAGATTAACGAGGCCGATGTATGAACTCGGCAACAAAAAGTTTGAAGTTGAAAACACTGAAAAATGCAAAAAAAACTTGGAAATAAACGAAAACTGCAAGAAAGGAAGATTGAAACTTCATTGATAATGGAATACATTTGTTTCAATCTAAGTACAAGCCTAGATCTGCTCTTCATCTTCACGCAAGTCTGCCCCTTCAGAGAACTTCAGAAACTGAGCTTCGAACTCAGCCTCAGCATGGGAGTTTATAGAGCTCAGCTATCCGTGGATCCTCCTTATTTAATTGGGGGCAGACCTCGGCGCAAACATCGATGGCCTTTGTCTGGCCCATCTGCAGAACTGGGCCTTGCAGTAGCACCATGTTCTCTTCGAAGAGCTCGGATTTTTTGAACTCGGCCACTACCTCAGCCTTGGCCGTTGAAAGTTGAAGGGCAAAATTGGATGCCTGTTGCTCCAGTTTTTCTTGCAGAGATGTAATCACAGCATCCTTCTGCCCTGACTCTGCCATCACTTGATTATAACATGCCTCCAAGTCGGCATTTCTCTTCTCCAGCTCGGCCGCTAAAGAATTGGCTGAAGCCCACTTAACCTCTGCTTCTTCCCTTTGTCCTTGAAGTTTGTTGATTTCTGATCTCAAGGACGCGATGTCTTGAGAGGCTGCTTCAGATTCTTTGGTTTTGGCTGCCAGCTGGCCTTGTAGCTCTTCACCTCGGCTGATGAGCTCTGACAGTTGTACCTTCAGCTGTTTCATCGAAACAATGTTAGTGAAATGTCTAAATGGGTATAACAAGACAAGTTAGTCCATACCATGGCAGAGTTGATATGAACAGAATTGACTAAACTGCCCCAAGATGCGGTTGAGAAACGATGTTTGTCTATGGGCAGAATTAAACTGTTCATTCTCTTGGCAACAGCCGGGTTCATTACAGTCTCGGTTTCATCAAATTCTCCCACCATCACAGTTTGCTCTTGAGTAGGTGGGATCTCGGCTTCGGGGATTGGAGCATCTTCCCTCTGCCTTTTCCCCAGAACAGAGCCCTCAATCTGCTGGGTCTGTCCGAGGTCGATTGGAGCTGGATTCTTCTGAGGGATCTCAGCTCTTGCCTCTGCTATAATGATCCGAGTAAGATAAACCACCCAAGGGAACAATTCAACAGGTTAGAAAATGAAAAGTACCTGGAGTGGTTGATTCAGAAGCAATTGTAATTGCTTGGTTCACCTCAGCCTCGGCAGTACCTTCAGCTGGGGCAATCCTTGAGCGGCCTCGGCCCTTGCCTTAGCAGCTTGAGCCTTCTTACGGGATGCAGCCTTAGCAATCTTAGCTGCAAACTCTTTGCCTCCAGGAGCCATGGAACCTGCATAAAGAACACAAGGTTAAATGGGGGCGAACAAAGAGTGAAAAGGAGCACAAGTACCAGAGCATACCCTGGACTATTGTCAAATTCTCTGGAGAAAGGGGCTTATAGTGAGGACCTGAAGCTAAGGAACTCAGGTCGGCCGCCTTCAGAACTGAGTCATTTACTCTATACAAGTCAATGACCGTGGGAAGAGAATACAACTTGGCGGCCTCATCACAATATTCTGGGCTCGGCTTCATGTTGCCGGCCTTGCCCGACTTCCATATATCTAGCTGAGGTAGCCCTAACTTCCTGATGTAAAAAAATCTACCCTTCCAGTTCTTCTTAAAAGTAGGTATATGAACAACAAAGTTGAAATCCTCAGGGGTTACTCTTTTGGTAAAATAATACCAACTCTCAGAAGACCTACATGAGAACAGACTCCTAAAGATTCTCTGATCAAAAGAGATCTCGGATGCTCTTAGGAATAGGAAAAAAGATAGAATAATTTTCAAACTATTAGGCTTGATCTGAGGAAGCCTAAGGTTGTAAGAATGAAGAATTCGAAACAGGGAGACTGGAACGGGTAGACGGAACCCCAAATGGAAATACTCCTCATAGATAGCCTCGTATCCCGCAGGAGGATCATAGGCTGTTTGATTGGGTAAAGGAAGAATGGGGTCAAATTGTTCAACATCGATATCATACATGCCGCATATCAGAGATACGTCCACCTCGGACAGGGTACAGAATGACTCTTGGACCTCGGCTGAAGGAGACCCCCTATAAACAACCCCTACCGGCAGAGTTGAAACTCTAGACTTTGGAGGGACCTCGGCAGTTCCCGGAGCAGGGATGGTTTCTGCCTGCTCCGGTGAAACCTCGACTACGGTTACAGCTCTGCTCGGCAAAGCACGGCCACTAGGGCCGGCAACGTCACCAGCGCCACCTGATGGCCGAGCTGGAAGACGGTTCTCAGAAATAACTGTCCGTTCCGACGAGGGACTGAGAGTTCCTTCATTACCAATGTAGGAATCTCCCTCAGAACGGTTCTGCGAATCAGAAGCGGAAGACATGGAAACTAGGAGAGGAGACTTACAGGCGACTTGCCGGAAGAGAAGAAAGAAGACCGCCGAAGTACGGAGGATTAGCGCCGGAGGAGAAACTGACGTTGAGGGAAAGCTAAAGCTAGGAACGAAGCCGAAAGTAAAGAGCAAAAATGAGGGGGAAAGACCTATTTATAGGCAGGGATCTCGGCCATTCCAAAGGTCACCTCGGGTGGACCGACCTCGATTCCCACGCCACCATTAAGGCTGGTTGACATCGAATCCTGAACCGCCGTACCAAAAAGCTGTATCGTCGTCACCCTCGGTCTGCGCAGACAATAATTGTGCAGGACGAACCAATCCGTGATGGACACATGCCAGGGAAGATCATCCGTCTGGTCAGTTCAGTCCAATCAGAACAGCCAAGAATTGACAAGGACGCTTCGTACTCTGCACTCAATAGATGTGGAATAACTGGTCCAAAGAATGACACCTCGGCAAGGGACGATAACCTCAACAGATTAGCTTGCCCACTCAGGTCAGCTCGGCCAGACTAATCTGGGGGGCAATTGATGAGCCAAAAATACCCCCCGTTAGTCAATGACGGTCAACGCTTAGCAAGGGCATAAAAGTAACCAAGTGCCACAGGTCGGCCTGAAGACTGACCAAGTCATATGCGGACAAATAATCCATCTCGGCCACAGAGGCCCCTTCGCCATCTTGGCCACGCGATCAGTACCCTCTGGGGTTAACCGTTCACCTCAGCCTAAGGGTCTCACTCGGGCTTAATGGCCTTACCTCGGCCAAAGGATTTTATCTCGGCTTCAGAGCCTCATCTCAGCCGAAGAATAGCTCGGCCGGAGAACCTCGGCCCAAGCATCTTACTACGAGACCTCGGCAAGTCTGCCCCTCAAAATGGCACCTCGGCCATAGCAGTTGGGCATCTCGGCCATCTTGAAGATCTCGGCCAGAAGACAATCTCGGCCGTAAAGGGGATCTCAGACTCAGGTCCTTGGTACTTAGCCAGGGGTCTTCGGCAGTTCATCTCGGCCATGGGTCTCTAACCACTGAACCTCGGCCAGACTATAACAGTCATAATTTTGTGTGCTACGTGGCCTACATGCAGTCTTATCTTTCCAGCTGTTGGCCATGCAGAGGAGAGTTGCCAGTACAGCAATCCCTAGCAGCTAAGCGGCTGCCATGCAAGCCGGCCAGATGTCCTCATCTCATCCCTTTGGGACACTCAGCTCCCAGCTACGCCAACTATAAAAGAGCTTCCACAACAATAAGGAGCTCCAAGTCTCAAATAAGACACCCACCGCTTTCATCTCAGCTCGGCGAGTACATCTGGCCGACCTCAAACATGTTTCATATAACCATATCAGCTTAAGCTATACGCAAAAATGCCTATAACTGACTTGAGCGTCGGAGGGTTTTCCCAGGGCAGCGCCCTAGGTCCCCTAACGCTTTCTTTCCCTTCTCAGGTTTCCTAGAAGGACTGTTAACGGAGGACAACGGCTTACTCCCCACGATATTTCTACTTTTACATTGGTGATAAATTTGACATCATCAGCGGGGTATAGAGAGATCAGATTTACGTAAACATACTCATGTGTTAAAAATACACAGAAATTATTTTTTGATAACCAATAATGAAAATTGGATGCGAATGAGTTCATGCATCATAGTATTCTAGCGTATATATGTGTGCTCTTGCAGCTTAACCCTCACGAAAATATGATCGTAATGAACCATAGAGGTTGGATCACTAAAGGACTTGAACAAAAACTTTTTTCCTTTTAAAGCATTTCACCTACGAGTGATCCTAAAACTTCGTCCCTCTTCTCTTTAGGACTCAACCCTTTACTCCTTCGGTGATCCTAAAACTTTTTCTTAAAACAAAAAAACACCCTTGTCTTGAAACTGAAAATCAGTTTCGTGATTTTCTTTTTTCTTTCCTTTCTGGAATTTAAAATAACATCTGTAAGGTGACCCAAATGTCTAATGCTATCAATACTTGAATTATATTTATTAAGTACAAATAAAATCCAAAATCTAAATTAACTATCTATGTCTCTTTTCATAGAACAGGAGCCATGTACACAAATAGAACAACTCAACTTCAATGACCAAGAAAATTGCTTAAAGTGATAGAAGGCGACCGGCTTTGCCTATAGACTAACAGGTCTTAAGATGACCGTTGGTCACCTGCCGGATTAATACAATAGTATCAGACCCGGATTAGCGTCATCACTCCCAAGTTATCGACGTTTTCATTTCTAATGGAGTCAAAGACATACTCATTCTTTGTCTTTGGAATATGATAGAATAAAGCAAAATGACTCACTAAATTGACTGTGCTTCTTATATTGTGAAGTAGCAGTTGATCGACACAGCTGTGTGTAACACATGAGTATGGTTGCGTACATCCGACCCCATACTCCGCCATAAGCAGGAGCCTCTAATGCAATCGGTAATGTTGTTGGTGTAGTCCCAAGTTATCGACGTTACATTGTGACCGTTACAAACCAGCTTGGTCCGTCCTTACATGGCCAAGGAAGAAAGAACAAATCTAAGATAAAGGGAATGACTTAGCTACATTTGTATGACTATTTCAGAATACTAGTTTGCTACAAGTGACTTTACTTTCCAGATGCCTTAAAATAACAGACAAAAGAACTTCAATCTGACTAGATTGGATCGCATATATGGATCCTTTGCACCCGTTTTCTCTGTCATATAACTTCTCAATGCTTCATTGTTGAATTCAAGTTATGTAATACAATATACAGTAAAGGTAGCAACCACCACAGCAAACACACAACTAGTTTATGATAGAAAAAGAAAAAGAAAAAGGAAAAAAAGACCTGCATAAGTCTTCAAGAAAAGAACTTTGATGAACAGGAAAGCATTTACATCACTCTTTCCATTAAAGATGGTTCAGGAAAAGACTTGAGTGGTATCCGTACTATGCATGAAAGAATTTTGAGCTAGGTCCAATACCTCGTACAGGGCTTCCACCACTTGAGCCATTACAGGTCTACGTTTCACATCCTCGAGCAAGCAGTTTTTTATCAGATGCAGAAATTTACTCAAACTTGTTGATGTAATACTACCTATCAAATATGGGTCAACAATCTCCTCAAGTTTTCCTTTTTGAGAGCATGTTTCGTACCATGACCCTACATGCTGATGATCTTCTGGAAGTGTATGATCAACTGCCGGCCTCCCGCTTAAAACAAACCAACAATAGAATGCCAAAGGAATACACATCTGAGGCCTTTGTAAGTTCACCGGTCAGAGCGTAATGAGGATCCAAATAACCAAAAGTTCCTGCAACCCGTGTGCTGATATGGCTCTGTGATTGGCCTGAATTGAATAGCTTTGACAATCCAAAGTTTGAAACTTTAGCGACAAAATTTCCATCCAACATAACACGATGATCGTTCACATCTCTATGTATGATCCCAGCCCCGTGAAGGTAACTGAGCCCACGTGCAGCACCTTTGCAGATTTCAAGCCTTTGCTCCCAAGTGAGAGAGACATCATCCTTGCCATTCCTACGATTTCTGTAGAGATGACTATCAAGCGTACCATGTGACATGTACTCATACACAAGGATCAACTCGTTATCTTCAATGCAGTATCCCACCAGAGAGACTAGATTAATGTGGTGCACCATGCATAGTAACTCAAGTTCTGTCCTGAACTCTTTAGCTCCCTGAGCGGAAGAAGAGCTAATTATCTTTATAGCAACAGGATCACCTCCAATGAAACCTTTGTACACAGTTCCATATCCTCCCCTCCCAATAATAAGCTTATCATTGAAGTTACGGGTTGCCTGCTTAATGTCTTTCATCGGGAAGGCATATGCTGTTTCGCAGGCTAGATCCTTCTTTTTGTTAGGCCTACGTGTAATCCTGAGAGATGACCAAAATCTACCCCACGACGATTTCTGGGTTAAAGGGCTATCCTTTTCTCTTGACTGCTGGACTTCTACTTTAGGTATTAAGTCAGTACTCTGAATCACTCTACTTGTGTTTCCTACATTTGTAGAGTATAAGTCACTTTCCTCACGAATCGGGGGAACTTTCAATTCATAGAATTCAAATGGTTGGCTAGATCCAGCTTGAGAGGGCTGGCAAACATCAGCTTCATCACCCAGTATAGAAGTCACCGGATGTTGTTGCTCTTTCAATGCATTCTCAAGGTGAACTACCACTTGAGCCATAGTAGGCCGTCTTTCGGGTTGATGATCCAAGCAATTTTTCACCGTTTCCATAAATGTTGTCAGACTTGATGTTGAAATTTCTCCTAGCAAACAAGGATCAATAATCTTCTTCATCTCTCCTTTGGTCATGCATTGCCGGAAGAAAACCAAAAGATTCTCTGCTACACCAGGAAATTTTGTTTCTAATGCAGGTTTTCTCAGATTAAAACTACCAAGAGCACCATGCCAAATGCATATACATCGGTTTTTATTGAAGGTTTATGAGTCACAAGATAGTCTGGATCCAGGTACCCCAGGTGTGCCTTTGATTTTTGTGCTAAGTTGGCCTTGTGATTCGCCTATCCTTCCCAGTTTTGAGAGGCCAAAATCTGCAATCTTAGCAACCAAATTCTCATCCAACAGAATGTTCGTGTCCTTCACATCCCGATGTATGACACCATATTGAATACCAGTATGAAGGTAATCAAGTCCAACGAGCAGCACCAATACAAATTTTAAGCCTCTGTTCCCAGGTTAGAAGCACTTCTCTCCTTTCTGTTACCCCCATCCTTGTAAATGTTATCAGCAATCGTCCCTCTTGGCATGTACTCGTACACTAGTATCATCTCATCATTTTCGTTGCAATAACCTATCAGAGAGACGAGATGGATGTGCCTGAGCTTAGAAAGCATTTCAATTTCTCTCCAAATTCATGTGCCCCTTGTTTGGACTCGGGCTTCAATCGCTTTATGGCAAGAATTTCTGGACGACCATAGATTAACCCTTTGTACACTTTACCAAATCCACCCTTTCCAACGACTAATGCCTCACTGAAGTCTTGGGTCGCCAGCAGTATCTCAGACAGTGAAAAATGGCGGCAAGATGGTTCATCTGGGGCTGGTTGCGCATCTTCCTCTCCTGCCAGACCTTGTATTCACACATTTTGCCCCAACCAATAAACTGCAGTGTTCACTATGGTAAAAATGATCGTCAAAGTTGTCATAATGACATTCAACTTGCCAAAAGCTACTAGGAGATTCTGTATCGTTGAGGTCCAAATGGAGGGAGCGCATTTCGACATGCAGGATTTGGGCTTGCAAGAGTATCATCAGGGTTGCTCAACTTGAAAATCTCTAATCCCTTTATTAGACCTACAACTAAATCATAAGGCGGCTCTAAAGAAATTAGAAGATCACGCTTGCCTTTTGCTTTGTCTCCTTTCATCATCACCAAGTAGTCTCTATACACTGCGATTCCCTTACCACCAACCCCTTGGAGCATGCTAATCTGAGGTCTTAACAACATGATTCTGAATAAGAATATCAAACTCCTCTACGACATCTTCTGGACTCTCAAGATCACAGTAGCAGAAATGAAGCCTCAACAAGTAACTAAAGCCTAAATCCACAGGTACTCTCAAGATAAAATGATCCTTCTCCTCTAGTAGGGAATTCTTTCTCAATTTCCTTGATGTCTGGTATATCTTTAATGGGCCACGAAATGTGGCATCATTTGTTTCTGAGTGACTGCATATTGGAATACATATAATCAATTGGAGGTACCATATAATCTCTTTCTTGAAATGCAGATTCCAACAGGTAATCAACATCCTCATCCCCACCTTCGAAACATACCAACATCATCCACTGGTGAGATTGAGCCCTCCACCAACATTTAACCTCCGAACCAATTGCAACGCAGTGCTATTATCAACTTTATAGAAACCATTATGCTGACCAACAAAAAGGGCACCTAAATCATCATCAGGGGTATAATAAAGACCAGTAGGCATCGAGATTATCTCGATCCCATTCACATATGCATGAAAATTACTCCTCTTGCTGCTCCTCTGAGAAGCAAAGAACGTAATTTTCAAATTCCCACTTTCATTTACATTCAAACAGAACTCTTTAACTAAGTAATTAACACCCGAAGCATCAGCAGTAAGTGAAGCACTGAAGTTTTGCACAAGGGTAAAAGAATTGGCTTCAACAGTGAAAAAATCTTGAGAATTTTCAAAAACCCAGATAGGTAGCAGAGCAAAAGTGGAGGCGGATGAATTTCTGACCTGGGTTCACTCGAAAATGTAGAAAAAGTGAGTGGAAGAGATTCTTGCCGTCATATAAGGAGTTGGGTCAGCTGAGAGAAATCTTTGTGCTACAGTTGAAATTTTTTGACTTGCCCTTTACTTGAAGAAGATGAGATTCTCCGACCCACCGGCGGCCGTCAAGGGCCGTTGAATTGCTCAAAGAACCACAATTTATGGCAATATTTCCCGAGATATATTGAGCGGGAAGAAGAGTATTTCCGTTGATAGAAGTTATTGACTATAAGACAAAATAATGATAAATACAAGAAAGGTCCGAGAAGAAAATAAGAGAAGCTGCATCGATCCTATTTGGAGAAAATTTTACGGGAAAAGGAAAGAGATTTGTCGTTGATTTTCGCGGGTGTTCACGTTGAGAGAAGTGAAAAGTTGGAATTATTGAGAAGGAAATATCCTGCATTGACTTGACTTCACTTGCACCTATCTTGTTTTCATTGGATATTAATTAATAGGATAAAGAATTTCGGAAACTATTAAAAAATTCTTTATAATAACTTTTTGAGCATCTATTATTTTTAATGACATTTTAACTACTATGATGAGATATCTGTCTAAGTCGATAGATTGAGAAGACATTTTTGCACTGTCGATATGATTAAAATAATAAAAAGACGTTATTTTTTCGTGTTTTCATAGTGTCTAGACGGTGACCTTTTCTTCCCGAGATTTCATGTCATTTGCACATGAAGCATGCCCACCAATGTTCAAGGAGAGCTTTATCTCGTCTGTAGAAGTTTCTGCTTCCTCCTGAAAGTAGCATTCCAATTGAATAGGCTTTTCCTGAGTTCCCCACTCATGATGAAGAAATTAAGATCAAAAGAGGTACTAGTACTGTTTTCTGTTGTTTCGCCTCTTGTTGTTTATATTTATCTCATACAAATTAACTTGTTAGCCAATCATGCTTTTTTCATTATATACCAGAAAAAAAGAAAAAGAAAAGAAGTGGGAAAAGGACCGATGAGAAAACGAGAAAAAATATGAGGTGAGAAAAAAGAGGATGAGGTGCCCTGTTTGTTATTCAGTTTAGCTGTTATGTTGGATGATTCATGTGACCACTCTTCTGCTTTCCTCTTATTGATCTCGTCTGCGTCTTCAAAGATGACTATTGTTTGGTTTCTTCTACTTTATTTAGGTGGCCAAAGAACAACCTATGAACTACTTTAGACATGACTATAGAAGAAATGGTCACACCAGCCTCTTAATTTTGACTCGCCCTCTGCTTACTACATGAATTACTCTTAACTACAAAGGGTTGAGGAGTACAAGGATATAACTAAAGTGGCTAAGAAACTGGGGGTTTGAAACAGTGAAAGGCATGATGAAGCGAGCCGCCGGCAAAGCCACAGTGGGGAGGGAGGTGGTGGACGTGATTTAATATATGAGGGAAGTGGAGGGAGTTGCCTGGCGGGTGGTGGAGATGTTCTATGGGAGAGGGGGGGTTCGGAATACGTGTAAGATGATGGAGAGGTGATGAATAATGAAAAGGTGGAGGGGGATATTTTTGACTTTTTCTTAAAAATTTTAGTCTTATGTTTTAGGGTTAATCACTTTTTGTCCCTCGTAGGATGACTTCATCACCCTTGCCTCCATATGTTTTAAAATACACCCTTAACCCCCTCTGAACTATTGAACTGGGTGTGGAAAATGCCATTTCAGTCAATTTGGCCGGAAACAGAAATGAAATGGAAAATTTGCCCATGCCACGTATTGCAAACAAAATGCCCACGTGTAGTTGAATTGTTGCTACATGTTCAAAAGGATTTTGAGTATTCTCTGGGTGTTTCATTAGGCACCAGTTTGGACGCAGCTGATTGCTGGTCCGAGAAGAAGAGGAGAAGAGTGTTTCACATTCAAAAACAGAGGAAGCTGAGAAGAAGGCAAGCCAGTTAGAGTTTGTTGGTTTGAAACAGGAGAAACACATGATTTTGGAGGTTGAAGATCAAGTGAGCTCATTAGAGAAGAAATATCAGGATGCTGAGGAAGAACTAGGAAAACAGTCAAACAAGGTATGTGAACTTCAATCAGAAAATCGAGGCATACAGCGCGAAAACATCGAGCAATTGAGACTTTCTTATAATGCTACTGAAAAAGAAAACAGAAATAAAGGAAGTATTAACCATGATTTCAGTAGAGAAGGAAAACATGGAGAACCATCCAAATCATTGACTGAAAAGCTGGTTGATGCAGAAGAACTTGTAGAAATCATAAGAAAAGGAACTAATGTTGCTCAACAGGAGTTAAAGAGCATTGAAAAGGGACTAGAGACAGGTAGTTATGAAGCAAAGCAAGGTTGCAGAGAAGCTCATATATATAGAAGAGCAGCTGGAAAACAGGAAGGAAAAGCTGTTGGAGAAAGCAACAGCCAGAATTATGGAGCTTGAATCTGTGCATGCTACATTAACAAGAGACTCAGAATCTAAACTTCAAGAAGCAATTGCTAATTTTACCAGCAAAGATTGTGAAGTAAGATACTTTACTCTATAGAGAAATTGAAGGTGCTGGAAAACAAGAAAGTAGTTATAAAGACCAGTTGTCTGGCTCGATTGAAAAATACACAGCTTGTGAAGGAAGATCTTGATCAGATTTCAGCCAAATTTTGCTACCTCTGAAACTATCAACTAAGGCCTCATGGGTAAGATCGCTGAAGCAGAAAAAAAGCTGCGGAGTATGACTCTGAGAATGAATTGCTATATGAGACAAATATACAGCTTCAAACCAAGAGGAACGACTGCAAGAACTTGTTTAAATCTTCAATTTCTCAGAAAGCAAATGGCAAGATATTACCGTTAGGGGTAGTTTAGGTATTAATTAAAAAACTAAAGGTTAATACTGATGGGAACCCATTTGCGGGCGCATAGCACATATTTTACCTGAAATGGTATTTCCACATCAGTCCAATACTTCAGAAGGTTTAAGGGTGTGTTTTAAAACATAAGGGGGTAAAGGTGAAATTCGCATATACAGGAGGGCAAAAGGTGATCAACCATTATGTTTAAAATATCATTTTACCTTTTAATCCAAACATCAAGAGGGGTAAGAGTGTATTTTTAAACATTAAGGAGGATATTGGCTATTATGCCCAACACTAAGGGGACAAAAGTAATTATCCCTAGTTTTAATGATAAACTAACTTTTATCACAAGGTTTTAAAAAAAACTCAAAAATATAGATCAAGTTGTGTAAAAACTGTGGATGGACACAATTTTAACAGATTCGTGCCTTTTTTACTTTTGGCACTCTGTGGTTATGTTAAAACCACAGTGCTGTTTTGACAAATCCTAGAGTACACACATTGATAGATAAAGTTTACCAATATTTTATGAAATATTATTAAAATAATATCATATTCCTAAATTATAGGATTCATATCAATATTAAAAAAATCTCCACAGTTACTGATAATTGTGTCCATTATTTGTTTAAGAAAATCTCAAAAATATCATACATAGATGATGTTTACCCAAAAAAAAAAACTTACTATCAATAGATAATTGTGTCCAACTTTTATTTATCTATGTAAATTTAAAATTTCAAAAACATAATCTTTGTGTCACCTTTTATTTATGTGTTGTAATTTTAAATTTCAAAAACAGAATCGCAAAATATTAGGGTTGCATAAAACATATCCAAACTAAGGTTTTTTAAAATGAATTACTATCACATTAGCCTCTATTCTTTTTCTATTTTTTAATTTCTTGTTTTGTTTTTATGGAATAAAAATTAGCGTAATAACAACAAATATTTGGTATGATGCTCATTTTAATAGTCATAACGAGGTCCTTAACAAGAATATAATTATTTTTTATAATTATATCACTGTTCATGCAAACATTATTTTTTAGATGATAGATAAGTGTAAAATGATAAAGTGTATTAAGAAACAAAAAACAGGTTAGAAAATAATAACACAAACATTTTATGTTATCTATAAACTAATTTGATTATATCAAATTTATTTGTCATAATTATCATTACGAAAAATATGAAATGACGGCATCCTAGAGAAGGAGGTAGTAAAACGAAAAACTCAAACAAAAGGCATTTTGGTAATATGGAAAATAATCCAGAGGAATCCTTGCTCATTTTGATTGGCAACTCTCTATAAAACTCATTTGCAGATTATTTTACTCATGCATTTATCCATTGTCATTGCCGTTACTTCTCGTCCTAAGTGATTTATCCTTCCGAATAGCTTAGCGTCTTCTCTTAATAATAAATTTTGGTAAACTTTATCTATTTATTGAATATTCTTGAGATTTTTTTTAAAAAATATCGACACAACTATCAGTAACTTTGAAACTTTTTGTTCTTTAATATTGATGCGAATTCGTATAATTTAGTAACATAATACTATTGTAATAATACTGCATAAACTGTTTCCTGTAAACATTTAGATTTTTTAAAATATGTGTGTGCATCGCGATTTTGACAGAACCGTTGAGTGCTAAAAGTCATGGCACCACTACGGTTCTATCAAAATCGCGGTCTATTACACACCACAGTTTTGTCAAAACCTTGATGTATAGTTTTGAGGTTTTTCTTCCAACATGTGATAAAAGTGGATTTTCTTATCAAAACTAATATATTTTTCTTTCTTTTTCTCCTTTACGAAGAGTTTTTCTTTTCATAAGAAAGCGGGAGTGGGAAGTAAGTATGAACAAGTCAACAGCTCGTCATTTGATCGAGTTTTATTGGAGTTTTGTTCGATAAAATTTGAGATTAGACATGACACTACTAGAATACTTACAAGTCTAATTGTCATGAAAATGTTTAAGTTTAAAATATATGTAAACATTATACATGGTTTTAATTTTATATTATTATCTTTGTTTCATATAAACTATAAGTTAAAATGATAATTACCAATGATTTGAATAATAATATTTTTCATGTACAAGAAATAATAGTTCAATATAGTTTAGTTAAAAATGAACGCTTATATTGTATATACAATTTTCAAAATAGAAATTTATGTTTAAGTTTTTCGAACAGGCTTGAGTATGACTTAAGTTCGAAGGTGATCAAGCTCGATCTTGTGACCCGAAAGGAATATAAAAACATGTTTGAGCTCGAGTTCAAACTATTTTAAAAATGCTCGACTTGATAATCTTAAACATATCGGTTCGGATCGTGTGCACCCTAAGCGTGACATCAATTTTCATGAGATCTCATTGTAGAAAAAATGGTATGGTCGAAGTCGACGGTTCGAATATCGTATTTCACTTGTAGAAGGATCTTCTGAGATATATAGTTTAGTGTATGACGATGCTTCAAATCTCTTATGTTTTTTGTGGGATAGAATTCTATATTATTTATTTACGCGATGGTAGATTATATTTCAGACTTATGCCTATTCAAATATATCTCACAATTTATATCATTTTCATGTCAAATGACATATGTGTAGTCATACAAGTATGTACCAGGTGGAATCCTTAGGACTTTAGGGGAAAAAATCAACATTCAATATTATGGATATTTAGAACATACATACTAACTTGTGACATGGGGTATACACATACATTTTAAATCAATAATATAGATTCACTAATCTTGAGATATTAATTGTATTGATTTTGCTAAGTCCTTAAGCTAAAAATTTTGATTTATGTTTTTAAACTTACATTTTCCGTACAGTAAACAAAGATTTTAGTTTTCTAGGATATTTATAGTCTTATAAAAAACAAAGAAATTAATACGTCGAAAGATACCATTATTATTAAAGTTCAAGTTCTTAAGTGAGACTTTATTTTCCACACTCAAGTTTAGAAGAGCTTCAGTCAAATCACAATACACTAGAAAATCTGAATATTTACTTCTATGACAGTTGCCCAAAAATACTAAGTTATAGGATGGAATTCATACGCTCATACCCATTTGATTAGCAGAAATTTAATAAATAATAATAAAAAAATTTGAATAAATTTTGTTTAAACATGGCAATGTTGGAAGAATTGTATTTTATTGATTTTGTGCATAGAGTAAGTTAAATTGATTTGTATGGCATTAATTTTGTGCATAAAGCGTTTTCCACAATGGTTTCTCCCGCTCTTATTATAGCGCTCCGCCCGAAACTAGGGTTCCGGCTCAGTTCATCCGTCGTATTCTACATCAAAGAATACAAGGCGTCGATACTATACATGTGCATGTCGACATGAATAATGAATCGATAAGCGGAAGCAACATAATATAAACAAATCATAACCGACATGCAATACATTTCATCGTTAAATCTGTACAAGTCATAAGATACAGAGTACTAAAATCTTCTAAAATACATCATGAACCAAAACCTACATCCTCAAGGCTAATCTCGCAGTACACTTCGTCGTTATCAGTGGTCTATATAGCTTGTCCTCAACAAGCCTGTATAGTGATACCTGTTATCTGGAAAGTGATAAATAAGGTAAGTATGAGCGATAGTCAACTTTTAATCGCTCAGCAAGTAGTCTTATTCGACACGACATGTGGATCATACATGGAGAGACAGGGTGACCAAATATAATAACCATGAATATCGAATATAATAAGCACGTCTCTATTTTCAATCAGTATAGCATAACTGTAACTGAGAGCAGGTAAATAAGGAAAATTTCATAACATAATAACATCATCTCGTGCTACTTAATCCGTAACACTATATAGTATCCATACTTAGCTTCTAATCCATAACTTATACCATCTTGGCATATCTTACATGTACTATATTTTCATGCGTAAACACTACGTTGACCATTGTAGTGCCATTGTAGACTTAAGGAATTCTTAATCATAACCCTAAGGTGACATGATCATGACATGATGCATAAAACATGACTTTTCATAAACATGATGTGATTTTCATAACTTGCATAACATGACATTTTCATAACATGAAGATATAATATTTCATAATTGGCTATAACACTTTTCATAAGAATAATAACACACGACATACTGATTGATTCCTCATATAGTACATGTACGACATAAACATCGTGAACAATATACATGTACTAATGGTGACGCATTATGAGTGAGATCCCGTGTCCCAGACCTGGTGTTACACTCAGCCATAACGCAAACATATGCCCCTGACATCTATCACCTCGGTACCGATGTCACACTGGCGAACATAACATAGTCATAATCATAACATAACATATTGTGTGTCAGTGGAATCAATCGTCTCGCGTTTATTATTCACATACATATGAACTTTTAAACATGCAATGCGATAAAATCACTTTTCAACTTTCATTTCATGATGCATGAGACTCGGTCATCTGAGGGTATCTTGGTCATACTACCACTAGTAACATCACTTACTTACAATCTACTTTTCATGACTTAAGGAAATACGTAACCGTACTTTCTTAATACCTAAACTACACATGTATTTCATAATTCATAACTTAGGTCCATATGACATATAACTCCTAATTACCATAATACACCACTTAGGAATTTCACAACTTATATCATAATTTACATATTGTCATTTATTACACATGAATATAAATAACATGAAATAAACTCATTAACGTCGTAACATCGTATTTGAACATGTGTATATTTTATGTACGTACAATATATACTTTCATACATATGAGTGTTCTTTAAGTGTATATAAATACAAGATAATATATACTTTATCATATTTATAAATATATACACAAAACATAATAAGGTCATTCTTTTCATATTCTTAACATTTATATCATACATATACACAATCCTAAATTATAATAAATCATTTATTCATAATAGACCTAGTGGCCGATTTATATATTGTATATACATGTTTAAAGTCATATTATGATATATTGTATAATATCTAAAACTTATTCATTTTCAATTCTTAACATATATATTATATATATGTATACTTGAAACATACTAAAACATACTTTAGCATTAAAATGGCCTTATGTCCGAAATTTATATATTATGTATACATATATAAATTCATTTTATAATATATTATATTATCCAAAACTTATTCATTTTCATATCTTTAGCATAGATATTATATCTATATGTATACATAAAACATATTAAACCATATTTTAGCATTTTAACGGCCTTATGGCTGAAATACATCTATGTGTGTGTGGTGTATATCAACACTTAAGCATGTACTTTCCTTAATTCCTAAATTCTTTTTACATCCTTCTCAAATATACTTAACATAATCATATTACATACCTTCATATACTTAAAACTTTTAAATATGCATTTCATGAAACAAAAATCATTTTCATTATGAAAAAGGCCTTTCTGGCCGATTTATATATAAATAAATATATATGTATAGGCATCTTCATGTACATATTTTTATACAAGATACATATACGTTTTCATAACATATATATATATAATAAACAAATAAAGTCATTTGTGTAAAAATAAATTTTGGCCGTGTATGCCTATAATTGTATGTGTATATATATATATATATATTTTCTCTTTATACATCACACATATATATTCACATATGTACTGAAATTGTTTTATTCCCAAAATACCTACTGCCCATATTTATGTATATGTATATATACACTCTGCCGTATATATATTATATGTATAAATATCGATTATTTTAATTATGTATATATATATATATATTTTAACTTCATACATTATACATAAAACGTTCCACATATATACTGATGTCATTGTATTCTCCAAAGTATACATATAACCCGTATATACATACATGTATATATACATTATCATTTTTCATCAATTTATTTATATTACCTATATGTGTCCATTTTATTTTAGTTATACCTTTAGGTCCACTTTTCTTATGTGTGGCCGTGTGTATATATTTGCATCTACACAAATATATTTTCATCACTTAGAACATAATATTAGAATATTCTTGAAACGCAACTTGTGCAAATATCATGAATGATCCATTTTGGTATGAACATAAATACATAAATCTTTGAAATCCATGTAGGATCTAGGAAGAGTACTTGCCTTGGTTCACTTTTCTTTCCCTAAAGGTGGTGTTTTTTCACTTAGTTTGGAAGAAATCCTTCTCCTTTCCACCTCACATCACCCACGGTTTTAGACATAACATGAAGGAGTTAGTGAGCAATTTGTGTAAATGGAGAAATGGAAGAAATAAAACCTATCTTATGTGATGTTTTTACCTTGCTACACCTTGGTTTTCAACCTCTTAAAATTTGGCCATCTTGAAGAAAATGAAAGAAGATGTTGTAGTAATTGTTTAGAAGATGTGTTTAAGGTGAAGAAAAGATAATCACTCCTTGTTGGAGTTTTGATAACCCACGGCTACTTGGTGAAAATGAAGATTGAAGGAGTTTGTTTTTCTTTTCATGAAGAGGAAAGGAAGATGTCTTGGACATAGGGATTTATTAAGTATGAAATGAGAAGAAGAAGAAAGTGTTTATTTGTCCTCCTTTCTTCAAATTTTCGACCATTGTACAAGAGAAGGAGGTTGAAGTTTATTTCTTGTGTGTAGAAATAAGAGAGTATAAGATAGAGAGTAGGAGATGAAGTAAATTGAAGAATGAAAAATAAAGAGGAGGGAGAGGGGGCTTACGGTTGGGAGAGACATGGAGGAAGAAAGTAGAATAGTTGAATATAGTGGGCGGAGAAAAGGTAGAAGAATGATGGAGTTTGAATTATGTAGTGGATAGAATGATTAAAGGGAAAGTGTTTTCTCCTTTCTTGAAGGGTTTAGGCGTGCAAGGGGGAGGGATAAAAATTTTGAGTGATGTATGGGGATATTTTATTTTAAAGAGTTTGGAAGTATTAGGTGTGGTGTAGTGAGAGTGGGAGAAAGTGTGTAAGAGAATAAAAGAAGGGATAGTGGCATGTGGGTGGGGGTAGGATGGCCGCCTATGGGGTTTTGGGGAGGGTGAGATTTTATCTCTTATGTCATGTAGGGTAAAGTAGGAGAAAATGTGATAAAAGCGTGTATTGGAATTATCGTATTGGGTATTTTTATTTGGTTTGATTTACATCTACCGACTTAAGTTGCTACCGCTTAATTTATTTAAATCATATCTTATGGCCGCATGGTTCGTTATCTAGTCCCATCAAGTCTCGCTATATCCGATGATAAATCCTTCGGTTATTTTTCTAAGAGTTTCTAATCCCGATATATAATGTCGATGTCTTTATTAATACTAGATAAAATTTAAATTCCATCGAAATTTTATCGACATCGCATTCGCGTTCTATTTTCATTATTTTATTTTATTTTCCACTAGCCCAGAATCTCGGGTCGTAACACTTATAATAGTGCTTTAGTCAATGATATATTTGTGTAATATGTGTACATACTCATGTATTGTATATAATGTATTTTCATCAAATTATAACATGTAATATTTTCATTTTTTAACATGTCGAAGACAGTGTGCAGTCTATTATTGTTGCCAATATACAATTAGGAGAAAATCTTAATATAGAAAAATCATGGATCACAAAGGAAACTCTATAATTGTTTCTCTAAGTCATTGAATTCATTTTATAGTATCATTGATTATCAAGTCTACGAGCAAAGTTTATGATGATTATTAAATAAATCATTTAGTTATTTATTAATATATAGAATATAATAGACGACCAAAATCTTTCTTTTTACACATTCAAAACTTCTATTTCACTATCCACATCGATGATATTGTCAATAACTAAAGAATGAAAAGTTGCGAATGTATCATGAGCACAAAAAATCAAGCGTTTCTTATCACATTGATATTCTCTTTACCCCCCCCTTCGGTAGATTATGACTAGGATGGATATCTCGTATCCGAAAACCATAACCAAAATGAACCCTGGCCGCCATCATATGAGTGATTTGTTTTTTTTGTTTTTTGTTTTATTAGTGGCTAAGTAATAATGGTTTTTCATAATACTTTTTCCGTTTTAAAAATGTTTTAAAAGTTTTGATTATAATTTAATGAATTCAAACTATTTTGATCAAGTTTCCTATTTTGACTTTAGTTGGTTAATTAATAAAATTTTAAAAATCATATGCTTGTTAATTGAAAAGATAATATAAAAATTTGAGTGCTAATATATTTTTTATTTTTGAAAAATGAATAATATTTTAAGACAATGAAAGTAAAAGTTAGAATAATAATATTTTTAGTTCAGAGGAATTGTTGTAAAAGCTGTCATCAAAGAACCATCAATAATTTGCCATCAATAAGAATAGTAGATGTGAAGAACTACCGTATCTATGACTAATTGTCTTTCTTTCGAAAAGAAATTAAAAATTGATTGTTTAGCAAGTCTTAGAAAAAATACAAATTTGGGAAAATTTTGGAATTAATTAAGAACTGTTTGCTTCCACAACCAAGCTTTCCACCTTTAATGTCTGGAGTGGTCTCCTCTTAAACGGAGGCTTTGACCTGGAACTGTTGCTAGCTTCTTCTTTTGGGGCAAAACAACAACGACTATATCCAATATGTTCCAACGATAATAAATATGATCTAAAGAGAATAAAAGACAGATAAATAATACCCCAAAATAGACCCCCAAAAAGACCAAACATGAAGAAAAAGAACCTTTAAAGGGGGTAAAGCAAGTTCGCTTAAATCTGTTAAATTGCCCTTTTCTTTGAATATCATCGACATTCTTGTCCTCTGTTTTTTGGGTACAGATTCGGTGACGCGCTGGGAGGGGGAACGCGGTGACGCCGCCAATAGGAGAGGGACACGTGTCCAACTTTACACTTTTTTATTTATTTTTTTTGCTTTTCACAGAGGGCCATGTATCAGCCACTCATTGGAAGCATCACCGCGTTTTTCCTCTTTTTCCGCGTCACTGAATCCGTTCCCTGTTTTTTGTATGTTAGTTATTCAAAACATCTATGCATACAACTATATGAATAACACCTTCGACCGCAGCCACTACTTTGATTCACTCGTTATAGTCTATACAAATTAATATGTGTGAGCTTCACAAGCTTAGTAGAAAAATGTGTTACCGTTATTAGATCAATACATGAATCAAAATCCATTCTCTTTTTTGTAAGTTAAACTTTTATTAAGGTCAAGAATGACAGATTTTGCAGTAGATATTGCTATTAGAAAACAACCTTGTCTTAGCCTACGCAAAATATAGATGGCTTACAAAAGATTTTCTATATCTAGTGTCAACCTTTACAAAAGTAGCCATAAGTGACCACACGAGCTAAAACAAAGCAAAAAAAATACCAACGTCAATTACCAGCACGTATAAAGTTGTACAAGGCAACAACAAAATAGGTTGATTTTCCAAACTACTAGATTCCAATCATAAGCAACTTCCGTGTTTCAAACGTCTATACCATATGATTTTGCGTTAAATGCCATTATGGTCTAACATTTAAATGAGCTCATGTCTCACTGGAAACAAACTTTCTATCTTTTGAAATAGAGTTATTGTTTGTCTACGTTCACCATCTCCAGACCCTAACAATAGTTTTTGCTGCCGTTGGGATATAATAGGTATGATTGATTGATTTAAGTGAGTTCATGCATCATAGTATACTAGTGTATATATGTGTGCTTACGAAAATATGATCATAATGAAGAAACATAGAGGTTGAAGCACCTAAAGTTCTTAAAAAAAAAAAAAAAGCAGCAGAGCTTTTTGCCTTTTCCTTTTAAAGCGTTTTCACACGAGTGATCCTAAAACTTCATCAGTCTTCTCTTTTGTACTCAACCCTTTAATCCTTTGGTGATCCTAAAACTTTTTCTTAAAACAAAAAACACCCTTCTGTCTTGAAACCGAAAATCAGTTTCGTGATTTTTTTTTTCCTTTCTGGAATTTAAAATAACATCTGTAAGGTGACCCAAATGTCTAATGCTATCAACACTTGAATTATATTTATTAAGTTCAAATAAAATCCAAATTCTAAATTAACTATATAGGTCTCTTTTCAACGAACAGGAGCCATGTACACAAATAGAACAAGTCAACTTCAACAACGTCAATATTACCCTATTACTTTAGAGGTTTTCGTCTATGGCGGGATATGGTGGGTCGGATGTACACAACCATACACGTGTTACAAACACACACAAAGGTTGTTTTCCGATGACCCATAATGAAAATTGTATCAAACTGTGTATCAACTGCTACTTCACAATATAAGAAGCACATCCAATTAACTGAATCATTTTACTTTATTCCATCATATTCCAAAATCAAGGAAGAGTGTCTTTTAACTCTATGGAAATGGAAATCAACAACTCAACTTCAATGACCAAGAAAATTGCTTAATGTGATAGAACACGACCGGCTGTGCCTATAGACTAACAGGTCTTAAGATGACCGTTGGGTCACTTCCGGATTAATAGAATAGTATCAGAGCCGGATTAGCGTCATCAGTCCCAAGTTATCGACGTTACATTCTGGCCGTTACAAATCAGCTTGGTCCCTCCTTTAGATGGCCAAGGAAGAAAGACAAATCTAGCCCCCAGGGGCATAGTCCAGTGGTAAGTGACAAAGGTGATTGGGCTAGAACCCCACGTCTTGAGTTCGAGTCCGTGTGGAGACAATCCTTGTAGAAATATTACAAGGGTTGCCTCTGGGCTGACTGAGTCTTGTGTGTCTCTCCCTTTGCAGGGCTGCCGGTCGATTTACATCCACCTGGCTAGGGGCCTCTGGTACAGGTGGGGAGAACCCACTCCCTCATCAAAGAAAGAACAAATCTAAGATAAAGGGAAGGACTTTGCCACATTTTTCTATGACTATTTCAAAATACTAGTTTGCTACAAGTGACTTTGGTTTCCAGATGCCTTAAAACAGACAAAAGAACTTCAATCTGACTAGATTGGATCGCATATATGGATCCTTTGCACCCGTTTTCTCTGTCATATAACTTCTCAATGCTTCATTGTTGAATTCAAGTTATGTGATACGACATACAGTAAAGGTAGCAACCACCACAGCAAACAGACAACTAGTTTATGATAGAAAAAGAAAAAAAAAAAAAAAACCTGCACAAGTCTTCAAGAAAATGAACTTTGATGAACAGGAAAGCATTTAAATCACTCTTTCCATTAAAGATGTTTCAGGAAAACTGAGTGGTTTCCATACTATGCATGAAAGACTTTTGAGCCAGGTCCAGTACCTCGTCTAGGGCTTCCACCACTTGAGCCATTACAGGTCTACGTTTCACATCCTCGAGCAAGCAGTTTTTTATCAGATGCAGAAATTTACTCAAACTTGTTGATGTAATACTACCTTTCAAATATGGGTCAACAAGCTCCTCAAGTTTTCCTTTTTGAGAGCATGTTTCGTACCATGACCCTACATGCTGATGATCTTCTGGAAGTGTATGATCAACTGCAGGTCTCCCGCTTAAAACAACCAACAATAGAATGCCAAAGGAATACACATCTGAGGCCTTTGTAAGTTCACCGGTAAGAGCGTAATGAGGATCCAAATAACCAAAAGTTCCTGCAACCCGTGTGCTGATATGGCTCTGTGATTGGCCTGAATTGAATAGCTTTGACAATCCAAAGTTTGAAACTTTAGCGACAAAATTTCCATCCAACATAACACGATGATCGTTCACATCTCTATGTATGATCCCAGCCTCGTGAAGGTAACTGAGCCCACGTGCAGCACCTCTGCAGATTTTAAGCCTTTGCTCCCAAGTGAGAGAGACATCATCCTTGCCATTTCTACGATTTCTGTAGAGATGACTATCAAGCGTACCATGTGACATGTACTCATACACAAGGATCAACTCGTTATCTTCAATGCAGTATCCCACTAAAGAGACTAGATTAATGTGGTTCACCATGCATAGTAACTCAAGTTCTGTCCTGAACTCTTTAGCTCCCTGAGCGGAAGAAGAGCTAATTATCTTGATAGCAACAGCTCCAGGACCACCTCCAATGAAACCTTTGTACACAGTTCCATATCCTCCCCTCCCAATAATAAGCTTATCATTGAAGTTACGGGTTGCCTGCTTAATGTCTTTCATCGAGAAGGCATATGCTGTTTCGCAGGCTAGATCCTTCTTTTTGGTAGGCTTACGTGTAATCCTGAGAGATGCCCAAAATCTACCCCACGACGATTTCTGGGTTAAAGGGCTATCCTTTTCTCTTGACTGCTGGACTTCTACTTTAGGTGTTAAGGCAGTACTCTGAATCACTCTACTTGTGTTTCCTACATTTGTAGAGTATAGGTCACTTTCCTCGCGAATCGGGGGAACTTTCAATTCATAGAATTCAAATGGTTGGCTAGATCCAGCTTGGGAGGGCTGGCAAACATCAGCTTCATCACCCAGTATAGAAGTCACCGGATGTTGTTGCTCTTTCAATGCATTCTCAAGGTGAACTACCACTTGAGCCATAGTAGGCCGTTTTTTCTGGTTGATGATCCAAGCAATTTTTCACACGTTTCCATGAATGTTGTCAGACTTGATGTTGAAATTTCTCCTAGCAAACAAGGATCAATAATCTTCTTCATCTCTCCTTTGGTCATGCATTGTCGGAAGAAACCAAAAGATTCTCTGCTATACCAGGAAATTTTGTTTCTAATGCAGGTCTTCCAGATAAAACTACCAAGAGCACCATGCCAAATGCATATACATCGGTTTTTATTGAAGGTTTATGAGTCACAAGATAGTCTGGATCCAGGTACCCAGGTGTGCCTTTGATTTTTGTGCTAAGTTGGCCTTGTGATTCGCCTATCCTTCCCAGTTTTGAGAGGCCAAAATCTGCAATCTTAGCAACCAAATTCTCATCCAACAGAATGTTCGTGTCCTTCACATCCCGATGTATGACACCATATTGAATACCAGTATGAAGGTAATCAAGTCCACGAGCAGCACCAATACAAATTTTAAGCCTCTGTTCCCAGGTTAGAAGCATTCTCTCCTTTCTGTTACCCCCATCCTTGTAAATGTTATCAGCAATCGTCCCTCTTGGCATGTACTCGTACACTAGTATCATCTCATCATTTTCGTTGCAATAACCTATCAGAGAGACGAGATGGATGTGCCTGAGCTTAGAAAGCATTTCAATTTCTCTCCAAAATTCATGTGCCCCTTGTTTGGACTCGGGCTTCAATCGCTTTATGGCAAGAATTTCTGGACGACCATAGATTAACCCTTTGTACACTTTACCAAATCCACCCTTTCCAACGACTAATGCCTCACTGAAGTCTTGGGTCGCCAGCAGTATCTCAGACAGTGAAAAATGGCGGCAAGATGGTTCATCTGGGGCTGGTTGCGCATCTTCCTCCTCCTGCCAGACCTTGTATTCACACATTTGCCCCAGCCAATAAACTGCAGTGTTCACTATGGTAAAAATGATCGTCAAAGTTGTCATAATGACATTCAACTTGCCAAAAGCTACTAGGAGATTCTGTAAGGGAGCGCATTTCAAACATGCAGGATTTGGGCTTGCAAGAGTATCATCAGGGTTGCTCAACTTGAAAATCTCTAATCCCTTTATTAGACCTACAACTAAATCATAAGGCGGCTCTAAAGAAATTAGAAGATCACGCTTGCCTTTTGCTTTGTCTCCTTTCATCATCACCAAGTAGTCTCTATACACTGCGATTCCCTTACCACCAACCCCTTGGAGCATGCTAATCTGAGTCTTAACAACATGATTCTGAATAAGAATATCAAACTCCTCTACGACATCTTCTGGACTCTCAAGATCACAGTAGCAGAAATGAAGCCTCAACAAGTAACTAAAGCCTAAATCCACAGGTACTCTCAAGATAAAATGATCCTTCTCCTCTAGTAGGGAATTCTTTCTCAATTTCCTTGATGTCTGGTATATCTTTAATGGGGCCACGAAATGTGGCATCATTTGTTTCTTGAGTGACTGCATATTGGAATACATATAATCAATTGGAGGTACCAGATAATCCCTTTCTTGAAATGCAGATTCCAACAGGTAATCAACATCCTCATCCCACCTTCGAAACATACCAACATCATCCACTGGTGAGATCGAGCCTCCACCAACATTTAACCTCCGAACCAATTGCAACGCAGTGCTATTATCAACTTTATAGAAACCATTATGCTGACCAACAAAAAGGGCACCTAAATCATCATCAGGGGTATAATAAAGACCAGTAGGCATCGAGATTATCTCGATCCCTTCACATATGCATGAAAATTACTCCTCTTGCTGCTCCTCTGAGAAGCAGAGAACGTAATTTTCAAATTCCCACTTTCATTTACATTCAAACAGAACTCTTTAACTAAGTAATTAACACCCGAAGCATCAGCAGTAAGTGAAGCACTGAAGTTTTGCACAAGGGTAAAAGAATTCGCTTCAACAGTGAAAAAATCTTTAGAATTTTCAAAACCCAGATAGGTAGCAGAGCAAAAGTGGAGGCGGATGAATTTCTGACCTGGGTTCACTCGAAAAATGTAGAAAAAGTGAGTGGAAGAGATTCTTGCTGTCATATAAGGAGTTGGGTCAGCGGAGAGAAATCTTTGCTACAGTTGAGATTTTTGACTTGCCCTTTGCTTGAAGAAGATGAGATTCTCCGACCCACCGGCGGCCGTCAAGGGCCGTTGAATTGCTCAAAGAACCACAATTTATGGCAATATTTCCCGAGATATATTGAGCGGGAAGAAGAGTATTTCCGTTGATAGAAGTTATTGGACTATAAGACAAAATAATGATAAATACAAGAAAGGTCGAAGAAGAAAATAAGAGAAGCTGCATCGAACCTCTTTGGAGAAAATTTTACAGGAAAAGGAAAGAGATGCCGTTGATTTTCGCGGGTGTTCAAGTTTAGAGAAGTGAAAGTTGGAATTATTGAGAAGGAAATGTCCTGCATTGACTTGACTTCACTTGCATCTATCTTGTTTTTCCTTGAATATTTTTTTTGAGAAGAAGGGATCTTATTGATAACATCAAATTTACAACTAGTACAATGTGTCACTACTGATTATAAACATCAACTACACCTCCTATATCATGATTACTATGTGATACTAATAACTTATTGACACAACAAACAATTTCATCTCGAATGCTGTTGGGAAGAGGAAACTGAGATATACAACCATGTATCTTCTGATTCCTCCAGTACCAAATGGTCGAGACTACTTCCCGAAAATATAACGTCACTCGACAGAATGCTGCCGGAATCCCCATGATGCTTTCAGATTTGCCGCAATCCATTTGAGAGGGTCAGTAAAACTACCGAAGTGCTGTAACTCCTCGCGCCGAACGAACAGTTTCCACACCTGTCTGGCCCAAGTACAATCACGAAGCGTGTGTAACGAATCTTCTTCCATAAGCCACATACTCGACAAGTGCCATTGGTGGTGATATGATGATGCTGCAAGTATTTACCAACAGAGATAGCATTGTGACATATCTGCCATAATAAAAAATTCAGACGGCATAGCCCTTTCATAGCCCAAATATTATCCCATACCAAAGAGGTGGAGGTATCATGGTCATTATCTTGCAGGCGATATGCACTGGCCACAGAAAAAACACCTGAGGATGTGGGTTTCCATCGCGACTGTCTCGGCTCATCCGGACTTAAGTTATTGCAAGATTCCAAGCCTGCTCTTAATAGCGGGATAGTGCTGCAAATATGTCGCCATAAGGACGACACATTCGACTTCGGTTTGCTATGTAGTAAATCACTATATATATGTCTTAGCACTTCAACACAGAAGATCAGTATTATTTATCATTTTTCATCCCAATTTAGCCAACATGGCTTGATTCATGTCCCTGAGTCGCTTAATCCCTAAACCCACATGTGACTTATCTTGGCAAATCTTACTCCATGCAATCCAATGGCAGCGGCTAGACTCTGTTTTCCCCCAAAAAATCTCCTAGTGATTTTGTCTATCTCATCTACCATGCCAAGAGGAAGACGTACCGTTTGCATGGCATACATGAGAATCAATGAAAGCACACTCTGGAGTAAACGTACCGAGCCGCATGAGATAGCAGTTTCGACTTCCATGCTCCCAAATTCTTGCGGACTTGATCAATGATATGGTTATAAATTCTTCTCCCACTCCTTCCATAAATTAGAGGCATACCCAAATATTTACCAAAATCCCCAGTGCGCTTAAGTCCCAGGCAGATGAACGTGTCTGGTATGAAATCGCATGTCACATTGCCGGACGTTAAGAACTGAGATTTGGATATGCTAATTGTTTGTCCAGAAAAAGCGCAAAACTGTCGAATAATGCTCTCCATTATTGATGCTTGTCGAGAGGAGGCCTCACCAAAAATTAACAAATCATCAGCGAAGAATAAATGGGAATATGTAAGGACCTCTAGGTGAGGAGCGGACTGCCCGCCATTGTTGCTGAATTTCGGCTTGCTGAATCTGTTGGGATAGGTTCTCCACGCATAGTAGAAACAGGTAAGGAGCAAGTGGGTCACCCTGTCGAATCCCATGGTGAGGTCGAAATGCCTCCAAGCATTTTCCATTCCATAATATAGATAATGTAGATGTGGTAATGGTGAACATGATCAAGTTTGTCATCTCTTTGCTGAATCCAACTTAAGCAGGATGGCTTCCTAAGAACTTCCAACGTACCTTATACGCCTTCTCCAAATCCAACTTCACCGCCATATAGCCTTTGCGTCCCTTTTTACTTCTCATAGTGTGCATTAATTCTTGGGCTATAATGATATTATCAGAAGCTTGCCTTCCCGGCACAAAAGCACATTGCATAGGCGAGATAATCTTACCAATCACTGCCTTAAGACGATTGACTTTGGTGATGACCTTAACAATGACATTCATCAACGCTATCGGCCGAAAATGGGACGCCTCCTCTAGATTTGAATTTTTTGGAATTAAGGTGATCAGTGTCGCATTTAATTCTGAGGGATATTGTTGATTCCGAAAAGCTGACAATACAAATTCAACTACATCCTTACCGACAATATGCCAATTCCGTTGGTAGAAGACCGGGGGTAGACATCTGGACCAGGGGCTTTGTACGCCCTCATTTGGAAAATAGCTTGCTCCACCTCTGTTGCGTGAACGGCCGATTCAACCACCTGCTATCCGAGTGATTTAAAGAGGGAATATGTATCTCTGCCGCAGGAAAATCAGCTGGCTGATCACTTGAAAACAAGGATTTGTAATGCTGCAATATAATATCCTCCATACCAGGTAGACTCTCCACCCATCGTCCCAGGCCATCTTTCAACCGAATGACTTTGGACCGTCGGGACTTAGTTGCCATCGAAAGGTGAAAGTATCGACTGTTACGCTCCCCGTCAATCAACCATTTTAGATTGCTTCTGCTGCCAATATGTATCTTCTTGAGTTAATATTTCGTGATATTCTTGTCGAAGTTCCCTTTCAAGTGCCGTCAAGAAGCTAGAAGGTTTAGATGCCAACAAATTTTGTATTCCAGCTAGTCTAGCAAGGCATCGTTGCGGGCGATAAGGTAAGCTCCCGAAGACCTCTTTATTCTAGGCTGCCATGCGATACTTGAACTCTGTCACCGTACAACAAAAATCCCCTCTAATCGGCTGCCATGTGTTGTATAAATGTGGCAAAATCTTTATGGTCCATCCAACTGGCTTGAAACTTAAAAGATCGGCACACCAATCTTAGTTGCAATATTGCAGCAGTATCAAGGAGAATCGGACAATGATCAGAATATAGTAGAATTAGATGCTACAATGAGGACGCACGATATTGTAGGTGCCATTTCCGATTCGCCATGCTTGGTCCATACGTTGTTCAATTAGCGACCGCCCCTGTTGTCCGTTTGACTAAGTAAACTGAGGGCCTGAAAAATCATGTTCAATTAAATCACATTCATCGATCATTTTTTGCATTCTGGTGATACTGTAACCTCTAACTGATCGCCCGCCTCGTTTATCGTTTTGGTTAAGAACCTGGTTAAAATCCCCTATTAGAATCCAAGGGATATCAATATGACAAGCCATTTCCTCCATATAGGTATACAGCTACTCTCTGATATTGTCTTGAGGGGAGGCATATATAAGAGATATGATGCTTGAAATTGAATCTCCATTCATAATAGCAATATTAAGATCTGGGCTGTGTAGGAAATAACATGAATATGAATATCTGCATTATCCCAAAAACACCAAAAGTCCCCTGCAAAAGCCTCGTGCTTCAACTGCAGCCAGATGCGTATAGTTTGTATTTCAAATAATACGACGAGATTGAACGCTCGGAACTCGAGTTTCCAAGAGGAATAGTATATTGGGCTATAATCTCGAATCATCTGTAACAATACCGTATCGTATCAGACGAACCAGCACCACGATAATTCCAAGAGAGTAGCTTCATAAGATAATAACTTAATTTGGCCTTACCCTGATCTGCGGCGAGGGCTAGTAAGGCAGGATTATCCTTCTCCATTTCAAACCTGCATGTTCCGTGGAGGGTCATCAACCGTAGATAGCATTATAGCATCAAGCTGCACCTGCAAGCCCATCCGGTGGGTGTTCCTTGGTATAACCACCAAGGTGTAGGATCTGCAAGGCACCACTAGAAGGGGGGGGGGTTGAATAGATGGTGCGGAAAGTGTGCTTTTTAAAATTTCTTTAAACTTGAACAATTCAAGTTCTGAAAACAGATTCTGTTTTCAGGACCTGTTTTAAAACGTTTTAAAACCAGGTTAGAGGTCTCCAAAAATTATGAAATTTTGAGAGACTTAGCCTCAGATGTTATGAGGGTCCCCTAAAAATTTCAAATCAAAATTCAACCTTTAACCCCTTCAAAAACCGTTGGCACTCAGATTGTGCAAATCTGCCAGAAACGGTAGATGGTTTTGAAAAATTAATTCCTATTTGTGTGAATGTCCAAATGATCTGAAATTTGACCAATAACTCTTCACACACTATATTGAAATGGGTTGAAACAGTTTTTGAAAATTCTTTTGGTAAGTAGGTCAAATACCACCAAAGTCTCAACCTTTGCAAGTCTGAAAATCAGACTGCACTAGTCTCAGAACTTTTGATGTTTGACTGACCTATACTTGTCCAAAAGGGTTGAAACTTGTGCCAAATTAACCCTAGAACGTTTATGTATGTTTCTGGAAATTTTTATAATTTTTGAAAATCGTTTTCTATTTTTCCGAACGGGAACAAAACGTATAACCAGTGCAGAAACTGAAAAGTAAATGCTGAAAGTAAATTGCACCAAGAATTTTATACTGGTTCGGTTATAAACAACCTACTCCAGTCTTCAAGGAACACCTTCCTTGGTTCACACTAATTTCACACACGCAGTACACCTTACCGCAGGGTTGATAGAGTTACACCTTAACTCCAACCCTTTACAAACCTTGTATTGCTAGTACAATTTGCACGAACACCACCACCTCGCTAGAATGAAGATTGATCACAACCTTGATCAATCTTTTACAAAGATGTATGAATGGTGGTTTCTATGAAGCCTATGCAAGAATGAAAGAAGTAAAGTACAATAGGCTTTTACAAGAGAAGAAAGAAAGAAGATGTAGGAGAAAAAGAGGCTTGGCACTTTGATCACTTAGAATGCAAATCTTGGTGTTATTTTTGTTTGTTCTTCTCTTCTCTTTTTATGAAGTCCAGCCGTTCCCCCTATGCTTCTCCCCCTCTTGAAAATTTCCTTTTAAGTGCTTGAGAGGGTGTGAGACATCATGGTGACAATGTTTTGCTTACTTGGCATCACTCCATTGGACCATCATTTAGTCATTGCTTACTTGGCACCTTTTGATTGGCTCAATGTTGTCATCATTTGATGACATGGAAAATCTGAAATAAACACTAAATATTTGCCAAATAATCAATTATTAAATCATGCCATAATTGTCACATTTTGTCATAAAGTGCAAGACACACAAATATCTTCTTCCATCACATGAAAATCGGCCAGCACTTGTTTTTCAATGCTGAATTTTCAGCATTTACAACATGAGATAAATCCAGATTTTTTTCCATTTTCCTTTGAATTTTTGCCATAAAAATAAATCAATTTTGTAAGGTAAGTCTTGCTACCAAATGAAGAATGAACTTGGACACAAAAGGGAAGCAAGATTCGGCCACTATCATCTTCACACATGCTGAAAAAATTTCAGCATGTGTGATATGTAAAATATCACACTTAATAACCTTACATACAATTCAAATCATTTCCATAACTCCTTTGATTTATCCTTTAATGAAAAGTTGACAAAATACCTTGCTTAATCATGAAGGATTCGGCCATGGTTAGTGTGACATGCTGAAATTTTCAGCATGTGACATAAGAGAGGTATATGTTGAATACTTACCTTTTGTAGCTTCTCTCTTTGATTTCTCAACATTGTATGATTGATCCTTGACCAATCAACATGCCAACAAGGCTCCACATGTGCTTCATTTCAGCTGTATAGGCGTTTATGATATGTATATACATGTGCTGAATTTTATTTTTGCTAACTTTGTAAAATAGTGCACATTTAATAATACACACATGTAATATTCCAATCAGCCCTTAATTTAATTTTCTAGAACACTTTAAGATGTATATTATATGTAAAAAGTGTCTAGATACGTGTCACATGATGTTCAAGAAAAACGTTCCATGTCATGTGCGTAGAAACCGAATTTTCGATATTTATCGATTACCCCGATTTTTCTCTAATTTAAATTCCAACCTTTTGCACATGCTATATATATTATGTTATACATAATATATATAATATATACTTTAAATTTCAGCACTTGGCTGATTTAAAGTGGTACCATAAACATGTGACAAAAATAAAATTGGAATCTTCACATTTTGGCCTAAATGTGGGGTGATTTGTGTGTGCCAACATGGAAAGTATTTTTGTCTCAATATACAGTCATGTGCACGAAATTATTATTAAATTTTGATGTATATGGGCTGGCCATTTATTTATGGCAAGTACGTGACACGTTGGCGAAGTTTCGGTATTCGCCCGATACGACAAATTTCGGTTTAGAACCTTTTATCGTGTCGTATTTAATTTGTCATCACCATATCTTATATCATATGATATAAGACCTGGATACACTCATAAATATGAGTTAAGTATAGTGGTGTGACGTTAACGTACGTACGTAAGATATATAACGTGTCGGTAGTACGTTGGAATACATGTGTATGTGCCTTTTATAAAAAATCTGAAAATATAGTGTATATATATATGTATAAAAACGTGTGAAATGAATGTGGGGAGGAGGAGAGGACTTTCCTTCCATAGCCATGTTGCCTTTGTGCCTTTTCCAAATGCATCTTCCTTTAATGAACTACTTAGTTTATTAAACTAAGTACTTCACTTAATGAACTACTTTAGTTCATTAATTGTGGCACCTGAAAATAGTATAAACTCAACAAATGTTCGCCATATGATGTAAGCTTCAATGCTTCATGGCTCGTTAGTACGGCAACATAATATATAAGCTAAATAAGGCAAGTAGTGACAAGTTATCATGCATACATGTACACACTTATACACGTTTGTATATATGTATATATATTCAACGTTTCTTATTTTGAAATCACTCAAACCCTCTTATTTCTACAATCTCCCCCTTTTGATGATTTTCAAAATAACTAGTGTACATGATTTAAGTACTATCTCTCCCCCTTGAATTATGCACAGATTTGAAATTTGAATTTCGAATTTCAAATCCGGCTCCCCTTGATTCATGCAATTAGGATCAATCAGTGATCTCTCTCCCCCTTAAATCATGCTTCTCCTCTCCCCCTTTATTTTGGAAAGTTAATCAAAAGATTCCTGTCAAAAAGGAAAGTAAATCAAATAATATCGCATTAAATCACATCAACAGGAATCATGCCTAATTTAGAACGAAGAGATTCAAATGTGGCTTGATTTAAGGCCTTTGTAAATATATCCGCTACTTGTGATTCTGTGCGTACGTGATCTATGACAATATTACCATTGTTAACGTGATCACGAAGAAAATGATAGCGAACTTCTATATGCTTAGCCTTAGAGTGTAATACAGGGTTCTTAGACAAATTTATTGCACTCATACTATCACAATATATAGGAATTTTATTTACGGTAATTCCAAAGTCCGAAAGTTGTTGTTTTATCCACAACAACTGTGTGCAACAAAGGCTAAGAGGCATATACTCAGCCTCAGTAGTGGACAAACAACACTTGCTTGCTTTTTGGAAAACCATGAAATAAGGGAATTTCCTATAAATTGGCAAGTTCCGCTCGTGCTTTTTCTATCTATCTTGCAGCCACCATAATCTGCATCAGTGTAAGCATGTAAGTCGAATGTAGAGTCCTTATCATACCAAATACCTAAGGTGGGCGTGTGCTTAATATAGCGGAATATTCTTTTTACCGCATTTAAGTGTGACACCTTAGGTTGACTTTGAAAACGAGCACACATGCATACGCTAAACATAATGTCAGGCCTACTAGCAGTTAAATATAGTAAAGAACCTATCATAGATCGATATAATCCATTATCAACGTCTTTACCATGTTCATCTTTGTCTAATTTAGTAGTAACACTCATAGGCGTGGGGGATGGTTTCAAATTTTCAAAATTGAACTTCTTGATCATGTCATTTACGTACTTAGCTTGGCTTATATGAATTCCTTTACTCGTTTGCTTAATCTGCAAGCCAAGAAAATAATTAAGTTCACCAACCATAGACATTTCAAATTCAGCTTTCATACAATTTTCAAAATCTTTAACAAGTCTATGTGAGGTAGAACCGAAATAATGTCATCTACGTAAATTTGAATAATAAGTAAATCTGATTTTTCTTGTTTCAAAAATAGTGTACTATCTATAGTACCACGTTTAAAATTATTTTCTAAAAGAAAAGTGGCAAAACGATCATACCATGCTCTCGGCGCTTGCTTTAGGCCATATAGTGCCTTCTTTAGTTTGTACACGTGATCTGGATGTTTCAAATCTTCAAAACCGGGGTGGTTGCTTCACGTATACTTCTTCTTGTATAAATCCGTTTAGAAAAGCACTTTTGACGTCCATTTGATATAATTTAAAATCTTTCAAGCAAGCAATAGCAAGTAAGAGTCGTATAGCTTCTAAACGTGCTACGGGTGCAAATGTTTCATCGTAGTCTATTCCTTCTTCTTGATTATATCCTTGAGCTACGAGTCTTGCTTTATTTCTAACGACCTTTCCTTCTTCATTCATTTTGTTCCTAAATACCCACTTTGTGCCTATTATTGTCTTATCTTGTGGTCGTGGCACTAAGTCCCATACATCATTTCTAACGAATTGATTAAGTTCGTCATGCATAGCATCAATCCAAGATGAATCACTCAAAGCATCATGCACATTTTTGGGCTCAATTTCAGAAATCATAGCATGAAATTCATTTATTTCATCCGAAGTGATTCTTCTACGTGGTCGCACACCGTGAGTGATGTCGCCTATGATGAGATCATGTGGGTGATCTCTATGTCATCTTGGTTGATTATTTTCTAAGTTATCATGCGTTTCTATATGATCATGCATTTCTAGTGTCTCATTCATCTCATGCATATCAAAAGAATCATTATCTTCATCCAAAACGGGTTTTAATTCAAAATCATCATCATGTTCCTTTTATTTATCAATCTCTCCAAATTCATTGAATTTAACATGAATAGATTCTATGATTTGTCTAGTGATAGGATCATAACATCTATATGCTTTTGAATTTATGGAATACCCAATAAAAATGCACTCAATTGATTTGGATTCAAATTTATCTAAGTTATCTTTTGTATTTAAGACAAAACATTTGCATCCAAACACACGAAAATAATCTATCTTAGGCATGCGATCATTCAAAATTTCGTAAGGCGTCTTGTTTATTTTCTTTCTTATAGATAGGCGATTTACAATATAGCATGCACAATTTACGGCTTCCGCCCACAGAAATCTAGGCAATTTATTTTCACAAAGCATGGTTCTAGCGATTTCTTGTAGTGTGCGATTCTTTCTTTCTACTACTCCATTTAATTGTGGAGTTCTAGGTGGCGAAAACTCATGTTTAATTCCTTTTTCTTCACAAAACGAAATCATCTCTTTATTTTTAAATTCACCGCCTCTATCGCTTCTTATTCTTTTCACATTTACGCCGTATTGATTTTCAAGTTGTTTAATTAATTTAGCAATTTCTACGGTGCTATCATCTTTATGTGCAAGAAATAAAGTCCAAGTATAACGAGAAAAGTCATCAACAATCACGCATGCATAGTGACGCCCACCAAGGCTTGTAGTGCGACTAGGACCAAACAAATCGATATGCAATAGTTCTAGTGTTCTAGTCGTGCTTATCTCATTTTTAGGCTTAAGTGACTCACGTGTTTGTTTGCCTTTTATGCAAGATTCACACAACTGAAAGTTGTCTAAATCGAGCGTAGGCAATCCCCGTACTAGGTTCTTTCGTTGCAATTTTTCTAGTGTAGAAATACCTATGTGTCCTAAACGTCTATGCCACAAATTCACATTGGGTTCATTTGACATAAAACATTTAACTTTGGCGTCTACTACATCATCCATAGATAGTGTGAATATATTTCCTTCACGTTTTCCTTTTAAAACGGTTTCTCTCCATTTTTATTTATTATATTGCAATAAGGGTGAGTAAAACACACATTGAAACCATTGTCAACAAATTGAGAAATACTAAGAAGATTGTAAGATAAGTTGCTTACCAAAAACACGTTGGAGATTTGAAGTGTATTCGGATTTCCAATCGTACCTTTTCCGATGATCTTGCCTTCATTGTTGTCTCCAAAGGTCACAGATCCTCCTTTTGTGACCTTCTTTAATTTGGAGAACAGGCTCGGGTCACCCGTCATGTGCCTCGAGCAACCACTGTCAAGGAACCACTTTATTGATGTGTCTTTCGATGAGTGGTCTCCCTGCAATGTGAAAAGGTGATTTAGGTACCCTTTTAATTTTGGGTCCTTTCGAGTTAGTTAATCACCTTTTATAAAGGTACCTTTCGGTACCCATACTTGGGTGATCCTTCTCGGTCTATCAAATGGCAAGAATGTAGATGAAGGTGCGAGATAGTATACATGTGATGCATGTATTTTGGGTCTTTGCCCAAGGACTCCTCTATACTCATTATATGAGGGACGTTTGTGATATGTCCTTGTGTGCGTGTGCGTAGTGCGTGGATGATATGTATTTCGTGTATGCATTGTTCTTTTCTTCTCATATCTATATGGTACAACGTTATATTTCACATGATATGAGGGAGTGGGGGCGTGTGGAAGGGGGTGCTTTTTGCGTCATCTTAGACGCCACTTGATGCTTAGGGGTGTCTACTTTCTTAGACACAACAAACTTGGTTGGTTTGGTTGATACTTCGTTAGTATCAACGTATCCCAATCCAGTTTTGTCACTGTCATGCTTTTGTGATAATATGATGCGATGCAACATGTTTGACCCTGTATCGAATTGTTTCATCATTTTCTCTAAGTCTGTATTCCTTGATTTCAAATTTGAAATCTCGGATTTCATTTCATTATTTTGAGAAGTCAATGATGAGATCTCGGTTTTTAATGCAGTGATGACACATGAAGACTCTTTCTTTGAATCGCTTAATTGAGCGACAAGATTCTCGTTAGAAGATTCTAACAGTTTCTTGTCTTCAATTAAACGTTTCTTTTCTTTTGCGAGAGTCTTAGTAAATTTATGTAATTCAAGATACTGACTAAAAAGATCATCATAAGAAGGTTCAGAGTCAGAGTCAGAATCGGATGATACCTCATTAGACGCCTTTGAAGCGAAGCAAACTTGAGCGGTCTCCTCTTCGGTCTCAGTTTCAGAGTCTGATGAGTCACTCCATGTGGAGGCCTTTAGTGCACGTTTCCTTTGTTTAGGATCTGAGACGGGTCTATTTTTGTTCCGCTCCTTGTCAGGGTACTTATTAGTTTGCTTTTCTTTGTTAGGGCAGTCATATGATAAGTGTCCGAGTTTGCCGCATTCATAACATTTAATGTCCTTATCATTTGACTTGTTTTTGTTTCTCTTAGATGTAGTCCCCTTGTTTTTATTTCTAAATGATTTTCTCATGAATCTTCTTAGTCCTTTAGCCAATAGAATTAAGTCATCATTATCCGATTCGGAATCACTGTCATCTACGTGATCGGAGGGAGGGGAGACGTATTCATTTGATTTAAAAGCAATTGTCTTACCTTGTTTGGTTGATTCCGATTTCTGAATAATAAGTTTGTTTTCATAAACTTTGAGTGAACCAATGAGTTCTTCCATTTTTATTGATTTAGTCTCCTTGCTTTCTTCTATAGCAGTCACTTTAGGATCCCATTCCGAAGGAAGGCTCCGTAGGACTTTCTGTACCTTTTCCTGCGTAGTAAAAGCCTTACCAAGAGACTCAAGAGAGTTATAGATGTTAGTCAAACGAAGATCCATATCTACAATTGACTCATTAGGCAACAACTTAAAAGACTCAAGAGTAGACATGAGCATATTAATTTTAGACTCTTTTACTTGACTTGTGCCTTCGTGTTTCATTTCTAAGATTCTCCACATTTCTTGTGCACTCGAACAATTCGACACATAACTAGACTCACTCTTACTTAAACCATTTAAGAGTAACTGCATGGCCTTAGCATTCATACTCAGTTTCTTTTTATCTTCACTAGTATATTCTTGTCTAGTTTTAATAACTTCTAAAGTAACTCCGTCTACAGTGGATACATTAGATGGGACATATGGACCATCTTCAATTATTGACCAAAGATCTATATCTATAGCCATAAGAAAAAGTTTCATCCTAAGTTTCCATTGAATAAAAGACTCACCGTCAAAAAGTGGAGGCCTTTGGCTCGACATACCTTCTTGTTCGGTTTTGAGATTTGTGGATGCCATCTCACTGAATCGTTGGATTTCTTGTAGTGAGTATTCCTGCTCTCTGATACCACTTGTAGGATCTGCAAGGCACCACTAGAAGGGGGGGTTGAATAGATGGTGCGGAAAGTGTGCTTTTTAAAATTTCTTTAAACTTGAACAATTCAAGTTCTGAAAACAGATTCTGTTTTCAAGACCTGTTTTAAAACGTTTTTAAAACCAGGTTAGAGGTCTCCAAAAATTATAAAATTTTGAGAGAACTTAGCCTCAGATGTTATGAGGGTCCCCTAAAAATTTCAAATCAAATTCAACCTTTAACCCCTTCAAAAACCGTTGGCACTCAGATTGTGCAAATCTGCCAGAAACGGTAGATGGTTTTGAAAAATTAATTCCTATTTGTGTGAATGTCCAAATGATCTGAAAATTTGACCAATAACTCTTCACACACTATATTGAAATGGGTTGAAACAGTTTTTGAAAATTCTTTTGGTAAGTAGGTCAAATACCACCAAAGTCTCAACCTTTGCAAGTCTGAAAATCAGACTGCACTAGTCTCAGAACTTTTGATGTTTGACTGACCTATACTTGTCCAAAAGGGTTGAAACTTGTGCCAAATTAACCCTAGAACGTTTATGTATGTTTCTGGAAATTTTTATAATTTTTGAAAATCGTTTGCTATTTTTCCGAACGTGAACAAAACGTATAACCAGTGCAGAAACTGAAAAGTAAATGCTGAAAGTAAATTGCACCAAGAATTTTATACTGGTTCGGTTATAAACAACCTACTCCAGTCTTCAAGGAACACCTTCCTTGGTTCACACTAATTTCACACACGCAGTACACCTTACCGCAGGGTTGATAGAGTTACACCTTAACTCCAACCCTTTACAAACCTTGTATTGCTAGTACAATTTGCACGAACACCACCACCTCGCTAGAATGAAGATTGATCACACCTTGATCAATCTTTTACAAAGATGTATGAATGGTGGTTTCTATGAAGCCTATTCAAGAATGAAAGAAGTAAAGTACAATAGGCTTTTTACAAGAGAAGAAAGAAAGAAGATGTAGGAGAAAAGAGGCTTGGCACTTTGATCACTTTAGAATGCAAATCTTGGTGTTATTTTTGTTTGTTCTTCTCTTCTCTTTTTATGAAGTCCAGCCGTTCCCCCTATGCTTCTCCCCCTCTTGAAAATTTCCTTTTAAGTGCTTGAGAGGGTGTGAGACATCATGGTGACAATGTTTTGCTTACTTGGCATCACTCCATTGGACCATCATTTAGTCATTGCTTACTTGGCACCTTTTGATTGGCTCAATGTTGTCATCATTTGATGACATGGAAAATCTGAAATAAACACTAAATATTTGCCAAATAATCAATTATTAAATCATGCCATAATTGTCACATTTTGTCATAAAGTGCAAGACACACAAATATCTTCTTTCCATCACATGAAAATCGGCCAGCACTTGTTTTTCAATGCTGAAATTTTCAGCATTTACAACATGAGATAAATCCAGATTTTTTCCATTTTCCTTTGAATTTTTGCCATAAAAATAAATCAATTTTGTAAGGTAAGTCTTGCTACCAAATGAAGAATGAACTTGGACACAAAAAGGGAGCAAGATTCGGCCACTATCATCTTCACACATGCTGGAAAAATTTCAGCATGTGTGATATGTAAAATATCACACTTAATAACCTTACATACAATTCAAATCATTTCCATAACTCCTTTGATTTATCCTTTAATGAAAAGTTGACAAAATACCTTGCTTAATCATGAAGGATTCAGCCATGGTTAGTGTGACATGCTGAAATTTTCAGCATGTGACATAAGAGAGGTATATGTTGAATACTTACCTTTTGTAGCTTCTCTCTTTGATTTCTCAACATTGTATGATTGATCCTTGACCAATCAACATGCCAACAAGGCTCCACATGTGCTTCATTTCAGCTGTATAGGCGTTTATGATATGTATATACATGTGCTGAATTTTATTTTTGCTAACTTTGTAAAATAGTGCACATTTAATAATACACACATGTAATATTCCAATCAGCCCTTAATTTAATTTTCTAGAACACTTTAAGATGTATATTATATGTAAAAAGTGTCTAGATACGTGTCACATGATGTTCAAGAAAAACGTTCCATGTCATGTGCGTAGAAAACCGAATTTTCGATATTTATCGATTACCCGATTTTTCTCTAATTTAAATTCCAACCTTTTGCACATGCTATATATATTATGTTATACATAATATATATAATATATACTTTAAATTTCAGCATTTGACTGATTTAAAGTGGTACCATAAACATGTGACAAAAATAAAATTGGAATCTTCACATTTTGGCCTAAATGTGGGGTGATTTGTGTGTGCCAACATGGAAAGTATTTTTGTCTCAATATACAGTCATATGCACGAAATTATTATTAAATTTTGATTTATATGGGCTGGCCATTTATTTATGGCAAGTACGTGACACGTTGGCGAAGTTTCGGTATTCGCCCGATACGACAAATTTCGGTTTAGAACCTTTTATCGTGTCGTATTTAATTTGTCATCACCATATCTTATATCATATGATATAAGACCTGGATACACTCATAAATATGAGTTAAGTATAGTGGTGTGACGTTAACGTACGTACATAAGATATATAACGTGTCGGTAGTACGTTGGAATACATGTGTATGTGCCTTTTATAAAAAATCTGAAAATATAGTGTATATATATATGTATAAAAACGTGTGAAATGAATGTGGGGAGGAGGAGAAGACTTTCCTCCATAGCCATGTTGCCTTTGTGCCTTTTCCAAATGCATCTTCCTTTAATGAACTACTTAGTTTATTAAACTAAGTACTTCACTTAATGAACTACTTTAGTTCATTAATTGTGGCACCTGAAAATAGTATAAACTCAACAAATGTTCGCCATATGATGTAAGCTTCAATGCTTCATGGCTCGTTAGTACGGCAACATAATATATAAGCTAAATAAGGCAAGTAGTGACAAGTTATCATGCATACATGTACACACTTATACACGTTTGTATATATGTATATATATTCAACGTTTCTTATTTTGAAATCACTCAAACCCTCTTATTTCTACACAAGGGATCCATCAAAGGATTTATCATTATTGTAAACAGAATTAGGCTGACATATTGCGTGCTATCTTGATGCCTTGTCTTTTGATTGTGCGTTTGTAATGTCATGCAAGGGCCTTTGCAAAATGGTAATAGAACCATGTGGCTGCACAGACCGCATACTACTTTCCAGACTAAACTCCTTTCACAGACACTGCCAGACGGACCACTGGAGGATGAACGTGGTAGTTGCACTTTCACCCTTGTCGTATCCTTAACTACAACTCCTTTCGTCTTACGTTCACGAGGTATGCTTACTTGGGACTTTGTCGCCATTCGGAGACTCGCTGGTGGACCAAAATCTGGTATTCTCTCGAAGGCACTTTCCAGACTATTAAATGTGGTGGTAGAAATCAGCTCCTCCTCTTCTGCAGATATTGGTGCAAAGCGGGATCCTGATCTACTGGGTGTGCCAGTCGCCGTTGCGGCATCGTCTGCCCTGGGAACGACAATGGTTGAAAAGTGCAACCAATCCCCCCTTCTACGGTTATTATTCTTTGTGACCATCCATGGTCCAAAGGGGTCTTCCAACACATCGTGGACCACAGAAGCTTTCGGCTGAGGATTCACAGCCTCTGACTCGTTGTTATTGCCTACAGCACATCCCTCCATTCTATGACCGTACTATCCGCATTTGAAGCAAATTTAATGAAGGCTCTCATACTCAACTTTCAATTGGTGACCATTGACAATTACCGCCGAAATGAGAGGTTTTTGGAGATCAATTTCAACACAAACTTGTGCATATTTACCAAGCGTTCCCATGGTTGTATTTTTATCGATTTTGATTGCTGTCCCTAGCTGGTCTCCTATCCGCATCAAGACAGATTCATGAAAAAATTCTAAAGACAGCCTGGGGATTCTAACCCATACAAATGTAGAAGAGACAGTTTCCGCAAATGGCAAGAACCCAGGACGGAATTTAGCAACTGTTAAGTAGTGACCTTGGATAGTCCATGGCCCGTCCTCTAGTACATGTGTGTAGTCATCCTTGGAGTAGAAGAGAACCACATAAAACCCATCTTGAAGATCAATGATATCAGTTCTGCAACGAAGTGCCCACATATCAGTCAGCCTTTGAGACAACACTCGAAATGAAATTGTTATGCCCCGCACCCTCCGTAGAGTGATTAAAGGATAAAGGGGAAATTAAATGAATTGGTGACGGTCAAAGGTAATGAATTAAGCAATTAAATATTGGATTAAGTGGTATTTATGAAAAGATTAAATATTAGAATTAATTAGTATTTAATTTAGAATTAAATATTAGAATTTAATCCTTTAAGATAAATGAGATAATAGGATATAATTTAGAAACTCAAATCGGACCCTTCCCATATCAAAACTGACAAGACGTCAGTTTCTCCTTATTTCAAAAGAGAAACCGACGCCAGTCTCTCCCCCTCTCCCCTAGGCGATTTTCGTCTCCCATCAACTCTAGGTGAAGGTTCTTCAAGATCCTCAATCCAATCTTCTTCCATTCTTCGATTCTTCTTCAAGTAATCAAAGGCAAGTAATCATCTTATAAGTTCCTGCGTTTTGCGAAAGAAAAAGGCATACTTTTGATATCAAATTGGATCACCATGCAGTAGTTTCTTTCTGTGAATCTATATGTGCCTTATGTGTTTTGGTTTCGGATTTTGGCCACTATATGTTGAAATCATTGTTGTTGTTGTTGAGATATGTGAGATCATGCAAAACCCAATCCCATGAACCCCATTTTGTGCTATTTTCGGATGGAGGGAGAAGAGGGTGAAAAAGGTGAGATTTTTGGGTTGGTTTTGATAAGGGTTTGAGTTTTAGGATTGAATCCTTGTTTGGTACGTTAAAGGTGATGTTTTTGGTGGATTAAAGATGGATTGATAGTGAGGTTTAGGCTTGGAATGGTTGGAAGAAAGTTAAAAATCGATTGGGATTTAGATCTGCAGTTTCTGCAGAAATCGCAGGATGAAGATTCTGAAAATTGGTGACATCGATCGATTGACATCAGGGTATGACATACGTCGATCGATCGACGTATAGCAAGTGAGGGGCTGACGTATTCCAGATGTACGTAGATCGATCGACGTAGGATGAGAGAGAGATCGACGTGTCTCAGATGAACGTCGATCGATCAATGTAGGTTGAGTGAGAGATCGACGTCCCTCAGATGGACGTCGATCGATCGACGTCAGGGTATGACGTACGTCGATCGATCGACGTCAGGGTATGACGTCCACCTGTTTTATGGAAAATTAAGGGAAGAAAGAGGGAAGCTAGGGGATCCTTTGGGGTGACCTTAGGGACTTCTTAGGACATGATTGAGGTTAGTCTAAGTCTTGGGAACGTGACTTAAGATGGTGAGTCAAATGTGGAGAATTCGTAGGGTATTCGAATCGGACTCCAACGTGAATGACCTAAGGGGTTAGGAATGAACGTATGAGGCTTTACAGAGTTCAAAAAGAGGAATGTGAGGGTTCCTACATTACCCTTTGTGTTCTAGAATGAATTTTTAGGTAATGTTGATTGGTCGGAAAGGATACGCTCAGGTGTGTGAGTGAGGTGAGTCTCGAGTGACTGATTGACATGTGTATGTGATTTGAAGAACGTGATTGATATGAGAAGTTCTGCATTCTTGCATCATGTCACTTGCATTTGCATAATGTTTTGACAAGAGCTGTGCTTCAGCATAGGGTATAAAGTTTGCAAAATGAGCTGTAATGTGTCATGTGATGGAAATATAAGCCGTGGCACATTACAGGGTATAAAGTTGAGCTGTAACGTGTCATAGGATGGAAATATAAGCTGTGGCACGTTACAGGGTATAAATTTGGGATGTAATGTGACATAGGATGGAAATATAAGCCGTGGCACATTACGGGGTATAAATTTGAGCTGTAGTGCGTCATGGGATGGAAAAATAAGCCGTGACCCACCACAGGGTATAAAGTTATGTGACCGGACATTGTGACATGTATTGCACTGTTTTGAAAAAAAATTGCATATGCATTTGTGACTGTGTAGCGTAGTGCATATTTTGTCATGCATCACGCGAGTCGTCACGTTATGACTGGTTTGTAACTGGATTGTCATTGAACTGCTAAGTGCGTATGAATTACGGTTCTTGTTCTGTTATGCTACTAGTCTATATTTTTGAAGTTATACAAGACATGTGCCCCACCAATCCCTTGAATTATATAAGACTCATGTCTTGCCATGTTTTGATCCCGTATGTCTTATAAGCGGGTTACTTGCTAGCGTTTTTTGCTAAGGGTACTACCTTTGTGATGCAGGTGAGCCTGAATATAATATGATCTTCACAGAGGATGACGACGAGTGGGCGGAATGGGATGCTTAGAGCATGATGGGAACTGTCTTAGACTATTTCTTGTTATTTCAGTTTTCTTAGTTCATTTGAAGATTTAGATGGCTGCGTCCATAAACAATTATTGATAGTCACTTTATCTTTCGGTTTACCGCTTTGATGGTTTAGATTTATGTGATGCGTGTTTCTGCACTTATTTCTCTGAAGTCATTGATGATGCGTAATCGAGAGATGAGACGTCTTGTAGTCTTCTCAGTAAGCTACGACGGGTGCACCGGTTCGGATTCCGCTGTCTGGGTCGGGGCGCTACAGGTGGTATCAGAGCCTAGGCTTCAGATCTACCTCGGAGACCTAGGTTTTGTCATGTAGAGTCTTAAGTTATTATTTTGACCCTAAGTTGATCTTAAGGTCTAAGTACATGATCTTAGATATAAGTTTGATTGGGATGGGTGTGTGCGAGCGCGATAAAATTTAATCAATAAATGTTAATTTATTTTAGTTTACGAATTCCGCCTTGTACAACGCATATGGGCCTTCAGTATTTACTTTTGGAATTGCTGAATGCTAATAAGCTTTGATTTTGCAGAAAATGCCTCCCCGAAGAGATAACCAAGGAAATGGTGGCAATGGGAACGAGAACCCTCCACCACCACCAGTGTTAGTACCCCAGGCACTGATAGATGTTATCACAGTGATAGCACAAGGAGTTGCCCAGCAACAACAACCTCCTCCGCCACCACCGCCTCAGCACGGCATTCGTTACTATATTGGGGAGATGCGGAAGATGCATGCCCCCACCTTTGAAGGGACCACTGACCCAGAGGTGGCCGGATTTTGGTTGGACGAGGTGGAAAAGTGTTTCAGGCTGGTGCAAGTGCCTGAAGAACTTAAGGTTGATGTGGCCACACCGTTGCTGATCGGCAGAGCAAACGCATGGTGGAATGGTATTCTGCCCAAGATGACTCCCCCTATTCTATGGAGACAATTTGTACAGGCCTACAAGGATTACTATATGCCTGAAACTGCCATTTTGGAGAAGATGAGGCAGTTCGATAAGTTTGAACAAGGGAGGATGTCCGTTTCCGACTATGCCGATAGATCCCATGCCTTGGGAAAATTCACGCCCATGGTGTTGGAAAACACAGGATGAAGATGCTGAAATTTGAGGAAGGTTTGAACCCCCGCATACGGACGGCTATAGCAGGGTCTAGCTTGAAAACATTTGAAGAGATGTTGGATGCATGTTACCGTGTGGAGAGTGACATGCGCCAGTCACAGCCTAGAGAGGCTCATGACGAATCTAGTAAGAGGCCCAGGGAGGATAGAAGTGGAGGTAGACCCGGACATTGGGTCAAAATTCCTAGGAAAGGACAGACGGGACCAGTTCAGAGGGCACCGCAACAGAATCAGCCCGACTGCCAAGCACCAGTAGTATGCCCACACTGCCAGAAAATCCATGTGGGTGAATGTTGGAAGAAGTCAAGAGCATGCTTCAAGTGTGGGAAAACGGGCCATAGAATAAAGGATTGCCCCGAGTGGAAACCAAAGCCACAGGGAGAAGCGGGGCCGACACAGCAGCAGAGGGGCAGGCCCAACGCGAGAGTCCATGCAATGACGGACGCCGAAGTGCAGGAGGGCACCGATGTTGTGACAGGTATGACTTAAGTTAAATATTAGTTGCTTAAGTTGAATTTTAGTCGTTTAAGTTGGAGATTAAATGCGCTTTATGTGAAAACCTTTATGTGCTACACTTTTTGTGTGTTTAGGTGTGATTCTAGTTAATAAAGTACCTGCGAACGTATTGTTTGATAGTGGAGCGAGTCACTCATTCATTTCTAAGCGGTTCGTCAAAGGACTCGACTGTCTACCCGAATGGCTTGAAACCCCCTTCAGGGTGCAGGAAGCCGGCGAACAAGTGCTGGTTTCACACCACCAGTACAAAGACTGTGAGTTGGAGGATGGGAAGGTGTTTTCCGTGACATTAGTTCCAATTCCGATGAGGGATTTTGATGTGATACTGGACATGGATTGGCTGACCAAGAATCATGCCAATATTGACTGTAAACTTAAGCAAGTGACTGTTAAGGACCCTGAGATGAATGAAATAACGGTACAAGGAAACGTCAAGTTAACAAAAGCCCCAAAGAAGATATACTTGACAGCGATTAAGGCTTTTAAGGCTTTGCAAAAAGGAGCAGAGGGATTTATGGTGTATGCTGTAGATGCTAAGCAAGAAGTTCCCTCCATAGATCAGATTCCGGTAATCAATGAGTTCAAGGACGTATTTCCGGATGATTTACCGGGAGTTCCGCCATCGAGAGAAGTGGAGTTCAAAATCAATTTGATCCCGAGAGCCAAGCCTATATCTAAGACACCTTACAGAGTGGCTCCAGCTGAACTTAAGGAGCTAAAGGGACAACTTCAGGAGCTGTTAGATAAGAAGTTGATTCGTCCCAGTGTATCACCTTGGGAAGCTCCAGTATTGTTTGTGAAGAAGAAAGATGGCAGCATGAGGTTGTGTATTGATTACCGAGAGTTGAATAAGATCACCATCAAGAACAAATATCCTTTGCCAAAGATTGAGGATTTATTTGATCAACTACAGGGAGCCCGATGGTTTTCAAAGATTGACCTTCGTCAGGGGTATTATCAGCTGCTTGTGAAAGCAGGGGACGTACCTAAAACAGCTTTTCAGACTTGATACGGACATTATGAATTCTTGGTGATGCCTTTCGGATTGACAAATGCCCCAATAGCCTTTATGGATTTGATGAACACCGTATTCTGAGAACAGTTGGACCAATTCGTAGTGGTGTTCATCGATGACATTCTGGTCTACTCCCCCGACGAGCAAGCTCATGCTGAACACTTAAGAGTGGTGTTGCAAATTTTGAGGCAACAAAAGCTTTATGCCAAATTCAGCAAGTGTGAATTCTGGCTAAGAAGTGTAGCCTTTCTCGGTCACGTGATTTCGGAGGATGGGATTTCGGTGGATCCTAAGAAGATAGAAGCCATCACTGAATGGCCAAGACCCACAAATGTGACCGAAGTCAGAAGCTTCCTAGGCTTGGCAGGCTATTATAAGAAGTTTGTCGAGGGATTCTCCATCATAGCAGTTCCATTGAGTCGACTTACGCAGAAGAAGACTAAGTTCGAATGGACTGCTGAATGTGAACAGAGCTTTTCTGAGCTCAAGAAGAGATTGACCACAGCCCAGGTGTTGGCACAACCCTCCGGCACCGACGGATTTGTGATTTATAGTGACGCGTCCAAGAAAGGACTAGGTATGTACATCATTACAATTAATGCATTGTATATACATATGCTAGTCTTGAACTAACTTTCTGTTTATAGGTTGTGTCTTGATGCAAAATGGACGAGTCATTTCGTACGCGTCAAGACAGTTGAAACCATATGAGCAGAATTATCCGACGCATGACTTGGAGCTCGCAGCTGTGGTATTTGCTCTTAAGATCTGGAGGCACTATCTGTATGGAGAGAAATGTGCAGTGTTCACGGATCACAAGAGCTTGAAGTACCTATTCTCGCAGAAAGAGCTAAATATGCGACAGAGAAGATGGTTGGAGTTGCTTAAGGACTTTGACTTAACCATCAACTATCATCCGGGTAAAGCAAATAGAGTGGCGGACGCGCTGAGCAGAAAGTCTAGTCACGCTAGACAGTCCCCGGTGGAAAGAGAGATCGAGGAGTTTGGTCTCGATGTGGTGGATTCGGTAGCGAATGTTCTCACAGCTCTATCTATCAGCCCAGACTTGGTAGACAGAATCAAAGAAGCACAGTATGATGATACAACACTGAAAGAAATCCGCGACAAGTTGTCTACGGGACCAGTAAAAGATTTCCATTTGGGGGAAGATGGAAGTCTATGGTTCCAAAATCGGTTATGTGTACCTGATAATGATGAGCTTCGAAAGGAGTTGCTACGCGAAGCTCATAACTCAAAGTTATCTATTCACCCCGGCAGCACAAAGATGTATAAGGACCTCAAAGGGAATTATTGGTGGATAGGGATGAAGAGAAGTATAGCGGAGTATGTTGAGAGATGTTTAGTATGCCAACAAGTCAAAGCTGAACATCAACGACCTGGTGGTTTGATGATGCCACTAGAGATTCCAGAATGGAAGTGGGAGCACGTGACGATGGACTTCGTGATGAGATTACCCAAGACCAGAAATAGGAATGAGATGATTTGGGTAATTGTAGACCGCTTGACAAAGACAGCTCACTTCATAGCTATGCCACATGGTACATCTTATGAGAAATTATGCAACATATATGTGGATAACATTGTGAGCTTGCATGGAGTCCCCATCAGTATTGTGTCGGACCGTGATCCCAAATTTACTTCTAAGTTTTGGAGGGCATTTCAGAAGGCGATGGGTACCGAGCTAAGAATGAGTACCGCCTACCATCCTCAAACGGATGGACAATCCGAGAGAACCATCCAAACTTTGGAGGACATGTTGAGAGCATGCGCCTTGGATTTCAAAGGAAACTGGGATAGCATGCTGAAGTTGATGGAGTTCTCATATAATAACAGCTATCATAGTGCAATTGGCATGTCACCGTTTGAAGCATTGTACGGACGTAAGTGCAGGTCCCCGGTTTGTTGGGACGAAGTTGGGGGAAAGGACAATCACTGCACCAGAATTGGTTGAACAAACAATTGAGAAAGTGAAAATGATTAGAGAAAGGCTAAGGGTGGCTCAAGATCACTGTAAGAGTTGGGCCGATACTAAAAGACGACCCTTGGAGTTTGAGGAAGGTGAAAAGGTTTATCTACGGGTTTCACCCACCAAGAGTTGCGAGGTTCGGAATGAATGACAAGTTAAGCCCTAGATATATTGGTGCATATGAAGTGCTTGGCAAGGTTGGAGAAAGAGCATATCGGTTAGCCTTGCCTCCGAGTTTGTCACAAGTCCACAATGTATTTCATGTGTCCCAACTAAGAAAATACGTATCGGACCCGAGCCATATCCTTGAAGCTCAACCCATTAGATGTTAAAAAAGATGTCTCGTATGAAGAACATCCAATGAAGATCGTGGATAGGAAAGATCAAGTCCTACGCAAGCGTGTGATTCCGTATGTCAAAGTTCAATGGAGTAACCATACGGACCGTGAAGCCACGTGGGAGCTTGAGGAGCAAATGAAGGAACTATATCCACACCTCTTCCAATAAGGTACGTCAGTTTCGAGGACGAAACTTTTTGTAAGGGGAGTGGAATGTTATGCCCCGCACCCTCCGTAGAGTGATTAAAGGATAAAAAGGAAATTAAATGAATTGATGACGGTCAAAGGTAATGAATTAAGCAATTAAATATTGGATTAAGTAGTATTTATGAAGAGATTAAATATTAGAATTAATTAGTATTTAATTTAGAATTAAATATTAGAATTTAATCCTTTAAGATAAATGAGATAATAGGATATAATTTAGAAACTCAAATTGGACCCTTCCCATATCAAAACTGACAAGACGTCAGTTTCTCCTCATTTCAAAAGAGAAACCGACGCCAGTCTCTCCCCCTCTCCCCTAGCGATTTTCATCTCCCATCAACCCTAGGTGAAGGTTCTTCAAGATCCTCAATCCAATCTTCTTCCATTCTTCGATTCTTCTTCAAGTAATCAAAGGCAAGTAATCATCTTATAAGTTCCTCCGTTTTGCGAAAGAAAAAGGCCTACTTTTGATATCAAATTGGATCACCATGCAGTAGTTTCTTTCTGTGAATCTATATATGCCTTATGCGTTTTGGTTTCAGATTTTGGCCACTATATGTTGAAATCATTGTTGTTGTTGTTGAGATATGTGAGATCATGCAAAACCCAATCCCATGAACCCCATTTTGTGCTATTTTCGGATGGAGGGAGAAGAGGGTGAAAAAGGTGATATTTTTGGGTTGGTTTTGATAAGGGTTTGAGTTTTAGGATTGAATCCTTGTTTGGTACGTTAAAGGTGATGTTTTTCGTGGATTAAGGATGGATTGATAGTGAGGTTTAGGCTTGGAATGGTTGGAAGAAAGTTAGAAATCGATTGGGATTTAGATCTGCAGTTTCTGTAGAAATCGCAGGATGAAGATTCTGAAAATTGGTGACGTCGATCGATCGACGTCAGGGTATGACATACGTCGATCGATCGACGTATAGCAAGTGAGGGGCTGACGTATTTCAGATGTACGTAGATCGATTGACGTATGATGAGAGAGAGATTGACGTGTCTCAGATGAACGTCGATCGATCGATGTAGGTTGAGTGAGAGATTGACGTCCCTCAGATGGACGTTGATCGATCGACGTTAGGGTATGACGTACGTCGATCGATCGACGTCAGGGTATGACGTCCACCTGTTTTGTGGAAAATTAAGGGAAGAAAGAGGGAAGCTAGGGGATCCTTTGGGGTGACCTTAGGGACTTCTTAGGACATGATTGAGGTTAGTCTAAGTCTTGGGAACGTGACTTAAGATGGTGAGTCAAATGTGGAGAATTCGTAGGGTATTCGAATCGGACTCCAACGTGAATGACCTAAGGGGTTAGGAATGAACGTATGAGGCTTTACAGAGTTCAAAAAGAGGAATGTGAGGGTTCCTACATTACCCTTTGTGTTCTAGAATGAATTTTTAGGTAATGTTGATTGGTCGGAAAGGATACGCTCAGGTGTGTGAGTGAGGTGAGTCTCGAGTGACTGATTGACATGTGTATGTGATTTGAAGAACGTGATTGATATGAGAAGTTCTGCATTCTTGCATCATGGCACTTGCATTTGCATAATGTTTTGACAAGAGCTGTGCTTCGGCACAGGGTATAAAGTTTGCGAAATGAGCTGTAATGTGTCACGGGATGGAAATATAAGCCGTGGCACATTACAGGGTATAAAGTTGAGCTGTAACGTGTCATGGGATGGAAATATAAGCTGTGGCACGTTACAGGGTATAAAGTTGGGCTGTAATGTGATATGGGATGGAAATATAAGCCGTGTCACATTACAGGGTATAAAGTTGAGCTGTGGTGCGTCATGGGATGGAAATATAAGCCGTGACCCACCACAGGGTATAAAGTTATGTGACCGGACATTGTGACATGCATTGTACTGTTTTGAAAAGAAATTGCATATGCATTTGTGACTGTGTCGTGTAGTGCATATATTGTCATGCATCACGCGAGTCGTCACGTTATGATTGGTTTGTAACTGGATTGTCATTGAACTTCTAAGTGCGTATGAATTACGGTTCTTGTTCTGTTATGCTACTAGTCTATATTTTTGAAGTTATACAAGACATGTGCCCCACCAATCCCTTGAATTATATAAGACTCATGTCTTGCCATGTGTTGATCCCGTATGTCTTATAAGCGAGATACTTGCTAGCGTTTTTCGCTAAGGGTACTACCTTTGTGATGCAGGTGAGCCTGAATATGATATGATCTTCATAGAGGATGACGGCGAGTGGGCGGAATGGGATGCTTAGAGCATGATGGGAACTCTCTTAGACTATTTCTTGTTATTTCAGTTTTCTTAGTTCATTTGAAGATTTAGATGGCTGCGTCCATAAACAATTATTGATAGTCACTTTATCTTTCGGTTTACCGCTTTGATGGTTTAGATTTATGTGATGCGTGTTTCCGCACTTATTTCTCTGACGTCATTGATGATGCGTAATCGAGAGATGAGACGTCTTGTAGTCTTCTCAGTAAGCTACGACGGGTGCACCGGTTCAGATTCCGCTGTCCGGGTCGGGACTCTACAGAAACATTCCGTCCAAGAGGTTTCACAATGAGGGCACGGTGCCAAGGTCGCCACAACTGTTTGCATTCATCCGCCGGTATATCCACCACCACTTTCCCAGGACCAAAGTCGCTGCAGTTAAACATAGTTTTATCTTGACAACCATGGGCCTCATCATCATCGCTGTCCTCCGCCTCGCCTTCACCAGTATATATTTCATCACCAGAAGCATATTTGTCGGCACTGATTCTCTGAACAGATCAGCCCACGCCTTGGCTGGTTGCCGTGGTTCTTCTTGAAAGGTGATGGATTCAGTAATCGCGGGTTGTTTATATTTCTTCACACTGCGTTGAATTTGATCCATCTCCTCTGAACTTCTCTTCGGATGTCCAACCTCCATCAGGTTGCAAGGATGCTGCCCGAGGATCACCGGTTGCAACAGTTACGATCGGAACGTAACGGACAAAGACGCGCAAAAATTTCGAATCATGCGCCAGTTTTTTTCACTAAAACCAAAAGATTATATTTGGTGTCTTTTCGTTTTTCATTGAATATTAATTAATAGGATAAAGAATTTCGGAAACTACTAAATAATTATTTATAATAACTTTTTGAGCATCTATTATTTTTAATAACATTTTAACTACTACGATGAAATATCTGGTCTAAGTCGGTAGATTAGGAAGACATTTTTGCACTGTCGGTATGATTAAAAGAATAAAAAGGCATTTTCGATGCATTACCTCTGGGGTTTGCGTAGTTTTTAGGCATGAACCAGATCGCAAATACATGGTCTGATGTACGTAGTTTTACTCTGCATGTTTACCGCTTCTCGCGTTTGCATAGGGTCTGGGCAGGGGTCAGATCGCGAATACATGGTCTGATGTACGTAGCTTTACCCTGCACTTTTACCGCCTCTCAGTTTTGCACAGGGTCTGGACAGAGGCTGGATCGCTTCGCGATCTGATGTACGCGGACTTACCCTGCACTTTTTTTGTGCAAATGTACGTAGCTTTACCCTACATTTTTACCACCTCTCGCGTTTGTACAGGGCCTGGGCAAGGGCCGGATCACTTCGCAATCTGATGTACGGAGTCTTATCATGCACTTTTGTTGGATCGCTTCGCGATCTAATGTACACGACCTTACCATGCACTTTTTTTGTGCACATATACGTAGCTTTACCCTGTACTTTTACCGCCTCTCTCGTTTGCAAAGGATCTGGACAGGGGCCGGATCGCTTCGCGATCTGATGTACGGAGTCTTACCATGCACTTTTTTTGGATCTTTCGCGATCTGGTATACGCGGCCTTACCCAGCACTTTTTTTGTGCAAAAGACTATTTCCGCGGCTCAAACTCGTGATCTCAAAAGCAACAATTTACCAGTTATTCCAATGTCCGCCATCAATATGATTAAAAGAATATATCTATCTATTGCAAAAAAAAACTCAACTACCTATATCTTATTTTTTTGATCATGCCACACTTCGTGGATAGATAACAGAAGTTACATCTTTTTCTTGGATCATGCCACATTCTGTAGAGTCTTGTCTCGTATCTTTCAAATCTTTCGTCTGCTTTGCCTTCTCTAGAACTCTGGCAGCAATCTTCTTCAAATGAAATCTACTCACCCCAAATCTCTCACCTCCTTCTCAACGCCTGCCACATGACAGCATAGGTGGTAAGACTAAATGAGAGAGTGAGGAGAAAGAGGTGTATGAGGGAATTGACTGCCACGTGATGGAGGGTGAAGAGGAAATGAAGGATTTGGGGGTGAGGATCCCTCTTCAAACCCATATCAACGTACGGCAGCATATCATCAGCAGCTTATAATTACATTTAGGAAAGAGAAAAAAAAGACCAATCAGAATTAATATCATATGGGAGATTTCATACTATTAGAGAAGAAGATTTGCCATTTCCGGAAGGCACTCAAAATGAAAAAAATTTCAATTCGACATTCCACGCAGGAAACGCAAGAAAACAACAACTCAAACCTGTAATTTAAGGTAGAACTTGGAAAGAGGAAGTACGAAAAACATTAAGCGAGGAAAAATAACGATGAAATACCAGGGCCAGCAAGGCCGATTGTCGTAGCAGGAGAAGGCTTTGAATGAACGATGAAGAACTTGAATGGCGATTGCTGTAAAGAAGGAAGAATAAGGTGATCGAGCGTCCACTCCAAAGCGTAGAAGCTATGGTGTCTCTGTTGCCGGCTACCAAACATTGAGAACGAATTAAATTAGATGGTTCTATTTCTCAATCTTTCTGACTTGATTTGCTCGTACGGAACGAAAGTCAAAAAGATTGAAAAAATCATTCATTCACTACCGAAATTAATTTGATCTCTCCTGAAAAGAAAGAGGTTTGTTTGTTGCTGTAATCTTACTTTAATTTGTGAAGTGTAAAGGTCTTTGTTTTGACATCATTACTGGTTATTGCAGATGGACTTTGAGTTTTTCCCTGCATTCTTTCATCAACTTTCTTGCAGACTTCTTCTGCAAATTATGTCGGAGAAGTTACAGGTTGGAAAGAGGGGCTGGACGGAATTAATTGAGGCTAAACTACCATCACATAGTAGATGGAAACCTATTAAAAATCAAAATATACACATACATCATAGAAAAACATACAATATTAATATTAATCTTGTTTTGTACGGACTCAGTAAAACACGCAGCACATTGAAAACTTTAGTTGTATAAACAAATTACTTGGTTTTTCGTTCATTTTCAAACAAAAATTGTTTTACTACTTTTTATCTTTTTGAGATTCACACCATCCATTCTGTTGCGCCATTAATAAGGATTATCTTAAAGAAAATGATGAAATTGTTTGATCGATCATCGGAAAACAACCTCTATATGTTTCTATCGCATGCATGCGAGAGAGTTGAGATGATAAATACAACGGATATTGTAGTTTGTCATTACTATTGTTCAATGCGATTTCTTTTCCAAAATTTCTCTTCGCGCATACTGGTTTGGTCCCTGAACTGGGGCACTCGAGCAATCACATGCTGATTTTTTATTTTGTTCTTAATGTGTAGAGAGTAGTATACTGTCAGCGTCCCTAGGACAGTGTTAAAGTATGAAGAGCTGTATAATGGAAAAATTCTGTATATTTCTGCACACAATGTCTGTACACTTTGCCCTATTCTTATACTGCATATTGCCTAAACGTATATGGTAGCCTCATTATTCTAATTCCTAAATTACAGCTAATTAGGGATACAATCAATCACCTATTAATTACAATAAATGTAATGGAATATTCTGTGACCTAAACATGGCAACTCATATATTCTAACACTCCCCCTCAAGTTGAATAGTGGGATCGCCAATATTCAACTTGCGCAATACTGACTCAAAGATTCGCCCATTAACTGCTTTCGTCAAGATATCTGCTAGCTGGTCTTCGGATCGTACAAACGGAAGAGAGATAATGCCGTTATCCAGTTTCTCCTTAATAAAGTGTCTGTCGATTTCTATATGCTTCGTTCTGTCATGTTGCACAGGATTCTCAGAAATACTAATGGACGCCTTATTGTCACACATTAGGCACGTTGGGTCGTCCACCGGAATACCAAGCTCAAGTAACAATTTTCGAATCCATAAGACTTCGGTGATGCCTTTTACGATACCACGAAACTCTGCTTCTGCGCTAGACAATGCGACTACCTTTTGCTTCTTACTCCTCCAGGTGACCACATTGCCTCCAACCAGTGTAAAATACCCTGAAGTAGACCGTCGATCAACCTGGTTGCCGGCCCAGTCAGCATCAGTGTATGCCTCAATCTTCAGATGTCCATTATTTTTAAATAATAAGCCATGTCCTGGAGTTCCTTTTAGATACCTCATAATCCTTAGCACGGCATCCAAATGGTGCTTTTGGGGGGCATGCATGAACTGACTTACCACTCCAACCGCATATGCAATGTCTGGCCGAGTATGAGATAAGTAGATGAGTTTCCCCACTAAGCGCTGATATTGTTCTCGATCTGTCAAAGGGACTCCTTGAATATTATCCAGTCTGTGATTTGGGATCATTGGCGTGTCAGCTGGCTTTGCGTCTATCATGCCTACCTCGGCTAAAAGGTCCAGGATGTACTTTCGCTGTGAAATGTAGATACCGGCTGATGATCGGAGTACTTCAATCCCCAGGAAGTACTTAAGTCCACCAAGATCTTTCATCTCGAACTGAGTGAACAAATGATCCCTGAGACGAGACATTTCACTAACGTTATTACCAGTAATAATCATATCATCAACATAAATAATAAGACAAGTAACAAGACTTCCCTGTCGTTTGATGAACAAGGTGTGATCAGCATTGCTTTGTCGGTATCCATCCTGTTTCATGACAGATGTGAACCTACCAAACCAAGCTCTGGGAGACTGTTTCAGGCCATACAAAGCGCGTGTGAGCTTGCAGACTTGTCCGGGTGAGAATTCTTCTGAGAATCCGGGGGGTGGCTCCATGTATACCTCCTCTTTCAGTGTCCCATGTAGAAACGCATTTTTAACATCAAATTGCTGCAAAGGCCAATTTTCTGTTGCGGCAATAGAAAACAGAATTCTGATGGTATCAAGTCTGGCAACAGGTGAGAAGGTCTCGGAGTAATCTATCCCATATGTCTGCGTGTATCCTTTCGCGACTAATCTCGCCTTGTGTCTTTCTATACTCCCATCTGCTTTATACTTGATAGTGAAAACCCATCGGCACCCAACAGTCCTTTTTCCTTCAGGCAACTGGCATTTTTCCCAAGTCTTATTTTTCTTAAGAGCATCCATTTCTGCAATCATAGCCTTTTTCCATTCTGGTTGACTACACGCTTCTGCTACGCTTGTGGGAATCTCCTCGGAACAAATTTTGGTAAAGAAACTCTTTGCTGTTTGGCTCACGTTTGTTTTAGGGATTATGACAGGGTACTTGGAGGCCTTGGCTACCTTTGTCGGTGAGTATCTGTCAGGTGGTATTCCTCTGTTTTTTCTCGGTGGAAGCACTCGTCCCTGTTCTTCAGTAGTCATGTTAGTATGGTCCAGATCAAGACAATCATGATCAGATATAAATGTTTCACTAGAGGGAGAGAAAAGGGCAGGATCATGAGATGACTCAAATGACATAATGGGAGTGACATTAGGACTATCATTGTTATTATGTATACTACCTTGTACCTGTTGTGGTGCATTCAACTGAGGAGTACCATCATCAGTGGGCTCTGGAGCATTGGCCCTATTATCGCAAGATGTAGCTGTGCCGTCAGGGTCAACCACCTGCCTCCCCGATTCGGTCGCAGGCCAGGGTAGATTAGACAACCAATCGAGGGATCCATCTTGAGCTATCTCCCCCTGAGACCGAGGTTGGGTAGCAAAGAAGAACTCGGTTTCAAGGAAGACGCAGTTCATGGTTACCTGTATGTGCCGAGTGCGGGGATTATAACACTGGTAACCTTTTTGGGTAGTAGCATAGCCGACAAATACACACTTGTCGGCACACGGGTCAAGCTTATCGCGTTGCTGTGTGGGAATATGTATAAATACGGTGCACCCAAAGACTTTGGGTGGTAGGGTCAGTATGGAAGGTATGGTAGCTTGAGAGGCCAACGTTTCCAGAGGTGTTTTATGGTGGAGAATGGCAGTGGGGAGTCGATTACTGAGGTAAGTAGCTGTGGACACTGCCTCCGGCCAAAACACCCTGGGAACACCGGATTCGATCATGAGTGCTCGTGTCATTTCTAGTAAGGTACGATTTTTTCCGTTCCACAACACCATTTTGTTCAGGGGTGTTGGGACATGAAGTCTGATGAATGATACCGTGATGAGTAAAAAATTGTTTGAGTGCCCCATTGAGATATTCTCCCCCATTGTCTGATCGTAGAATTTGAATAGTTGACGCATATTGTGTTTTGATCATTTGATAAAACTCGACAAATTTAGCCGCAACATCAGATTTTTGTTTGAGAATATATAACCAAGTCATGCGAGAGTAATCATCAACAAAAATGACAAAGTACTGAAAACCCAATGGAGTGGGATGAGGTGAAGGGGCCCAGACATCAGAATGTATTAAAGAAAAAATTTTGTCCACACGAGTATTATTCAACTGATAAGTGTTCCTGGGCTGTTTGGCCCGGGGGCAAGTATCACACATTAATTTGTCTAAATTGTTTGAAAACAAGGTTGGAAAAAGTTTCTGCAAATAGCGAAAAGAAGGATGTCCTAACTGACGGTGCCATAACCATATCTGGCGAGAGATCGAGCCTGTGGCAAGATGAGAGGACCCATGTGGCACAACGGCATCTACGTAATAGAGACCTCCTCTCTCAGTACCACCTCCAATGATCTCCTGAGTATGAATGTCCTGCAACACGCAAAAGTGAGGATACATAAGTACAACGCAGTCAAGTTGTTTGGTAAGTTGACTGATAGACAACAATTTTGTAGAGAGTGCAGGAACAAATAAGCAATTTTTTAGGGTGATATCAGGGGTGACAGCAATGGTTCCACTTCCTTGGACGGGGATGGTTTCTCCACTGGCCGTTTGAATGTGGGTTTTTTGTGGGGTGGAATGGGTTAATAAATCTTTGGGGTCGTATGTCATGGTGTCCGTAGCGCCACAGTCAAATATCCACTGGGAGCTTGGACACGAGGTGGTACTCATAAGAGCATGCGAAGGGTCATGGGTCAAGCTGTATTTATTGGGTAATTTTGGCCTAAGTAGGTCTTTTGGATAGTTGGGGGCTGAATCTGTCAGATTTGAATTGTGCTGGACCATATTAACCGCTCCTGAAAAAACAAGGGACTCAAGTGCATTATCATAAGTAGGCGGGGGGCAAGGAGTAAATTTAGGGGACTGAAATGCATTATTGAAAACAGACGGGGGGCAGGGAATAATTTCACGGGGTCCTTTAGGGGTAATTTCTGGTTTAAATACAAAATTGGGGCTAGGGTTTTTTCCTAGCCCCTTACCTCCTGCGGCTGAAAGGTCTTTTGCCTCCTTTCCATGGCTGCGTTGGTCTGAGATCCTGCTCCCTGCTTCTGGTATTTTTTCGTTGTTGTTGCTGACCTCCTCCGATGGGGTCCTGGCAGCAGCTGCTTTTCCCCCTTGTCCGGTGGTAACCCGTTTGCCTTCCCACCATTCGGGATAGCCTACAATCTGAAAGCACTTATCTTTGTGATGCCCTTTCTTCCCGCAGTGCTCACAGATGATGTTGCTTTTATCTACCCGTGATGATGGGGTTCCTGAACGGGTGAAGCTGTGTCCTTGTTGGGTTGTGTTGTTTCGGTCACTTGGTGGCCCTTTGCCCCTTCCGCGTCCCATGGGTGGTTTCACCACCAAACCTTGACCCAACCCCAGTGATGAGTTAGTCTCTGAGGGGCCGTGTAAGAGAAGCCCTGCCTGGGTTTCAGCTCGTTTGAACTCGAAGAACGCAGCTTCCACATTTGGAAGAGGCGTTCTCTTCAATAACTCCTTCTTCTCAGATTCAAATCTGTCGTTTACGGCAGATAAAAATTGATATAGTCTAAACTCCTGCAATTTCTGATTATACAGGGATATGTCTTCGGGACACTTCATTGGATTAGTATCCAAGGTGTCAATGGACACCCAGATATCTTGAAGACGGTTCCAACATTCTTCCAGAGAACTGTCCCCTTGTCGGATGTTGTTGGCTCTGCGATGCAAATCAAATACCTGTAAAGAATCTCCCCGGGAGCCATAGGTAAGAGACAGTCCGTCCCAAAGTGCCTTCGCAGTGGGGTAACGGGACACATTATTTATCATACTGGCATCCACATTCTGTAATATCCAGGTAAACACCGAATTATCGTCTTGCTCCCATCGTGGATATTTTGGGTCCGTTGGGGGCGGAGGAGGAGGCATCCCTGTGAGGTGATGCTGCCTTCCCCGTCCCAAAATTGCTCGGTAGATTACACGGGACCATAAGGAGTAGTTATTTCCTGTGAGTTTTACTGCAATATTAAGATTTTCAGGTAATGAGATGGAGGTTTGTGTTTGTGGGCTGAGACTTTCTTTGAGAATTTGAGCCACTTGGATGGCCAAATCTCCAGGGATTGGGGAGGATTATGGTTTTGGTTCTTGTGGATTTTGTCTTGTTTCTGACATGGTAATTTCTCAGGGAATGAAGGTGGATTCGATGGCTGAGCCGGGATCAAATGCCGAAAGGCCTGAGATTGGTATGATGCAAGGATGACAATGTCTGAGCAAATTTTAGCCGGATGGCCGGAGAGGTATAACAGCCGTATGGCGTGGAAATATATACTCGCCGGACGTTGGCTGAGTAAGCAGGCAATGAGGAGATCTTTCTCTGAGCCTCTGCTCAAAGAATCTCAATTTTAATGGGCAGAAAAAAAAACGGATTAGGGGTGCTCTGATACCATGTTAAAGTATGAAGAGCTGTATAATGGAAAAATTCTGTATATTTCTGCACACAATGTCTGTACACTTAGCCCTATTCTTATACTGCATATTGCCTAAACGTATATGGTAGCCTCATTATTCTAATTCCTAAATTACAGCTAATTAGGGATACAATCAATCACCTATTAATTACAATAAATGTAATGGAATATTCTGTGACCTAAACATGGCAACTCATATATTCTAACACATAGCTCAACTGGTTCCGGGCAGGGGTTCTCGAAAGGGAGGTCAGATGTTCAATTCTTGCCAAAAGCAAGAAAACACTTCCCATCAAGTGCATAGTGTGGGAGCTTCTTGACCTGTAGGCTTGGCTACAGTGCTGTGGTCTCCTTATGCAGACTACTGTGTAAATGACCAAGCTCCTGCTAGCGAGCCGTTGGGTACCTGATTTACCTTCCTACACTACCTTTGGGACTGAGTGTGGCAGGGACGCTTACTGGTTGGGGTTCAACCTTTAGTATACTGTCAGCCACCAAAACAGGGACTGGAGAAGGTTACTGGCTGTGTGGGAGCCTTCGGTTAGGTGTTATTGTAGCGCCCCGCTCCCGAGCCCTAACATCGGGAACAGTGCACCCGCCGTATCTCGCTTAGGAGAATACAAGGCGTCGAATCAATCTCTTACATGTCAGAAATGACGTAGAAATTTTTCTCGCGGAAACGTAAATCACAACTTACATTAAACTCCAATATCGTCTTTACATTACCGAATAAAACTCTGATAATAAAAGTACTAAGAAGTCTGTGAAAAATCCCCAAAGTATAAGTAAACACAAACCGCTGCAGAGCCCCCTTGTAACCTAGCTGCAGCTATCAACTAGCCCATTCCACTATGTCCGTCCCGTCCTCAACGAAGATGTGCTCGTAGTCCTCATCCGGCTCACCTGGGAAGTAGGGGTGAGTGACAGAAATCACCCAGTAGATGCCCGCCTCAAACAAATACAAAACGTACATACCGAAATGATATAGCCACATAGCACATAAACATGATATAACCACATAGCACATAAACATAAGATAACATGCATAAGATAAAGTAAATGCGGTAAGTAAAAGCACTCCACATAAAATGCGCAAGCACGTGATGCATGCTCAAATAACGTGTCACACGCAACAAGAATCATGTCATGCAATATGCCCTAGACCTATATGCAATGCATGATCCCGGGATTGACTGGATGCCTGTAGCCCGTACACTACAATCCACCCTGACCGATGCCCGTGGCCCGTACACCACGATCCACCATGACCGAGTACCCATGGCCCGTACACCATGATCCACTCCACTCGAGCGTCTGAGACCCGTACATCTCAACCCACTCCATATGCAATGCACGTGCCATGAATGCAACAACCAAATCGCCTGGGGCCCGTACGCCCATCCTCACCATCTCCGGCACTCAATATTTGGTTTCATAAATTTTACGAATATTGAAAAGTTGTTATTTATCACCACCCTTATTTTTCCTTAGCTTGTATTAATTTACTAGAATTTTCTACTAATTTCCCCTATGTTTCCATTACTTAATCCTATTTATTACTATTAATTTTTGATTACTTAAATTTACCAAACTTCAGAAATTAAGTGAAAATAATTTAATTTTAACCTTTTATATTTTCTTGAATTTATTTGAATTTTATTGGTATTTAATTATATTTCTCTGGCCTGATCCGTCAGACCCGATACATTTTTTTTTTGAGAGGTTAATGGGCCGCCTTCGGTCCGACACGCTGGCCAGTCGACCCGGTCCGTTGGCTGGCCTATTCTCCGTCTTACTTTAATTATTTATTTATTTATTTATTGGCTGTTCCACCAGTGGCAACCCGCGTTGTGATTCGTTTTTCGTTCCCAATCCCCATTTTCTCCTATTTCCAGTCTATAGGAACCTATTCTAAGGCCAAAACATAACTTTTTAAAGGCTCCTAATGTAAAAGTTCCCCTTTTCCCCATTTTTTTTAAGGATATTTTGTTTTCGATTCAATCATACCACCAATTTCACACACATACACGCACATAGCAGCCACAACAATATATCTCATGCTTTCCAACATATACAAAATTAACAACTTAAACAAATAAAAACAACTAAACAAAATTTACAACTTAAACAATTAAACAACGAAACACATTAATATACCATCAAAGCATGCATGAATCATATCCGTTTGAGGGGAGAAGAGGCACCTACCTTTTTGACGAATTAACTTCCTTCTCTTCTAGGCTTGAATCTAAACAATTGTAGTACGAAATCAATACTAGAATAAAGGTTAATTTGACTTACTTAAAATAATTAATTCATATCTTTTTTTTTTTGAAAAAAAAACAATAACCCGTTTGTATATACACATTCGGGCAAATACTTTCTGTTTAACATATATACACAATTTGAACACAATAAATATATCTACGTTTGTATATCTGCAACAGAAAATATACCTATAAAATTCCAAATAAGTAATTACATATATATAATTCCCAAGTACAGATGCTATATACTTGAATTAATTTGAAATTCTAAGGCAGTAAGTTCTAAGAATAAAATAAAATGAATACATGTAGTTACCAAAATTAATTCTTTCTTCTTTTTTTTTCTTTTCCAGTATAAATTCTCAGTTCCATGTCGAGACCCCACTATATCCTAGACTTTCCTACAAATTGTTATCATCCAGCTAATATTTTAATACTAAGCACATGTGTAGAATTTACCAAATTGCAAATCTTAGGCTGATGTAAAACATGAAAATCGCAACCTAATCAGTAGTCCCTTTGCTATACTCAAGTACTTTTCATTCATTCCTCTAAGTTTAGTCAGCAGTTAGAATTTTCTTTTTTTTTTTCCGGAAACCGTGTTATATATATATAAATGTATATTCGAAATTCATAATGTCAATTTTATATTCGTTACACATAACGCACCCCACACACATACATATATCTATAAACTATCAAGTATTCAATCAACAATTCATTCATGAAACACATATAATAAACTTCATAAAATTGATGGTAGGAATTCTAATTAGAGGAGATGGGTACTTACCTCTCCTTGTTATACTATATCGTAATCGCAACTAGGGTTTCGTTGACGGTAAGGAAATCCCTCTTCTCCTCCCAGATGAATAATAGCCGAATGGTTATGGAAGAGAAACAAAGCTGCCGGGTATTGCAGGAAGTTGTGAGGGAGAGGGGCTGATGGGTATCGTCAGTTTGAGGGGAATGTGATTTTACCCTTTTCTTTTTTTTTCCTTCTCTTCTATTGTTTAGGTAGATATATATAGATAGGTAAGGATAATTACATTAGGTGTTCAAATCTAAAAAAACTTCCTTATGGATGTAGTTTGGCTTAGGTAATGTTAATCCTTTTAAAATTTGATTCCTAACTACTTATTTATTCAATTTAATTAAGGTAATATTTTATTTACTTATTTATTTCTTTTCCTTTCACTGCCGTTGCCCCCTCTTACATACTTCATATACATATTTTAAAAAGATTCGGGACATAACATACCTCCTTCCTTACAATAAGTTTCGTCCTCGAAACTTGCGTGTTACGTAATCAATGACTTAGTATGGTTCTACATGATCCATTCACCTAGATAATGACCAAATTATCCCTTGCGTTTTTCCCATTCCTTATATACTAACAAGGTAGTTTATAATTCATTGTTCTCCGCTTGTTTAAGATCATCACATACTCTTCTCGTAATTCTAAGATCAAACTTAGGAGTATTATAATCATACCGGGGTTCCATACCCAATCACCAGTCGGTATCGTACTTATATCTGCAGTCATAGCAGCACTTTAAGATCGGTTCTTAGATGTCTTATAATCTTTAACTTATTTCTCTATAATTACAACTTATAAACTTCTATTTACACCACTTGACGTGTATCACTCACCTTTTTGTGATTTACAATTTCGTATTATTAACTTCATCACATATGATTCATCTCCTAGTTACGTGACCATCCAAAATATTCATCAAGTCCTCCCATATGCTATCGATCACTCTTTTTGTTATCATCAAATTCTCAAAATCGGTTCTTAATCTTATGATCTAGCTCAATAATCATACTCTTACTTTTCCGAAGATATCATCAACACCCTAGTATACGAAGTATGTGTATGGAAATGTTTTTCTTCAATTTAAAAGAAAAGTATCTTACGTAGGTATAATTTGAAATATCGCTTTAACTATTTAAAATAATATGCCTTCTAATTTTGGTACACACAAAAAAACCAAAGTACCATATATTTGTTTTAGTAAAGCGACTTCTCAAATGACCGCTTATAAAATAATTGTACAACTTACTTTGCAAAAGTATTACGGTTTAAACTATTTTAAAACAATTGAGACACGTCAAGTGTAAAATTTCTTTTGACAAAATGATTTGAACACGGGGTCTTTTCTCTCCAACAAAATATATATTTTGAAAGCGATATTTTGTTTCACAAAGTACAACAATTGAAAAATCAACAATTTTGGAGTTTCCTAAAACAATTTACATAAGGTACCCCTCATTTCAAAAGATAAGTACATATATTTTGAAACTATTTATGCTTCACAAAATTAAATAAGTTCATCGCAAGCAGACAAATCACTTTAAGAGCATTAAATGAGTAAAATGCTTGCAATATCGAAAGTTGGCAATTATTTATGTTTTTTTTCGCAAATAACTATTGTTAAACCAAAAATTTAATAAATATAAGAAAAATAAAACTATCGTTTTTTTTTTCTCGAAAACATCATTTATTTAAAACATATCTGTTTTGTCAGGGGTAGTCGAAATTCTATTTGGTAGCTATACAAATTAGGAAGGATATATAGTCTTGTAAAACAATATGCTACATAAAAAGAATGAAAGTAGTTGAAATATTTAGAAGCAAAAAAAACCTTTGAAATACCTTTGAAATGTAGGATATATCTTGGTGTACGTGCTTGTATGAAAATAGCTGGCTACTTAATTAAAAACTAGTAGTCCAATACTTCGTGTACCTTTTTTTTTCTAAGTAACCCCTTAATGCAAATGAAAAATCCACCTATATACCGTTTCTTATAAATCTTTAACTTGAGTTGTTTATCTTAGCATGGCACACTAAATATTGATCGACATAGGCATTATAACCTACCATGCTTCCATGCGCCACACTGATCCACCGTACTTATTTACTTGGTTATTTCAACCGCTAATTTTAATTTAGTTAGCTCTTACTTGAAAAGCACTCACTACTTGTTCATGCCTACTCCATTTCAATTCAAGTCTTCTCGATACATCAGTACTTACGTGTTTCTAGGAATAAACACTTAATACTTTGTTATTCCACTATACTAATTTTAGTAGTGCTCACATATCACTATCAATCAATATCCCTAGTAGGACTAATATCTTCTGCTTATTGGATACTCTACAATTCAACATCTTAATCATAACTATAAAATTCTTTGTACGGTATTCTTTGCTAAACTTTACCGCTAACAAAACATTTTCTTAGAAATTCACTTTACTGCAAATCATCTCTCAAAAACTACGATCTCAACTTAGACCTAGTCGCGTTCTGACACTATTGTCGAGGTAGAGGCGTGAACCCGCTTCATTTATCATAATG
>AP025066.1:4267957-4294345 GCA_036186865.1 Eustoma russellianum | reverse complement strand
CTTAAGATGCTGTTGTTCTTCTGGAAACGTTTGATCATTAACTGATCTCCCGCATAAAGTAACCAACAAGACAATGCCAAAGGAATATACATCAGACGCTTTTGTCAGTTCACAGGTAAGAAAGTAATGAGGATCCAGATAACCAGGACTTCCTACCACTTCCGTGCTGACATGGCTCTCTGATTGTCCTACATAACCCAGCTTGGACAGCTTAAAACATGAAACTTTAGGTACTAGTTGTTCATCCAGCATGATGCAGCGATCAGTGACATCCCTGTGTATGACCCCAACCTCGTGAAGATAATTCAGTCCACGAGCAGCACCAATGCAGATTCTGAGCCTTTGCTCCCAAGTGAGAGAAATAAACTCTTCCTATTTCTTTAGTTATATAGAGATGATTAGCAAGTGTACCTTGGGACATGTATTCGTATACAAGGATGAACTCGTTACTCTCATTGCAAAATCCCACAAAAGATACAAGATGAACGTAGTGGAGCTTGGATAGCAATTCAACTTTGCACGAAACACTGGAACTGCCAGAGTGGAGTAAGACATCCATCTCTTGATTGCAACAACTTCTGAGAGGCCACTAATGAAACCTTTGTACACATTACAAAGTCCTCCCTGCCCAATAAGAAAATCACTGCTAAAGTTTGGGTGGCTGATTTTATATCTTTTAGCGAGAAGATATGTGCAGTTCGCAAGGCCCACTCCTTCTTTTTGGAAGGCTTACGGATACCCCTAAGAGCAACCCAAGGTCTACCCCATAACGGTTTGAGGTTATATTGCGATCCTTTTCTCTCGACTTGAAGACTTCTACTTTGGTTACAAAGTCAGACTTCTCGATTTCTTTACTTGAGTTACCTCCCCTTGAGGAAGATAAGATACTTTCCTCGGGTACTGGGCCAAATTGTAATTCGTTGAAATCAAATGACTGGCCATATCCAGCTGGGAAGGGCTGGCCGAGAACATGTTTTCTCCCATTATGGAAGGCACCCGACTTTTTGTGTCTCCAATGCATGTTCAAGGTGAACAACCACATGAGCCATATTAGGCCGTTTTCTGGGGTGCCGGTGTAAGCAGTTTTCAACAGTTTCCATGAATTTTGACAAACTTTCTGTAGAAAATTGTCCTTGCAAACAGGGATCAATAACATCATTCATCTCCTTTTGTCAAACATTCTCGGAAGCAAGCCAAAAGACTAACAGTTTCAAGGAATATTGTTTCCACTGCAGGTCTTCCAGATAAGACCACCAACAGAACAATGCCAAATGCATAAATGTCACTTTTTGTCGAAGGCTTATGAGTCATAAGATAGTCTGGATCTAGATAACCAACCGTGCCTTTAATTTTTGAGCTAGGTTGGTCCTGTGTCTCCCCTGTCCTTCCCAGTTTTGATAGGCCAAAATCTGAAATTTTAGCAACAAGATTCTCGTCCAGCAGAATGTTTGTATCTTTCACATCACGATGTATGACACCATGTTCAGTGCCAGTATGAAGGTAGTCAAGCCCACGAGCAGCACCTATGCAGATGTTAAGCCTTTGCTCCCAGGTGAGAGGAATTCCTTCTCTTCCATTTTTGCCAGCCTTGTAAAGGTTATCAGCAATGGTGCCTCGTGGCATGTACTCATATACTAGAATCATCTCCTCGCTTTCATTGCAATAGCCTATTAGAGATACAAGATGGATATGTCTGAGCTTGGAAAGTGTTTCTTTCTCTCCAAAATTCATGTGCCCCTTGCTTAGAGTCGGGCTTCAATCGCTTTATGGCAAGAAGTTTTGGACGTCCATAGAGAAAACCTTTGTACACTTTACCGAAACCTCCCTTTCCGATAACTAATGCATCATTGAAATTTTCAGTTGCAGAAACAATTTCAGCAAGTGAAAAGTGGTGGCAAGATGGTTCGTCTGTGGCTGATTGCACATCTTCCTGCCTGAATGTATATTCAAATATTTGCTTCAATTTGTAGACTGCAATGTTCACTATTGCCGAAATGATAGTTAAAGCAGTCATAGTGATATTCAACTTTCCAAAACCAAGAAGAAATTTTTGGATCTTCAAAGTCCAATAAGCGGAAGCAATTTTTGAACAAGAAGGATTTGGGCTTGCAAGACTATTGTCAGGGTTGCTCAACTTGAAGATCTCTAATCCCTTTAGGACTGCAACAGCTACATCATCAACAGAACGTAACGAAACAAAAAGATCACGCTTGCCTTCAGCTTTGTCTCCTTTCGTCATCACCATATAGTCTCTGTATACCGGGATTCCATAACCACCAATCAAATCGATCACATTAACCTTAGTCGCAACAACAATATTTTGTACCAGAACATCGAAGCCCTCCTGGTTACCCTCTTCACTCTCAACTTCAAAAGAGCAGAAATGAAGTCTCAAGATATAACCAAAGCCCAAGTCCACAGGTATTTTCCAGGTGAAATGATGCTTCTCCTCCAATTCCAAGTTCTTTGTTAACTTTCTTGATGTCTGGTAAATCTTTGGAGGGGCAATGAAATGTGGTACCTTGATATATTCCACTTCAGGTAACACATGATTTACCTGCTGAAATCCTGAATCCAGCAGGTAATCAGCATCCTCACACCTCCGAAACATACCATTATCATCTAACGGTGAAATTGAGCCCCCACCAACATTCAATCTCTGAATCAATTCAAGTGCCGAACTATTATCGACATAGTAAAAATGACCATCATGACCAACAACACGGGCGCCTAAATTATCATCAGGGGTATAATAAAGACCAGTAGGCATCGAGATTATCTCAATTCCATTGACAAAAGCATGTTTATTACTCTCCTTGCTGCTTCTCTGCGAAGGAAAGAACGTAATTTGCAAATTTCTGGCTTGATTTACATTCAAACAAAATTCCTTAACAACATAATTGACACCCAACGCATCAGCAGCAAGCAATGCGCTGAAATTTTGCAGAAGGGTGAAAGAATTAGCTTTCACAGTGAAGAAATCCTGAGAATTTTCAAAACCCTGATAGGAAATTGGGTAGAAATGGAAGCGAATGAACTTCTGACCGGGGTTGACTTGAAACATATAAGAGAAGTGACTGGAGGATATTCTTGCCGTCAAATACGGAGTTGGGTCAGCAGTGAGCAATTTATGAGCTGAAATTGAGGTTGTTGATTTCCCAATTGGTTGGAGGAGGGGAGTTTCTCCGATCCAGTGGCGGCCGTCGAGGGCAGTGGAGTTGGTAAGACAGCCGCAGTTGATAGCAAAATCCCCCAACAGATATTGAGGTGGGAGAATTTTGCCATTGACAGAAATTGTAAAATCGCGGGAGAAAACAAAGATGAACGCTAAAAGCCACCAAACGGCATCTGAGAATAATTGCATTGAATTGATAACTTGAAAACAAGAAATGTCTTCTTTTCCTGGTGGGATTTGTAGGAAGGGAAGTGGGTGTCCTAGTTCTGCTCATACTCTTCAAAATGAATCGGTGTATTATTGATTATTTTGCGTCGACTTAGGCAGTTTTCTTGGGATTCGGACTTTTCGAGCTTTAAAATTTATCTAGAAGTGAATTGATATAGCATATAAACAAAGTGAAGACTGTGTCATTTCACACCCAGTATATCACAACGACAGCAAAAGCTATCGTTAGAGTCTGGAGAGGGTGAGCGGCAGGCAAACAATACCTTTATCCCTAGTGACAGGGAGTTTGCTTCCAGTGAGACCCCGGCTCTGGCTGTACCTGCATAAATGCCACAATAATAGGAAATATGACGTGCTAGTGTGTTAGTGAGAAAATTCAGTAAATACAAATACGAAGCTCCCGATATGAAAATGGTCATAAACGTGTATATGCACATAAAATGCAAGACAAAGATAAAGAAACAAAACCAAAAAAGTGCAAAAATCTACCCAAAACGTAGATACTATCTAAGCCCCTAAGCATACTCTAAGGTGTCCTTATATCTTGTCTAAACCTCGTTAACCTTAATCATCTGCTTCCATGAACTCCTATCATAGACCATGTCCTCGAAAAGGTGCAAATGTCATGTCTAATCTGCTCATCCCAAATAAGTTTGGGTCTGCCTTTACTCCTCTTCTCTTCTACAATGAGGCTTTCGACTGTTCTGACAGGCGACATTGTCTGTCTTCTCCTGACATGCCCAAACCATCTCATGCTTTCGACTGTGTCATTAGATATCGACGGTAAACTTACGATAGAAAACAGGCTAGTCTCTGAAAATGTCTCGGACCGTGTCGTTGGAACAAGTAAGATTTATTAACATAGAGGACCTTTCCTTGAAACGAGAAAGACTCCGCTTACTCACCAGGTTTACAGCGGCGACCCATCAATCCAAAAGAAAAAATCATCCTATATTGAGCGAGGAGGAAAATACCCGACATCACTTACGACGGATTTTCGGACAAATTAAGAAATATATCATCAGAGGTTTAAGGGAGAGGCTTAATCTCGTTTCACTCGTATCTTAACAAACAAAAACATAGAATCCAACCTAACATAGATTAGACTCTTGTAACTGCAAATTCCATATATATGTGACCGATAAACCATAATTAATCGTCTGTTAGTCAACAACAGTTAACGGTTCAATTCCCGTAATACGGCACTCAAGTGTTGCAGCTCAGCAGTACAGCGCCCAAGTATGGCTGTTCAGCCTTGCCTGCACTTCAGCAGGGCAGTATGACACTTAGTATATAACCAAAGGTATATGCCAAGGCTTGCACCTCGGCACCAACTTCAGTTCCTACACAAGTGCCGCACTTCAGACCACTTCAGCCGGACCCAATTCTGTACTTCGGCAAGGTTTGGTTATGCACTTCAGTAAAGGAACCAAGCACGACATTACCTCGTGGGACCCTCAGACAGAGGTGCAATTCGAATATAGTGACTACATCTGGTTATTCTTTCTGAACACGCCAAGGTCACAACAGCCGGCCTATTGGTCACATCAGCCAGGCCGGCCTATTAGTCACATCAGTCAGGCTACTGATCACATCAGCAGACCTACAACGTCTTAGGCTTTCTGCCCTAAGCAAACGTCTTATCCACTATCAGAAGCCAAAGGCGGGAAAGGTCCTATAAAAGCAAACCAACCAAGACAAAGAAGGGGATCCGGAATAAAAACAACTCATATCCTAAAGCAAGTTCATACACATTGCTCTTCGGTCCATACTGTGAGACACTCTTAACTCACCATCTAAATTATAATCTCAGTGAGATATGGTCCAAACTGACTTTGAGCGTCGGAGAGTTTTTTCTTGGGGCCAACCCTCCGGGACCTCTGACCTGTGCTTTCTTATGCAGGATATTTAGAGGTTATTCCAGCCATAATTTTCAATCCAGTTAGCAAATCTTCAGTTAACTGACGGAGCTAATTTGAGGTCGTCTACACCCTGGTGAAGATCCGGCTTCATCATTTGGCGCTAGAAGGAGGGCCCCTTAGTCCCTTAACCCAGAAAACAGTTACTCAGATCTTTTCTAGTTACCTTAGCAAGCTATCGAGAGAAAGATGGATAAAAGAGATGGAGAGGGTCCAAGCGAGCTACGACATCTAAGAGGAGCCAAAGGTCTTCTCAACAGCAAACTGAACAGTGCTCTACAGAGCCGGGAGAATCCTCAACTCCCACCATTGCCTTCACCTATAAAGAGCATATTCGAGCCATACGCTATGTGGCTCAAAATCCAGGTGTGTTTCGAGCTGTAGTGAGGGAGAATAAAAGAGAATGCCTCTGCAGCAAAGGTCCAGTGGGTCTCATTCCAGTAACTCTCACCCACTGGAACACCTGAAGTACTCTCCCACTCGACCTGGTTATTACCCCAGGCGTCAGGCCGAGTTTATGGCCGAGGAGAGGCGGCCAGAACAAAAGTCTAGTCACCAGAGCTTAAAATATACTCAGAAAGCCTGCTTGTCATTCAAACATGGCAGAAAAGTTGACAATAAAGGCAAAGCACCGTTGCAGGAAAGGTGCTCTGTCAAGATTCGGTTAGGAGGCCGAGGAAGGGAAAAGAACTCTTTACTGGCTTCAAAATCCCGTATCCTTTCCTACATGAGGAAAAAACTCTGGCAAAGGAACCCCAAGCCTCTTGCTAGACCAATCCACAAAAGAAATCACCGACTGTACTGCCTTTATCATCATGATATTGGAGATGATACAGAAGATTGTAGGCAGCTCAGGCAAGAGATTGGACGTCTTATCGAGCTGGGTCACCTACAACGTTTCTATAATCCGAGGTCTAGGCTCCACAACAGGCTAGACTTTGGTAAACCCCCTTCGGATGAGAGTTGTAAACCTGGGTCTCATCATGGGTTGCCAAGTGATGAGGATTCAGATCCTAATGAAAGGGGTTACGGGTTCCTGAGCATATAAGGCTGACGTAACAGCAAAGTCCCTGATTCAATCGAATCAGGGTTTATTTCTTTTTGTGCTCATCCGGTATCTTTTGGCTCAGCCTTATATATCGAAGGATCAATTTCTTATATTCAGCTGAGTATTCTTATTTGGCATTCAGCCAGGGAAGTTAAGTCACCATATGGTGCATGATGCAATAATATATGCGTACCTATAACCCACAACGAAAGTGGGGGCATACCTCAGGAGGTCTGAGAGGTTGAGCAGGTCTCAACAAAATGGGACAGGTTTCCCGATATCTTCACCTCAGCAAGTCTGAGAGGTTGAGCAGGTCTCAACAAAATGGGACATGTTTCCCGATATTCTACCTCAGCAGGTCTGAGAGGTTGAGCAGGGTCTCAACAAATGGGACAGGTTTCCCGATATTCTATCTCAGCAGGTCTGAGAGGTTGAGCAGGTCTCAATAAGATGGGATATGTTTCCCGATATTTTACCTCAGCAGGACTGAGAGGTTGAGCAGGTCCCAACAATAGGATAAGTTCTCCTATATTTCACCTCAGCCGGACTGAGATGTTGAGCAGGTCTCAACAATTGAGAAAAGTTCACCAAAGCCTCACCTTAGCAGGTCTGAGGGGTTGAGCGAGACTCAACATTTGGAACAAGTTTCTGTTAGGAAATCTAACGAGATCACTGCAAAACGCGCAGCGGAAAAACAACAACGATCTCCGATTCCTACCAAGGATCCATGTTGTTCGTTTAATTCGACAACAGAAATCAAAAATTACCTCCGTAGATTCGAAATCTGCAGATGAAAGAGGTGCGAAAATACGACCACCCTCTGTCGGTATCCACACGAACGCTTCCGCCCGGAGTGCTAGCTCTTCAAACGGCGCGGCTGAAGAACTCGCTTTTCACAAAAACGGCTCTAGGGTTTCTCTTTGATGATTCTGTATTTTGGTGTGTGTAGTGTATACGAGATACACAAATATATATACACATACGTAGACATCAAAATCCGAGTCATAATCGGATTAGTTGATGCCAATCAAAATCCATATCAGATACGGATTGTAACAGGATATTCAAAATCCATATCAGATACGGATTCTCTCGTTATTATCCGATAATGCATATATATATAATCACCAAAAACGAAAATAATAATAATAATAATTAATATCCAATATTAATATTATTAATATTAAAAACGATAATAATAATAATAATAATAATTAATATCCAATATTAATATTATTAATATTATTAATCTCAGCCATACGCATTCTTGTGTGTGACCCGATAGGCCCATATTAATTGGCAGTTGATTAAATCTCTATTAAACCAACAAGTCGTAATTGGCCTCTAGCAAGGCATTACAACTACCCCAATTAATACGAGTAAAGTCCAACTAGCCTCATAATAGTACATGCATTAATCCCTTGTCACACGATATCTAGTTTGAACATAAGTCATGGTCAGCGTCATACTTATATAGTTCAAACATATGATTACTCGCTCTCTAAGTAGACTGATAAAACAAATGATATAATCACACTATCAATCATTTGAGCCCGGCCATGCACTTTCACAGTCTCACTAATCGAGTGGCCCCAAAGATATCTCTCTCAAAAGAGAGGGACAAATTCTATCTTGATTGGTTCATATCCTTCTACATAATTTCTATCACATTCAATCCATAACTTTATTATTATCCAGTTACGGATAACGTTTTATCATGTCAAAATATAATAGTCCTTATGTTGGAAACTATGACAATCTCAAGTCAAAGGATTAAAAACATGACTATCATGAGATTTACTTATGACGCTAATCCATGTAGCAATCTCATGAGGGTCTATCCAATACACTGTTCTCTAACAAGTATCTATGAGATTGATTCGTATCACCATACACATAATCATCTCATGATATCAAATCAATACTCATACTGATTATAAATTAATTTTATCTCCATAACAATAATGAATCAGGGACATATATCAAAATTGGTAACATACTAACCAACAATAATGATAATAAAACCTCTTTTATTAATAATAAATGCATAACATAAAATACCAAATCATGGCCTAGGGCACATACACTAACAATCTCCACTTGCACTAGGCCTACAAATATCTGAGACCCATAGATCTAGTGTGCTGATCATGCTGACCCGTGAGAGAGGCTTAGTCAATGGATCCGCTATGTTATCGTTGTGTCAACTTTGGCATATCTTGACATCTCCTCTATCGATGATGTCTCGAATGAGCATGGTAGCGTCTGACGTAATATGTTTAGATCTCTGATGAGGACCTAGGCTCTTTTGCTTGTGCTATTGGCACCATTGTTGTCACAATAAATGTCCACAGGATTTGCACTGCTAGGTACTACTCCTAGCTCAGTATGATGAACTTCTTCAACCAAACTGCTTCTTTAGCTGCATCTGATGCTTGCTATATACTCAGCCTCTGTTGTAGAATCAGCCACAGTGCTTTGTTTTGAACTCTTCCAACTAACAGCTCCACCATTCAATGTGAATACAAACCGGACTGCGATCTAAAATCATCTATGTCGGTTTGGAAGCTAGATCTGTGTAACCATTTACAACTAACTCGTCATCCAAACCTCCATAAACCAGAATAATCTTTAGTCCTTCTGAGGTACTTAAGAATATTCTGGACAGCTGTCCAGTGACCTTCACCAGGGTCAGCTTGGATATCTACTTGTTGTGCTCAATGGATATGAGACATCTGGTCCTAGTACATAACATGGCATACATGATCGATCCTATAGCAGAAGCATAAGGAATTTTATTCATTCGATTCTCGCTCATCAGATGTCTGAGGACATTGCTTCTTGCTGAGATGAATTCCATGAGACATAGGCAGGAATCCTTTCTTGGACTCTTGCATGTTGAACCTTTTCAACATTTTATCTATGTATGTACTCTGACTCAAGCCTATTATCCTTTTAGATCTATCTCTATAGATCTTGATACCAAGGATATAGGTAGCCTCACCCAAGTCCTTCATTGAAAATGAATTCCCTAACCAAGCCTTAACCTTTTGCAAGGTAGGGATATCATTCCCAATAAGCATATGTCATCCACATATAAGACCAGAAACACTACTGCACTCCCACTGACCATCTTGTAAACACAAGGTTCATCTTCATTCTTGATGAAACCAAAGTTCTTAACTGTTTCATCAAAACGAAGATTCCAGCTTCGAGATGCTTGCTTCAATCCATAGATGGACCCTTTGAAGCTTGCAAACTTTCTTTGAATTCTCAGGATTTACAAAACCCTCAGGTTGTGTCATGTACACATCCTCGAGTAAATTTCCATTAAGGAAAGCAGTTTGGACATCCATTTGCCATATCTCATAATCATAGTATGCTGCAATGGCAAGGAGAATTCGAATAGACTTAAGCATAGCTACTGGTGAAAAGGTTTCATCATAGTCTATACCATGAGTTTGCTTGATGAACCTTTAGCCACAAGCCTTGCTTTGTAGGTTTGCACATTTCCCATCCATGTCAGTTTTCTTCTTGAAAACCCATTTGCAACCAATAGTCTTAATACCCTCTGGAGGATCAATTAAAGACCAAACTTGGTTATCAAACATGGATTGCATCTCAGAATTCATGGCTCCAAGCCATTATCTGAATCTGGACCTGACACAGCTCCTGATAGGTAGTAGGCTCATCTTGATCTATGAGCATAACTTGACTATCATCAGTCACAAGAAATCCGTATCTCTCTGGCTGACGATGTATCCTATCAGATCTGCGTTGGACTTGTGTTACATTCTCAGGTTCCACAACTGTTTGTGGTTCTGAAATCGTCTCTAAAGACGGTTCAACGATATCTTGTGGAACTTGAGTTTCCTCAAGTTGTACTATACTCCCACTTGTTCTCTTGGAGAGGAACTCCTTTTCCAAAAAGACTCCATTTCGAGCAACCAAACACTTTGTTCTCTGAGGGAATATAGAATAGTACCCTTTAGTTTCTTTAGGCTACCCCACCAAAATACATTTGATAGATTTTGGAGCTAGCTTATCTGACATTCATCTTTTCACATAAGCTTCACAACCCCAAATCTTAAGAAAGACAAACTGGGTCTCTACAGTCCACATCTCATATGGTGTCTTTTCAACCGCTTTAGATGGTACACGGTTCAAAATGAATGCAGCTGTCTCCAAGGCATAACCCCAAAAGGATAAAGGAAGATCTACTTGACCCATCATAGATCGAACCATATCCAATAAAGTCCGATTCTCCTTTCAGAAACACCATTCCATTGTGGAGTTCCTGGAGGAGTCAACTGTTGAAACGATTCCACAATTTCTTAGATGTTGGTCAAATTCTTGGCTCAAATATTCACCACCTCGATCTGATCGAAGGGTTTTAATTGTCTTACCAAGTTGATTTTTGTACTTCATTTTGAAAAGTTCTAAACATTTCAAAAGACTCATGTTTATGTTTCATTAGGTAGACATAGCCATACCTACTGAAATCATCAGTAAAAGTAATGAAATACTGAAATCCTCCCCTGGCACCTAATGCTGATTGGGCCGCATACATCTGTATGTACCAAGCCCAATAAGTCATTAGCCCTTTCACTATGTCCAGTAAAAGGAGTCTTTTTCATCTTTCCAAGCAAACAAGACTCGCAATTTCAAATGATTCAAAATCAAAATGAATCTAATAATCCATCTTGATGGAGTTTAGATACGCGCTTCTCATTTATATGGCTAAGGCGACAATGCCATAAATATGAAGGGTTTAGTTCATTTGGCTTAGTTCTCTTTGAAGATATGTTATAAATATTACCGTCATTGGAATCATCAAGGTTAAGGACATAAATGCCATTATAACTACTTGCAATACAATAAAGCAAGTCATTTTTATCAAAAATAGAACACTTCTTATTTTTAATTAAAAATGAATAACCTTCATCATCCAAAACAGACACTGAAATAAGATTCCTACTCATAGTAGGAACATAAAAGCAATTGTTTAAAACTAACAAAAGCCCATTGGGCAAGACAAGCTCATAGGTCCCTACAGCTATAGCAGCAACTCTTGCTCTATTGCCAACACGTAGGTCCACCTCGCCCTTTCTTCAGCATCCTACTCTTTTTGAGCCCCTGCATATTTGTACAAATATGGGATCCACATCCAGTATCTAATACCCAGGAAGAAGAAAGTAGATAAATTAATTTCTATAACAAAAATACCTGAAGATGTAGTCGTACTACCCTTCAGCTTCTTCAACTCCTCCAAATAAACATCACAATTTCTTTCCAATGCCCAGGCTTGTTGCAATGGAAACAGTTCCTTCCTTAGGAACCTTTGCCTTGGGACCATGGTTTCGGTTTAGCTTGACCCTTTGCCCCTTTTGCACCTTTGTCACTTTTAGCCTTACCCTTGCCTTTAGCTTTCCTTTTCATTAGCTTAGTATTGACACTCAATACATGGGTAGGCTTCTTGATATTCCCCTCAGCAGTTTTGAGCATACCATGTAGCTCAGGAATGGACTTTTCCATATTTTCATATTGTAGTTCATTACGAACTGAGAAAAACTGCTAGGCAAAGAGTGTAGGATCAAAATCCGTAGCGAGTTCCAAACTCAGGGGGATATCCGAGTCTTGCAAGGTGATCTATATAGCCTTTCATTTTTAAAACATGAGCGCTAACAGATTCACCTTCAGACATCTTACAGTCAAAAAGTGCAACGGGCGGTGTCGAACCTATCCTGCCTAGCCTGTTGTTGGAAAGCTTGTTTGAGATGCACACTCATCTCATAAGCTTCTAAGTGTTTCCAGGTCTTCTGAAGTCTGAACACATAGTTGCCAACATAAGACCATCCTATGTCGTTTGAATCTTCCACATGCTTCTTACTACTTGTTCTTAAAAGCAGCAGAAGCATCAGCAGGAGGGGTTCAGGGACAGGGTCATCGAGCCCGTAGGACTTCTTTCTTGTTTTGAGAACAATTCTCAAGTTTCGAAACCAGTCAACAAAATTAGTCCCACATTCTTTTCAGTTTTTCCTTCTCAAGGATAGATAGCAGCGATAAGGTGGAATTGTTTATTAGCGGCCATTTATGATCTACAAAACATGCAACGTAACCACTTTATTAATAATGAGGTTAAAATTTATAAAACTCTCACTAAAACATAACCCTCAAAAGAAATATTTTAGGAGCTAAGATCCATATTTGACTTAATTCTAACTCAGCTTTGGCATGACGCTTAAAATTAAATTTACTTTAGGTAGGTAAACTCTTTACCAATTTACTCTCAGGTAACTCTTAGAATTTATGGAATAATTGACATCATCTATCATGTATGTTAGATTCAATCTACTGCCTTGCGCCCAAAACCGTTTTGATAGCCCAATTAAGTCTAACCAATTTTAAACATATGAGTAAGCACTATTACTCATCCTACTGTAGCTAGGAATGTTTAAAGCACATTGCTTTGGCAATACCTACTTTAATCAATCCCAGTTTTAATAGGTGTTTAAGACATGGATGGCATAAGACTTAAATTATTAATGAGGGTTCAACTTAGTTTTATGTCTTGCATTGCATATCATTATATCGTAGCATCCTATATGCATATATAATATATCATCCACTGCATCTCATACAAAATGATAATATGTAAACGTGACATAGCATGGCCAAACTAAATATGATCTTCATGAGACCAAATGAAGATCATAAAGGAAACCCTATGTGAAAGACTTCCTATTACAACATTTGCAATGATACATATCTTCTTGTCTTGAGCTCGTGCCTCCATCTCCATGGAATCCACTCGTCCTTGGTATGTGTCGCCATCACCATTTTGTAGCTTGATTCTTCATTTATTACAATAATAAAGAAAAACCTAACTAATTGTATAATAAAATACAACAAAAACTACAGCGGCACGCAGGCCATAATAACCCAAAACAAAATATGACTAAGTCAATCACATAGGTCCTGAGGCCATGCTATGCACCATGCAAAGACATCAACAATTATAATATATCTTACATAAACATAATTATAATAAATAAATATGATATTACATCTTAATGTCACGGTAAACGAACTATAGGGTGTACGCATACGGCGGGTCCCGCTACGTGTAGCCCTTATGGAAGACCAAACGAAACATCAATCAGATTAAAAATTTTCTTTTCGATCCCTAACACAGACGCGTCAATCATATTAACGATCTTACTGTTTTAACTACGTGTAAAGCCCTTATAGGAAGCACCGATCGAACCGAGAGTTATCATTCAAAACCCAAAACAGAATCATCAATCGAATTGAAAATCTGTGTTCGAAATCCGAAACAGAATCCATCTGCCATTCGAAATCCGAAAACCGAATCATCAATCGAATGATAATCTGTCTGTTTTGAATATGCATAAACTCCTACAGAATCATTATCGGTTGTTCATATCGATATAAAGCATAATCGTTTTGATCATCACATGAAAAACGAAAACTTTAAATCACATATAACAATCTCGAATCATAAGTCTCATGAAAACGAATTGAAAACATCAATCCGCTCTCACCAGAGGAGAATTCGAATAGGGTTCTACCTAGCGTATGTTTATATCTAATATAACGAATCAGTTTGATCATCACATGACGAACGAAAACCGCCGTATACAAATCATCTCATGAAAAACGATTTGAAAACACCATTCTTCGCTCATCATATGAAATCCGAGGTGTGGGTTTTTGTAACATATATGCCATACGAAAATCAGTAAAACATCTAATCACATAAGCATGATATAATCGATTTAAACGAAATCAACAGTGCTCTGATACCACTGTTAGGAAATCTAACGAGATCACTGCAAAACAGCGCAGCGGAAAAAACACAACGATCGCCGATTTCCTACCAAGGATCCATGTTGTTACGTTTAATCGTACAAACAAATCAAAAATTAACCTCCGTAGATTCGAAATCTCGCAAGATGAAGAGGTCGAAAATACGACCACCCTCTGTCGGTATCCACACGAACGCTTCCGCCCGGAGTGCTAGCTCTTCAAACGGCGCGGCTGAAGAACTCGTTTTCACAAAAACGGCTCTAGGGTTTCTCTTGATGATTCTGTTTTTGTGTGTGTGTGTATACGAGATACACAAATATATACACATACGTAGACATCAAAATCCGAGTCTAATCGGATTAGTGATGCCAATCAAAATCCATATCAGATACGGATTCTACAGGATATTCAAAATCCATATCAGATATGGATTCTCTCGTTATTATCCGATAATGCAGTATATATAATCACCAAAAAACGAAAATAATAATAATAATAATTAATATCCAATATTAATATTATTAATATTAAAAACGATAATAATAATAATAATTAATATCCAATATTAATATTATTAATATTATTAATCTCAGCCATACGCATTCTTGTGTGTGACCCGATAGGCCCATATTAATTGGCAGTTGATTAAATCTCTATTAAACCAACAAGTCGTAATTGGCCTCTAGCAAGGCATTACAACTACCCAATTAATACGAGTAAAGTCCAACTAGCCTAATATAGTACATGCATTAATCCCTTTGTCACACGATATCTAGTTTGAACATAAGTCCATGGTCAGCGTCATACTTATATAGTTTCAAACATATGATTACTCGATCTCTAAGTAGACTGATAAAACAAATGATATTGATCACACTATCAATTCATTTGAGCACGGCCATGCATTTCACAGTCTCACTAATCGAGGGGCCCAAAGATATCTCTCTCTAAAAGAGAGGGACAAATTCTATCTTGATTGTTCAATATCCTCTACATAATTTCTATCACATTCAATCATACCTTTATTATTATCCAGTTATGGGATAACGTTTGATCATGTCAAAATATAATAGTCCTTATGTTGGAAACTATGACAATCTCAAGTCAAAGGATTAAAACATGACTATCATGAGATTTACTTATGACGCTAATCCATGTAGCAATCTCATGATGGGTCTATCCAATACACTGTTCTCTAACAAGTATCTATGAGATTGATTCGTATCACCATACACATAATCATCTCATGATTATCAAATCAATACTCATACTGATTATAAATTATTTTATCTCCATAACAATAATGAATCAGGGACATATATCAAAATTGTGTAACATACTAACCAACAATAATGATAATAAAACCTCTTTTATTAATAATAATACATAACATAAATATCCAAATCATGGCCTAGGGCACATACACTAACAGTTTCCTCATATTTTTAATTAGCAGGGCTGAAAAGGTCCAGCGGGACATAACGTCGGGGTATAGGAATCCCTATATCTTAAAGCACGGCAGAGTTGCAGTTCATTTAAAAGACTTAACATTTTTTAGTGCCAAGAATAGAGGCTGAAGCCTACACTTGGGCAAAAAGCCAACGAAGAAGAGATTGAAAAACTCTTTGGTCAAAGCTGAAGACAATATTTACATAAAGCAAATGGAGATAGAACCTCGCAGAGCCGAAGACGAATACTTGCAAGCTATAGAGCAAGAAAAGTTTCAAGTCAGAAGACAGATGCGTCAACTATGGAAATGAGTAAAGCTTCACATACAGAAAGCAAATCCAAGAAAATTGAAATAAGCTGAAGAACACAAGTTGAAGAAAAGTGGATTCTCATTAAAAGAGTATCTATTACAACTACAACAATTTACAGAAAAAATCCTATTCTACTTTACAACATCCTCATCCTCCCTGAGATCAGCCACACTTTGAAATTGAGCAATCTGGTTTTCAAGCAAATTGCCAGCCTCGGGGTTATAAAGTTCAGCTATCTGAGGATGACTCTTGTCCAGGCTTGGGCAGACCTCAGAACAAGATTTGTCTGCCCTCGCAGTTCAGCTCAGCCACACAAAATCTGGGGGCAAATGATAAACCATAATTAAATCGTCTGTTAGTCAACAACAGTCAACGGTCAACTCCCGTAATACGGCACTCAAGTGTTGCAGCTCAGAAGTACAGCGTCCAAGCATGGATGTTCAGCCTTGGCTGCACTTCAGCAGGGCAGTATGACACTTATTATATAACCAAAGGATATGTCAAGGCTTGCACCTCGGCACCAACTTCAGTTCCTACACAAGTGCCGCACTTCGAACCACTTCAGTCGGACCCAATTCTGTACTTCGGTAAGGCTTGGTTATGCACTTCAGTAAAGAAACCAAGCACGGCATTACCTCGTGGGACCCTTAGACAGAGGTGCAATTCGAATATAGTGACTACATCTGGTTATTCTTTCTGAACACGCCAAGGTCACAACAGCCGGCCTATTGGTCACATCAGCCAGGCCAGCCTATTAGTCACATCAGTCAGGCTAGTGATCACATCAGCAGACCTACAACGTCTTAGGCTTTCTGCCCTAAGCAAACATCTTATCCACTATCAGAAGCCAAAGGCGGGAAAGGTCTATAAACCAAACCAACCAAGACAAAGATGGGATCCAGAATAAAAACACTGAGATCCTAAAGCAAGTTCATACAATTGCTCTTCGGCCCATACTGTAAGATACTCTTAACTTACCAACTGAATTATAATCTCAGTGAGATGTGGTCCAAACTGATTGAGCATCGGAGGGTTTTCACGGGGCCAATCCCCCGGGACCTCTGACCTGTGCTTTCTTGTGCAGGATATTTTAGAGGTTATTCCAACCACAATTTTCAATCTAGTTGGCAACTCTTCAAGTTAATGACGGATCTAATTTGAGGTCGTCTAGACCTTTGGTGAAGATCCGACTTCATGAGTGACGATTACACTATACTCATAATGACACTTAGACATGTTTCTATATTTATATTAATATCTCTAGCAGAGTCTACGTCTTCCGCGCCTACCCCCAACCCATCCCATCTCAAACCCAAAACTTTCTTCTTAACAAAAAAGTGGTATCAATAACATATTTTTCCATATCCAGTATGCAAGACCCGCATGTATAAACACCTACTGTGTGCTTTCCATAAAATGTTTTCGTTTATGATGTGCCTTTTATAAAATATTATCAACAACAACATTATCACATTGACTTAGAGGCTTCCGCTATAAACATTATCACTTGCTTAGAGGTTCCCGCCTATAGCAGGATATGGAGGGTCGGATGTACGCAACTATACCCATGTGTTAGAAACACACATAGTTGTTTAGAGAAAAAAATGTTATCGTTAGAGAAAAAAATAGTGCCCTAAAAAATAGAAGGGGAAATGTGCCTTTTATTGTTCAATTCAAATATCACAACACCCGAAGTGATTTACCATCACTCATCACTCTATCCGGGAGTCTCTAACATGCTAAATGACCATAAAGAAAAATAACTGAACATAAATCCAAAACAACAAATTAGTGGTAGTTCGTAAATATGCCGAGATTAGTCAAGATGCGTTAAAAGTCGGCTGCACAGTGTTTCCCTCTTCCTGCTTTATCCATTCGTGCTGAATAAGTGCTATAATATGTTAACAAAATAAATAAATAAATATTTATATATGTAAGGTTAGTACTAAGCAAAATCAATGAAAAAGTATCATCTTCATCATCAATATTTTGTATGCATCTCTTCCTCAAGCTTTCATTACCCTTCTTTGTTTTGCAGCTTGATGTTTCTGGCCACACTGATCATAACTGGTAAGCTACCTTTTGGATTATTTCTTCATTTGAGTGGAAACAGAGTAAATAGAATTGATAAATTAGATTTTCTAATGGAGAACGGATCTTGGAGCAAGTGGCAAGGTTGTTGCTTTATGATTTTGAAGTCACGTGTTCGAGCCTTGGAAACAAGCCTCTTGCACAAAGTGTAGAGTAAAGTTGCGTACATTAGATCATGAAGCCATCCGGCGCCTCCCCGAAATCTACGCAAACGCAAGAGCTCAATGCACCAAGAATACCCTTTATTCATACTTGAATGAAAATATACATGAGTATTTACAGACTTATAGTATCCTGAGAATCTACTTTAAAAATCTACAATATCTTGTTACAATGAAAGTCTATTTTAGCAACAAGATTTTCATCTTGGGGTGGATAGTTCAATTGGAAGTTTATTATTAACCTTGGCATCACAATGAAAGTTCTATTTAAGGATGGGACAATGGTCTGATGCATGCTGTTCCCTTATGTTCTATTAGTAAGCTTCATTGGCTAATTTTGTATTTTGACCCTTCTTCAGCACAAGGCTCTCCTGGCCACTCCGAAGTGTTTCTCAGGTGTCGTTTGGTTGGGAGAAATGAGAATGAGGGAATGAGTTTGGAGGAATCTAAACTCATTCCGGCTGTTTGCTTGGGGTAAATGGGAGAATGTATTTCATTTTGATATCTAACTATTTGGTAATGGATATCGTTTTTTGATATACTAGGCCCCTTATCTATCAAAATGTGGGAATGGGAGCCGCCGGTCAACGCCGGTCAACGATGCCGGCCGCCGGCCGCCCGGTCCGCCATCGCCGGCGACCACTATTCCGACCGGTCACTATTCTCATTCCCACTTTAATACCAAACAACTATCACTTTTAACCCCAAACTCATATCCTTCAAACTCATTCCCTATCATACCCATTCCGATTCTAATTCCGATTCTCAAATGCCAACCAAAACGCCACCTCAATTGCTCTTTAATATTAGGCTGTGCCTAATGGTCAGCTCAATGTATAGTGAGCAATTGGTCATACTATTGCCCATTAGAATGGCTACCTATTTTGTATAGTTTGACGACTAATGAAATTTGACTTTGAAAAAGGACAAGATTTTCAACCAATAGAACATTTCTCTCACATAACCCATGCATGACGCCGTATTTTGTGTTTATGAAGGTAATCAAGTCAACGATCAGCACCCATGCAAATTTTAAGCCTTTGTTCCCATGTGAGGGGTAATGGTGTTAAGCGAACCGAACATTTCACAAATTGTTCGAGTTTGATTCGTATTCGATTTGAGTTCGTTCGTTAATTTTATTTAAACGAGCCAAATTCGAACACCTATTTGGGTTTGTTTAGTAAAACAAGCTAAATTGTTCGCGAACTATTCGGCTCGTTTAAACAGTTATACTGTTATCGAGCTGAACTCGAACCAATTTTAAAGTTCGTTACTATAAATGAACCGAACCGAACAGTTCATTTAGCTAAATAAATCTAAATTCGAAAATCTAGTATTTGACTCGGCTCGGTTCGTTAACTCCTCTAGTGAGGGGCGGTTCCATCTTTCCCATTTATGCCAGTCTTATAAGGTCATCCGCAAGGGATTGGGATCTACTCACCTCAACTTTCCTCACCCCCTTTGTGATCACGCGACACGTGGCACCAAGGGAGGGTGGTGAGGCTAGATGAGGGCTCATCTAGCCTCACCACCCCTCTTGCTGTCACGTGTGCGCGGTCACGCGTCACCGCACCCCGTTACGGTGAGGTGATCTTATCCCATCCGCAAGAGTCCCTCTTGACATATATTCGTACACAAGAATCATCTCCTGACTTTCATCACAATAGCCTAAAAGAGATACGAGTTTAGCGTGCCGGACCTTGGAAATAGTAACAATATCTCTCCAAAACTCGCGTGCCTCTTGCTTGGAGTCGCTTTATGGCAATAAACTCTTGGACTTCCATGAATAAACTCTTTGTACACTTCTCCAAATTCTCCCTTACCAATAAGACACCCTTCATTGAAGTTTTGGGTTGCAGACAATATTCTGCAAGAGAAAAATAGCGGCAATATGGTTCGTTTGAGGCCGATTGCACACATTCTAAGCACGAATGCTTGTATTCACAAATTTGTCTATGTTAGGATTAATTCGAGATACATGTAATGCACAACACGTTGATAAAGTTTATACGAATTAATCATAAGGTTGATGTTATGTATGATAATATTATATGTCACATATATCACGTAACAATATTAATTATTACTACACATCCACATGTTAAGTGATCATCGGATATATTCGTGGATGTATAGTACGGTCTAAATGAGAACCACGAATATGTAGAAAGTCATATGATCAGAGACCGCGATGGATGGACTCAAAGTGCAACGACCATAAAGTATACCACGTCTGGTCCCGATGGACGACAACCCACATGTGGCTAGTAGATAATTTTTGATACATAATAATTAAATATTAAATAATATTAATATTAAATATTAGATAATAATATTTATTATGTAAATATTAAATAATATTTAATAATGGATCAAGATAACTTGATGATAATATCAAGTATATCCCCAGGTATCTGGGATAAGAAATCTCTATCCATAAACGAAGGATGTTTGATTTCAGACAAAACTCTGAACCCTAAACCTACTCACGATTCTTACTTTCTCCCTCTATATAAATGAGAAGGTCTTCACCTCCTCACTGCAGTAAGAAAACCAGGCCAAGCAGTGGCTGTGTCAACCGATTTTCTATAAAGCCCATACTGTCTAGCATCTCCATCGGGTAAATCAATGAATTGTTAAATCCGTTCAAAGGATGCATGAGTGAATTGTTTGACTCCATCGGGTAAATCAATGAATTGTTAAATCCGTTCAAAGGATGCATCAGTGAATTGTTAAATCCGTTTCAAAGGGTGCATCGGAATGCCGTGAATCCTTGGATCACGCCCATATTCATAGCCAGATTCATCATCAACCAGAGCAAGTACATCGTGATCAGATTAACATCAGCAATGGAGCAATGTACAATTCCTGCATTTTGTTACTTTATCTATTGATTCGATTAAACGTTCCTATTCAAGGATTTCTTAAATAAATCCAACAGTCTCAACATGTAACCAGTGGATTTCAATATGCCAAATGGACCGTCAAAGCAGTTATCATGGGGTACGACTGGCCAAAAGCCCAACTTGAAGTCCCAAAACCAGGAAGTACATTTCGAACAAGGAGGAGTTCGGCTTGGAGGAGTGTCGTCAGAGTTGCTCAACTTGAAGATCTCTAATCCCTTTACTTGTTCAATCATCAACTCATCAGCTGTTTTTAATGAGATAAGAATATCACGTTTGCCCTCGGCTCTGTCTCCTTTCATCATTACAGCATAGTCTCTATACACTGGGATTCGATTACCGTTAGTCCGTCGAATCACACTAGCTTGAGTCTCAGCAATAAGGTTTTGTATAACAATATTGAAGTCCTTTCGGCTGTGTTCTGCACTATTGACTCCAAGGTGACACCCACGAAGTCTCACCAAGTAACCAAAGCCTAAAGACACTGCTATTTTCCAGGTGAAATATGTCCCCCTCTGTTTGGACTTTTCTTGATGTTTGGTAAATCTGTGGCGGGGCAATAAACAGTGACAATGTAATACTCCATCCTGCTTATCGGATGTACACAACCATATTCATGTGTTAGAAACGCACGGATGTTGTTTTCCGATGACTCATAATGAAAATTACGTCAAACTGACTCCTACCTCACAATAAAATGGTACCCTTGTACAAGTCCATAATTTAGGAGGTAATCAGAATCCTCATTCACCTGCGAAATATACCTGTATCTTCTGCAGGAGAGATCGATCTCCCGTCAATGTTCAATCTTTGAATCAATTCCAGGGCAGTGCTATTATCCACGTAATTTAAGAGATCACTATGAGGGCACCTAGATTATCATCAGAGGTATAATAAAGGGTGTTAGGCATCGACATGATTTCAATCACATTGACGAATGCATGACTTGTTACTCTTACTGGTCTTTTGAGAAGCAAAGGATGCAATTTGCAAGTTCCCACTTTCGTTTATACTCAAACAGAATTCCTTGACTACATATCTCACGCCTAAAGAATCAGCAACAACTGACACACCTGGAGTTTCCTAAAAGGGTACAAATTCGCTTTCAAATGAAAAGATCACAATTTTTTTCCCCAAATGGAGCTGGATATAAGTGGAAGCGAATGAATTTTTGACCAAGGTTGACTCGAAAAATGTAGGAAAAGGAGGCGGAAGATACTCCATCCGTGGTAACGGAATTTGGTCAGCAGCAAGTGTTGGGAAAACAAAGCATTGGGAAAAAAACAAATGTACTTTCAAAAAGTGTCCAAATTTATATAAAAATATATAAAAAGGTTGATTGTATTATGAAATGAAACTTAGTTTGAATCAGTTTTGATCATATCTTGAATTCAGTCTGTCAACCTACTCTGAATTCTGAAGTCACCAAACGTTCGATGAATTTCACTAAACGTTCGGTGACAAAGTTTCGTTAGAATATGAGGCGAACGTTCCACCGAATTTCGGTAAAATGTACCGAATGTTCGGTGACAGAGTTTGGTGATGAGTTCTGAGTTTGTGACGTTTAAAAATTTCAAATTCAGCGTTTAACAAAAGTTACCGAATGTTTGGTCGGTGCAAACATCATAATTTCTTGCTGTCTTTTGATGAAATAATGTAACTTTTGCAACTTAAGACAACTACTTTCAATCTTAAACAGTTATATACTAATTTTGGAAGTTAAATTCTGAAGATATGTGAAATTAACTTTTTTCTTCTGAGTCGAAGTCCATAATATAAACACAAGAATTAAAAGGTTTTGAAAATAATGTCCTTGAAAAATACTTTGAAAATGTTTTGAAGAGACTCTTGTAAAAATTTGCAATGGTTTTCCTCTTATCTTCTTCCTCTAGTATTAAACACTTCAAATAGACAATTTCAATCTTATTCTCATGCAACAAACAGAAAGAAGAAGCCACTATATCATCGGAGGCGTTTGTCTCTTAGTCTACTTTGCTCAATGGTGGATACGATTTTGCTTTAAATATAGTTTCATTTGTTACGTCTTGGCTATTTCTCTCTTCTTTGTTACATATTCTTTATGTTTGGTTGTTATACATTTGTTATTCTCTCTTACAATCTTGTGTATTTCCAAAGAGAACTTGAGAATTACTTATTTGATGTCTATTTCTGTTTTTCTTGTACTTCTAGTTTGTGTCATTAGTTTCATCGTTGGTTTATCATCTTCCATGACTCTAAGACTAAATTTTCAACAATCTTAAAGCATAATTGTTGTGGAGGATGATATTACTCGAAATGTGGAAATTCATGCAGGAAAAATAGATGAAAAAGAAAGTTTTTATTATGGGTGAATATGATAATCAGAAGAAGAAGAACAAAAAGAAAAGAAGAGCAAAGATGACTAATTTGTTGTCATTCCCTTGACATTCTCCATCTCCATTTTGTCAAATTGTGAGGATTGAATCTTCAATAAAACATCATAATTCTACAAATGGATCAACATGGTATCACTCACATTTCTTCCGGCCCATGGAGGTTGATGTTTTCTTGAAATGTTGAACAAAAGTTTACAATGAACAGATTCTTAAAAGAACTAAAGAGGTTGATAGACATGTAAAAAGTGCGTGGATGAAGGATTAAAGTGGATTCAACAATTCTAGGCAACGCATGAAGAGAAAAAATCGATGAGAACATCAACATTGTTACGCCTCAAAAAATTTTGCAACTACTTGTGTCAAGAAGCAGTGCAGAGGCAGAGCTGAGGGCACTCGCACTAGGAATCTGTGAATGTATTTGGACCAGAAGAGTTCTTGAAGATCTTCATATAGAGGCATGACTACCCATTAAAGTTTTTTGCAACACTATCTCTACTATAAGTATGGCAGAGAATCAAGTTCAGCATGACAAGTCAAAGCATGCAGAAATAGACAGACATTTTATCCGTGAGAAGATAGAAAGAAATGAGATAAGCTTAGTACACATCTCCACCAAAGATCAAATTGCAGACATCCTCATGAAGCCAATTTCAACAAATGTTTTTCAGTACTTAATATCCAAGATTGATTGTATGAATATATACAACTAAGCTTGAGGGTGAGTGTAGAAACAAACCTAACCAAGGTGTGCTGAGCTCAGTCCATGTGTGCCGACCTAAACAAAGTAATGGCCGAGTAGGAAATAAGACAACTGGCCAAAGTTAGTCAGCGAGCTAAGCTGACCTGGATGTGTGGATGGCTGAGCTGAGGGAAGAATGGACAGAGAAAAGCTGTGCTGAACTAAAGAAGGCAGAAGACCTGAGGTGAAGTGAAGCACAGAACTAATACTATCTGAGGTGAAGAAGGGAAGCAAAGCAGAACTAAAGTAACAATGTGCTGAGCCGAGGTGCCGAGGTGAAGCACAAGTCAGGCAGCAACGCTAAGTCCGAGCTGCTATACTCAGTCTTGTAAATATTGTAATTTACGACTTTTACTATACATATGTCCGAGCAGACCAGGTAACTAGACGAACCTTATAGCTGTTAATAGTCTAGTCAAGTTAGTGTAAATGAACAGAAAATACTGTAGGCAAAGATAAAGCCTTTAGCATGCAAAACAAACTCCTATATAAGGAGAAACACTTAATTTTTCAATCTAACTTGAATGAATTTCCAAATTCTTCAATCTCCACAAGTAGTACAAGCAATCACTCTGGCCAACAACCCGAGGAGCGCCTAAATTATCATCAGGGCCAGTAGGCATCGAGATGATCTCAATCCCATTGACAAATGCATGAAAATTACTGGGCCTGATACTCCGTTTAGAAGCGAAGAATGCAATTTGCAGATCCCACTTTCATTTACACTCGAACAGAATTCCTTAACAACATATCTTACACCCAAAGAATCACCAACTGATGTACTAAAGTTTTGCATAAGGGTAAAAGAATTCGCTTTCACATAGAAAAGATCACAATATTTTTCAAATCGAGCTGGATAGAAATGGAAGTGAACGGATTTCTGACCTGGTTTGACTGGAAAATAGTAGTAGAAGGTGGTGGAAGAGACTCTTGCAGTCGTATAAGGTAGTTGGGTCAGCAGCAAGCAATGTGTGAGCTGATGATTTGGACTTTCCTTTGGGTTGAAGGAGGGAAGTTTCGCCGAGCCAGTGGCGGCCGTCAAGAGCTGTGGAGTTGGTTATACAGCCACAATTGATTGCAATATCTCCCAAGATGTATGAAGGTGGAACCTTTACTCCATTGACAGGAGGTGTTAGATGATGAGAGAAAATTATGAGAAAGAGAAAAAGAAGAGAAAATGGAAATATGAAGAATTGCATCTCCTCTTTTTTTTTTTTTTTTTTTGGTTGATTCTTTGGCAGAAGATGAAGTTGAGAAACATTGTTTCCTTTAGCTCCTGGTGTCAGTTAAAAGAACACCAGAGAGAGGGAAAGGGGGTTGAATTTGTTACCTTTGACAATCTTAATATACGCAATGTTAAGCATTGCCTTCCTAAATTTCCTTGATTTCTAGCAGTATTTCAATCCAAAACAGAATTTGGGCCAATCTTACCTTCTTATTTTTCATTATTTGTGATTGTCCACCTTCCAGTTGCTTTCATTCTTTGCCATAGTGGACATTAAAATTCAACAAAAGTAGGCTTACCATATGAAAATATTATCAACCCACGTCCAAAATGAGGAGATGATCCCAACTCCAAAAGGACCGCCTGTAAGATGTGACTACAGATATCACATCTCCTTACTATAAACTAGGCGGCTATTGAAGCCTCCATTTGGCTAATATATGGGCAGGACAATTTCCTGCTTGTTTAGCAAAGCAAAGGAACAAGCAGCTAAACTCCATGCAAGAGCTCGACATTCAGCATCAATGGCTCCATTCGCTTGCAATTCCTAGCAGGTATCAGTTAACTTTTGTATAGTCATGCGTGACTCACTCTGAATTGTGACTGGGACACCACTGAAACTCAGTTCCAAATAAAGAATTTCATTGTCAAGCTCCTGATTTCTTTTTTACATTCAAACAGAATTCCTTGGCAACATATTTGACACCCAAGCATCCCCAGCAAGTGACCTGAAGACAGTCATTTCTTGTAATCCCATTTTTGTGAGCTAATGTATGCTGCCACATCTATTATCTTGTGAGCTATTTTAGGTTGAAACATGTTCATGGCATCTCAAGCTATGCTTAACCAACCCTATCTGAATCTGGTGTCTAAAGCATCAAGCAGAATCCACTAGAATGAGTTAAAGATGATTACACATTCTTTCCCTTACGCA
>AP025066.1:4239276-4267947 GCA_036186865.1 Eustoma russellianum | reverse complement strand
TGGAAGGTTTGCATATACATTGGATTACTTTTCTTAATCCTTGGATTGGCCCATCCTCGCCATCTTCTCATAGCGCGCTTTGTGCTTGATGGGGGCTTCACTTGAGCCAAGTGCAAAGCCTTGTCTAGAGAGGACACAACTTGAGCCATTACAGGTCGAAGGCTCAGTTCCGGAAGCAAGCATTTCTTGGTTAACTCCACAAATTTTCTCAAGCTTGCTGATGGGACTACACCTTTCAAATTTGGATCGATTATTTGATCGAAACTTCTATTCTCGGAGCATGTTTCAAACCACGACTTAAGATACTGCTGCTGAGCTGGAAGAGCATGATCAAACGGTGGTCTTCCGCTCAAAACAACTAACAATATGATGCCAAAAGAATACACATCCCTTGCCTTTGTAAAAGATGCCCAAACCCGCGCTATATGGATCCATGTATACATCATGACTATCATTGATAGTATGAAGAAACAGCGTGAGAGTTCCTCCTATCCCACCCTTGGGAAGCCCCGGTGTTTTGCCAAAGCCTGAAACTTTAGGTATAAAATTCTCATCCAACATGATGTTGCTAATGTTCACATCTCCATGAATGACATAGGACATGTGAAGGTGCTCGAGTCCAAGAGCCACATCCATGCATATCCTGAGCCTTTGCTCCCAGGTGAGACAAAAATCCTCCCTGCTTCTGCTTTCTCTGTAGAGAAAATTATCAAGTGTCGACATGTAGTCATACACAAGGATCAACTCATTATCTTCATCACAATATCCCAATAAACTGACAATGTTGGTGTGCTGGAGGCGCCTATTAAATAAACCAACTTGTCTCTGAAAATCCACTTTTGCCCGTCTAGAAGAAGAGTTCATTCGCTTGATGACAACCGTTCCTGAACCGCTACTTGTGAATACCCTATACAGTTGGCAGGACTTTCTCTTCAGAATCACAAACTCATCACTGAAATTATGAGTTGCCATTATTATGTCTCCTAATGAGAAGACATGTCCAGTTGGCAAGGACAGATACTTTCTTTCGGTGGGCTTACGTGCCTTTTCTCTAGACTGCAAGCCTTCTGCTTTAGTTTGAGAGTCACCATTTCGACTCTCTTTACTAGTGTTTCCTTCCTCTGGGGCCGATACACTACTCTCATTGGGTATAAAGGGAACTTCCAATTCATGGGATTCAAATGCTTTGATGGTTACAGCTGCGCAGACCGGGGGGGAAATAGTTTTCTCACGCGGTATGCAAGACACTATACCTTGTTGCTTCTCTAATGCAAGCTCAAGGTTAGATACAACTTGTGCCATAGTAGGTCGTTGTTTTGGTTGATGGTGCAAGCAGTTTTTCAGCAGTTTCCACGAATTTGTTTACACTCTCTGCCAAAATCTCTTCCTGCAACGAAAGATCAATAAGCTCACTGATATCACCTTTTGTTCTGCATTCTCGGAACAAAAATAGAAGACTTTGAGCCCCCCAAAAGTCTCTATATCCACTGCAGGCCTTCCAGATAACACTACTAACAGGACCATGCCAAATGCATACACGTCGCCTCTTGTTGAAGGTTTACGAGTAACAAGATACTCTGGATCTATATACCCAATTGTGCCTTTAACTTTTGTGCTAAATTCTCCCTGTGTTTCGCCCATCTTTTTTAGCTTTGACAGGCCAAAATCTGATATCTTAGCGACAAAATTTTCATCCAATAGAATATTTGTGTCCTTCACATCACGATGTATGACACCACATCTAGAGTTATCATGAAGATAGTCAAGTCCACGAGCAGCACCAATGCAGATTCTAAGCCTCTGTTCCCAAGTCAGAGGAATTCCCTCTTTCCCATTTCTGTCATTCTTGTAGAGGTTATCTGCGAGAGTGCCTCTTGGCATATACTCGTACACTAGAATCATCTCCTCACCTTCATCGCAATAGCCTATAAGAGAGACAAGATTAGTATGCCGGACCTTGGAAAGAGTTACAATCTCTCTCCAAAACTCGCGTGCCCCTTGCTTGGAGTCATGTTTCAATCGCTTTATGGCAAGAAGCTCTGAACTTCCATGAATGAAACCTTTGTACACTTTGCCAAATCCTCCCCTACCAATAATCAATGCGTCATTGAAGTTTTCAGTTGCTGATAATATTTCTTTGAGCGAAAATTCGCGGCAAGATGTTTCTTTTGGAGCAGATTGCATGCCTCCCAGCTGCCAGAGGTTGTATTCACGAATTTGCGTCAACTTGTAAACTATAACATTTGTTATGGCCAAAAGAATTGTCAATCCAGTCATAATAGAGTACGAGTGGCCAAAGTTACAATTTTTCGCATTCTAAAAGTACCAATGGAGGAAATACGATCTGAACAAGGAGTTGGGCTTGCAAGACTGTTGCCAGGGTTGCTCAACTTGAAGATTTCTAGTCCCTTTAGCAGTTCAACCACCGACGCATCATCTGACTGTAATGAAATGGAAAGGTGACGTTTTCCCTCGGATATGTCTCCTTTCATCATTACCACGTAGTCTCTGTACACTGGGATTCGATTACCAGCACTCCACCGAATCACACTAGCTTGAGTCTCAGCAACAACATTTTGTATAACAATATTGAAGCCCTTCTGGATATCTTTTGGACTATTGGTCCCGAGGTGGCAAAAATGAAGCCTCACCAAGTAGCCAAAGCCTAAATCCACGCTTACTTTCCAGGTGAAAGGATACTCCTCCTCTGTTTTCAAACTCTTTCTCGACTTCCTTGATGTTTGGTACATCTGTGGGGGAGCAATAAACAGTGACAGTGTAATCATTTGTTCAATTATAGGCACGAAACTGTTCAATTGTTCAAGTCCATAATCGGCATCCTCACTCCACCTGCGAAACATACATGTATCTTCTGCAGGAGAGATTGATCTCCCGCCAATGTTCAATCTATGAATCAATTCAAGGGCAGTGCTATTATCAACATAGTACAAGCGATCACTCTGGCCAACAACCCGAGGAGCGCCTAAATTATCATCAGGGGTATAATAAAGGCCAGTAGGCATCGAGATGATCTCAATCCCATTGACAAACGCATGAAAATTGTTCCTGTTGCTGGTCTTCTGAGAAGCAAAGAACGCAATTCGGAAGTTCCCACTTTCATTTACATTCAAACAGAACTCTTTAACTACAAATTTCACACCCAGAGAATCAGCAGCAAGTGATGCGCTGAAGTTTTGCAGAAAGGTGAAAGAATTAACTTTGACTGTGAAGAAATCTTTCGAATTTAAAAAACCCTTGTAAGGAGCTGGATGAAAGTGGAGTCGAATGAATTTCTGACCTGGGTTGACCCGAAAAGTGTAGGAGAAGCTGGTGGAAGAGACTCTGGCGGTCTTGTATGGAGTCGGGTCGGCAGCAAGAAATTTGGAAGGTGAGATTTTGGACTTTCCTTTTGGTTGAAGGAGGGAAGTTTCGCCAACCCAGTGGCGGCCGTCGAGAGCTGTGGAGTTGATAAGACAACCACAGTTGATAGCAACATCCCCCAAACTGAAAGAAGCTGGAATGTTTCCTCCATTGATAGGAGCTCTAAGATGAAGAGAGAAAAGTAGGAATGAGAAAAGAAGAGAAAGGGAAAGCGAAAGCAGGAAGAATTGCATCTCTAAACTGCAACTCTTCTGTGACGCTTCTCTTCTTGGAGGAAGAAAACCCAAAACTAGAAAAGGAACGTGACAGACGCGTCTAATAAGGTAAGACACGTGTAATTGCAGCAAAAAAAAAAATTTGACTTTTCATAAAGGATCACGTCTTCTATTAGGCGCGTCTGACGCGTGTAACAGCAGCAATGTTAATTCCTCATGAAATTGTAGTACCATAAAGTGGTTTAAAGAAAAAGTCAATTTTTACATATTGTGTCTTTTATACCTTCTCTCTTTTTTTTCCCGAAGAAAGGGGCTTTTATTACTTATATAAACATCAATAGTACATGGTACAACTATTATATTGCTAGGTAGTTGAAGGATTAACAGCCTGACTAATAAGCATTGAAAGCAGGCGATCTAGCTTGGTCACTCGCAAAATGATGTCTCGAGATATCACATGGGCCGGTGGGGTATGAGGAATATCGTCGTGAAGAACGCGGTTCCGCCAAAACCAAATGCTATATATTGTCTCACGATAGACATATCTCCATTCTGCCTGGATATGGCCCTGGTGCATTGATGATTGAAGATTTAACTTCACCCACGTTTCTGCGCTATGTGGTTGCATAAATGCCGCCCACATGTCTTGATGAACTAGGCCACGCCAAATACGATTTGTCCAAGAGCAATCACGTAAAGCATGAATGATATCATCCATCCTGTGATCACAGATCTGGCAGTGTGTGTTGTCCTTGATATGCCTCGAGTGGAGGAATTCACCCGTTGGTATGAGACCTCTATATACTTGCCACATGAAGAGGTTAAGCCGACCCGGACCCTTCATTGCCCAAATATCCTTCCACTTGGGGGCGGTATTTGATATCGAGGGAGGGGGTGCCAGTAGCTCATAGGCAGAAGCCACTGTAAATCTACCATTTTGAGTCCCTCCCCATCTCAGGCTTTCGACATTGTCGTTGTCCGCATTGCAGGTTTGCAGGCCTGCACGTAGCAATGGAGTTGTAGAGCGTATGTGTCTCCACAGCAAAGAAACATTGCTGGTCGTCCGTGCATCCAGAATGTGACCATATTTAGCGCGAAGGATACGTACCCATAGAGCATCCGGCTGTGTTAGGAAACGCCATCCCAATTTGGCAAGCATGGCTAGGTTAATGTCACGCAGGCGTAATATACCAAGACCTCCTCTGTCTTTTGGTTGGCATATGGCTGTCCAAGAACACCAATGCATTTTGTGGATTTGATCAGTTTCCCCCCAAAAGAACCGCCTCATCAGCTTTTCAATATCTTCAACCAGACCAATGGGTAGTCTGACTGTTTGCATAATATACGGTGGCATCGAAGTTAAGACACTCTGAATCAATGTACACCTAGCGGCTTGTGATAGGTACTGAATCTGCCAAGCCCCCAGTCTGCTTCGGACTTTGTCGAGAATATAATTATAATCCTGCCTGCTACCTCGTCCGTGCAATAATGGAACACCAATACTTACCAAAGTTTGTTGTAACGCCAATGCCCATTCGGATAGAGAGCTGGGGGTTGAAGTTGGCTGCAACATTTCAAGACAAGAGCACTTGGGATTTTTTGACACTGATAGATTGTCCTGACATATTGCAAAATGTACGCAAGATGTCCTCAATCACCGAGACTTGCTGATCAGTTGCTTCTCCAAAAAGTAAGAGGTCATCGGCAAAGAAGAGATGTGAAACACCCGGTCCTCCGCGTGTTATTTGAATCGACTTCCAGTGGCGTTGATCAACTGCTTTGTTGATTCTTGTGCTCAGTACCTCCATACAAAGCAAGAAAAGGTATGGTGCTAGAGGATCACCTTGTCGAATGCCCCGTTGGGGAGAGAATGGTTCAAGACATTGTCCGTTCCAAATCACTGAGAGTGATGCCGACATAATACTATACATGATAATCTCGATCATGTTATTGTTAAAGCCGATGTGATGCAGGAGTCTTAACCTTGTCGTATGCCTTTTCCAAGTCTATCTTTACAGCCATATACCCAGCACGGCCCTTCTTAGTACGCATTGAGTGCATAAGTTCTTGAGCAATAATAATATTATCAGTGGATTGACGGCCAGGAATAAATGCAGATTGAGCTGGGGATATTAGCTTACTAATAACTTCCTTGAGGCGGTTGGCAATGAATTTTGTGATGGCTTTAACAACCACATTGGTCAGTGCAATTGGGCGAAAATGAGAAGGTTCCTCTAGGGCGTCCGTCTTTGGTATAAGTGTGATCAATGATTTGTTGAGTTCGCTAGGAAACCGGCATGTCTCAAATGATTCAATCACAAATCTCGTAACCGAGGGTCCAACAATATGCCAGTTGCGTTGGTAAAAGATGGGGGGCAAGCCATCATGTCCAGGGGCTTTATCGGCCCCCATTTGAAAAATGGCCTTTTCAACCTCATTACTGGTCACTGGTTTGTTTAAAAGCATCTTGTCCGTTTCATCAAGCTGTGGGAGAAGGAAATCATCCACAAAATCTGAGGTGAAGGTAGCAGCATATAGGCTCTCGAAATGGGTACGAATGAGTTGCTTCAGGTGCTCTGGGTGGTCCAACCACTCCCCATCAGCACCCTTCAGGCGGGCGACAAGTTTTTGGCGGCGGCGTCCCTTCATGGCAAGATAAAAAAATCGTGAATTACGATCCCCAGAGTGTAGCCACTGTAAATTATATTTTTGCTACCAAAAGACATCCTCTTGTTTGAGTATTGAATTGTACTCTTCCTGCAATTCTAAGTCCAAACAAGATAAGAAGCGAGAAGGTCTTTTATCAAGTGCCAACTGGATGCCCTTTAGTCTTGCCATACAGCGATTACGACGATGAACAAGATTTCCAAAGATGTTTTTACGCCATGTCTCCATGCGGCTGGTGAATGCATGGATACTTTGGCAGTAATCCTCCCCATTATCCTGCCATGCAGATTTCATGAAAAATGCAAAATCTTCGTGCTCCATCCAACATGCCTGAAATTTAAATGATTTGGAAATTTGAGGTGTGTTTCGGCTAGCATTAAAATCTAGCAGAAGAGGATGGTGGTCTGAGTTGGTTCGCGGGAGGTGATGGAGTGCCGAAGAGTGGAACCTGCCATGCCACGCCTCATTGGCCCATCCTTGGTCAAGTCGTTGTTCAATTAGTAGGTGCCCCAATTGGCTATTAGTCCACGTGAACCGCGGGCCTGAAAACTCAACATCAATCAATTTGCACTTATCAAATCATATGGAGCATCCTTTCAACACCATAACCCTGAACAGCTCGACCTCCCCGCTTATCTTCTTGCTTGACAACTTGGTTGAAGTCTCCCAATAGTAGCCACGGAGTTGTAATACGTCCATACATATTTTCAACATAATCATAGAATATTTCTCTAATAGACAAAGTAGGGGAGGCATAAACGAGAGATATAACCCAGTCGACTGTCTGTCCACGCATAATGCCGACATTGATAAGCTGAGAAGTATAACTCAGAATTTGAACCCCAACGGATGCTGTGTCCCAAAAACACCACAGGCCACCAGAAAATCCCATAGCCTCAACGGATGCAAGATTGGTAAAGTGAGAATGTCTCATTATGTGTCGTGCTCTTGAACTGGGGACACGAGTTTCCATAAGAAATAAAATTGCTGGTTTCTCGTCACGGATAAGACGGATCACTTTTCGGATAGTGTCGGGACACCCAACACCACGACAATTCCATGAGATTATCTTCATATCAAAAGACAATGGGCAGATTACTGTTGGGTTGGTCAACAGCCAGCCCTGTTTCCATCACATCTGTCATTGCCACAACGTCATTGCTTAGACCGGTAGTGTCCCGGGCCTCTTGTAGTATCTTAGAAGGCACTGTACTATCAGGTGGGTGTTGCTTGGTTAAATCTTCAATAGTGTCTGGCCTTAAGTCATCAATGTTCATTTCTACAGTCATATCTCTTAGGGGGGTACTATTATTTCCCTCCTCAGTAGTTGGAAGGTTAGTAATGTCAGATAGTGGTCGATGTAGGATACATGTTGTGCGATAGCCATCAAAGGAAGGTGGTGGCAATCGTACCTGGTCATGAATTTGCGTGGCAGAGGTTTCCTTCGGTTTGACTTGTTTGTTCTTTAGTCCACTGTGGGCAGCAGTCCGAGGTTGGTATTTGACTTTGGTTTGATCCTTTACTTGGATCCCCCTCCCTTTACGTTCACGAGTTTTCATCAATTGCTCTTTTGTAGACATCTGAAATATTGCTGGTGGACCTGAGTCCCTGAGATGCTGGAGCCCTGATTCAGTAGATATATTAGGGACTTTGGTTGTGGCATGGTCAGTACCGTCTGCGATAGGGGCAAAGCGGGAACCAGCCATACTTGCTTTTGCGGTGGCTGTGGTCGCAGCTGGTGTATGTTTGGGACCAGGTTGCATGCTTGCGTGGAGAGGTACCTCTGTTTGGGGCCGAGGGATCGCAGGTTTTCTGCGATTACTGCGAGCAAGCATCCAAGGCCCAAAGGGTTCAACAGGTTGTTCCAGAGTCGGAGGAGATACGTTCCTAGGGGAGCATACTGATGTGTGACTGGGATTGGCATCGCAATCCTCTTGGCGGTGGCCATATTTACCGCACAGAAAACATACTTGGTGTAAATTCTCATACTCAACGTGCAGGCTTGTGCCATTTATTATGACAGTGGATATGAGTGGCTGGTGCAGATCAATCTCCACGCAAACCCTGGCGTATTTACCGCGAGAGACCATCATAGTATTGCCATCTACTTTAACAGTCTTACCCAATTTATCTCCGACACGCATCAAAAATTTATCATTGAAGAATTCTAAGGGTTGTCGAGGAACTCTTACCCACACAAGAGTTGATGAAGGCGGCGCTGAGGATGGGAGAAATCCTGGGCTCAGTTTGTTCACCGACAGATAATGACCCTGAATTACCCAGGGACCATTTTCTAGAGCATAATCATAGTCTTACTTAGCGTAGAACCGGACAACATAATAGCCGTCTTCAAGATCAATAATCTCCAAACGATGGTTAGAAGCCCACATGTCTGCAAGCCTCTGGGATAGCAGACGGTAAGATACACTACGACCAAGCAGTTTGACCACCAACGCTCTACGCCATGGTCTCCATAGTTCCTTCCATTCATCCTCTGGCACATCAACCTGCACTTTCCCAGGTCCAAGAGGCACGCTACTAGCATTTTCATTGATTATACTAGGGGAAAAAGTTTGATAGCTAAGGGACTCATCTTCTTCATCTTCGCCAGTGTAAATCTTACCAGGGATGGTTTCTTGCTGATTGGCAGTGTCCTTCAACAGATCCGCCCATGCCGATATCTGGGGTTGTTGGTCGATGGGGATTGGGGAATCTTCCGGTGCAGGTCGTTTATGTTTCTTCACGATGTGTCGCATTGGATCCGTATCTTTCACGCTGCTCTCCTCCATGAGAGCATCCGCCGTCGTCGGTGTCGCAGTAGGACTTTAGGGATTTTGACCGTCCGTCGCCAAGAGAGAGAAACTTCCTCTAAGCACTTTCTCTTCTTTACTATTGCTCTATTTTAAGCAGATTTCACGTTTGAGAACCAATTTTCCAAGGAGACCTTTTATACCTTCTCTTTTATTTATCGGTCTAAGTTACTCATGTTATTACTAATTGTAACTTTTATTTTCTTTTGTTTTAATAAAAAAAAGCCAAAAAAAAGATAGGAATGAAAAGAATTTCTCAACAACAGTCAAACGACTTCGTATATGGCCCACCCATTGAATAATTTGACCCACGTGACATTTATGGCTGTCTGACCTTATCACATCTTGATAAACAATCTTGTGTGGGTCAGTTCCCTTGAAAGAAACATCATAATTAAACCTAAATATGCAATAGTATATTAAACATTACTACAATATAATTAACATCAATAAAATGAAATACAAGAATAAATGTATTATACAAAAAATAATTATTCGAATGAATTACACATTCATGCAAGTGAAACAAGTAAATACTATATACGTTATGCAATCCAAACAAGCAAATAGCAATAATTAAATACTATTGTACATGCATAAATCACAATAAGTAAGTAGCAAATAAATTACAACAAATAAATAATTCACAAGAGAGAAAACTCGTGCCTGTCTTCAAGAGCGTTTGATGTTGTGCGCAGTTTCCAGTAGATCTTTATTGTGTTTTATGAATACGAAAAAGATCCAAGTGAAAAATAGAGGGTTTTTTAGAGACATCCGTGGTGTGACACAGCATGTTTCTGTCAAAACTGTCCGTGCTGCGTGCACATCACGGTTTTGACAAAATCGTGTTTAATAGATGTTGTGCGATGAAAGTGGATTTTTTGAATTAGAACTACAATAAATTTTACTTTTTCTGAATGACATTTATAAATGTGGTCTCATATAAATTAAAGTAAATTTAATAATTTTTATTAGTAAAATAGTACAAATTATTGTAAATACCATTTGATAAATGTTATATCCATATGATAAAGAATATACCAAAAAGATGACATGCCTTGTTACCCAAACCACCCATATTTTGTCAATAGATGTTATTCTCATTCGATAAGAAATATATACCAAAAAGATGACATGTCTTTGCTTCATCAAATCAAATCAAATGTGGAGGTTCTTCATCATCTATGAAGATCCTCACCAAATTAAATCAAAAATCGAGATTCTTCAACAGATACCAATCAAGATTTTCACCAAATTAAATCCAAGGTCGATCTTTTTACTAAATAAGAAGATCCCCTTCAACAAATCAAATCAAAGATCGACTATTTAACTAGTCAACATATAAGACTACGTCAAGACAAAGATTGAGATTATTCATCGATGTATTTGAAGATTTCCATCAAAAGATCGAAGTTCTTCATCAAATAAGAAAATCTTCTTTACAAATCAATTCGGGTTATTCCAGAAACAAGTTGCATTTGGAATGAATTTTTGCATCGAAGAATTAGAGAATATTCTCCACAAATTAAAAATACGTCAAATAATATATCCCTCACTTATGTCAAATATAAATTTCATATTTCGTTGTTATATTATTGTGTTCATTTTACAGGAACACGAAAATTTGTCCTACAATTTTACTATCAATTCGCTGAAAGGCCAATAAAGAGTCGATGATTACAATCACCCCATGCACTCCTAATTGAGCAGCAATTGGACATAGATATATGCTAGTGTTGTTCTCCCCTTGTCAATGTATCACTAGCATATTTGCACTAATACTTCCAGAGCATAGCTCAGTTGATACTCTGATTAGAAGTTGCTTTAAGAGATACACAGACCGATTTCAGATACACGCACAATGCTGGTTCTTTGCGTATAACCTCCCCCAACTTAGGAGGTTGCTGAATTCCTGAATTACATCCTCCACGATGCTTTTTGGAGATGAGACAGTGGAAGCTCTGGAGACAGTGTTTTGCTCCAAACATATTTGCACTAAAAGTAGAACGGTGACGGTGTTTTGATCCAAACATATTTGCACTAAAAGTAGAACGGTGGAAGCCCCGAGACTGCGTTTTGCTCCAAACATATTTGCACTAACAGGGTGCTGCATTTCCTCCAAAAATAACAAATCGAACAGTAATACAATCACGATTACAATCTTTCAGACAGCTTAAACCATCCACAAACAAATTCAATCAAATCAAAATTTTAGTAGCCCCTGATGAGAAAATCCGCCGGGAAAGGTCAGCGAGGAGACAGCGAAACTGAAAGGTCCGGCGGAAACCGACCCATTTTCTCCACCAGCCAAGTCTCCGACTCCAATAACAGCTTAGAAATCCGGGCGGCAACAAAACCCATACCCGGCCTCTTATCCGGATCCTCCGACACGCATTCTAATCCCAGAACCAACAACTTCTCCGCCACCTCCACCGGAAAAGAATCCTTCAGCTTGTTATCCACCCACCTCCTTACCCCTCCCCCGGCTCCCTCCACCGCCTGCCTCCCCATCTGAATCACCGACGCTTTCACCCCCTCTCCCTCGTATTCCAGTGGAACCTTTCCACTCAGAAGCTCCAAAATAACCACCCCAAATGCATATACATCGGTCTTCTGTGTACCCATTTCGGTTTCTTGAAATTCTGGTGCTACATATCCTGATGCTTTGAATTCAGCCTTCCTTGTGGAATTCGAGTTTTCATGAAAAACTAGCTCCCCGCACAACTCAGAAGTTCCAAAATGACCTATTTTTGCATCTAGATTAGGGGTGACGATTATGCTCGTAGTTTTGATGTGATTATGCACGAAATTGAAGGATATTCCGTTCGAGTTGTGAATATAATCGAGCCCATGAGCAATATCCGCTGCAATCTTGACGCGTGACATCCAATTCGATAGCAAATTGAAATGAGGGCTATCAGGATTCCTCAAACAATCCGCCAAGTTTCCACCATGAATATAATCATAAACTAAATAAATAAAATCCCTAGAAATCGATGCGCCCTCCAGCTTCACCAAGCTGGAATGATGAATTCTGCAAATTAATTTAAACTTCTCGGTGAGGTTGTGAAATTCCATGGGGTAATGAAATTTCCGCTGGATCAAGATCACTTCTTGGCCGAGCATTACGCACCGCCATGAAGTAGAAGAGGACGATGACGACAAGGGTTTGAGCTTAAAATTCTTGGTGGCTGAGGATATCTCGGAGAAGTTGTAGATACGAGGCTGAAAGATATGACGAAGGCTAGATAGATATTGGTGGTTGCTGGAGAAGGTGGTGGTTGTGGCTAAATATCTAGAAGATTCCGGGGAGGGCGTTTTTGGTTCCATCACTTTGAGTTCATAGAATTCAAATGGTGGGCTTGATCCAGCTGGATGGTGCTGACTGATATCGGTTTCATCGCCTGATAGGGAAGCTGGTGAACTTTGTTTCTCTAGCGCACGCTCAAGATGAAATGCCACTTGAGCCATAGTTGGTCGCTTTTTGGGTTTATTTTGCACGCATTTTTTTATGGTTTCCATGAATATTGTCAAGCTTTCAGTTGAGATTTCTCCCTGTAAACGAGAATCAATCATTTCATCAGTATCTCCCTTTTTGATGCATTCTCGGTAGCAAGATAAAAGGCTTCTAATTTCGCCAAAAAGTCCTCTTTCCAATGCAGGTTTTCCGGTTAACACTACCAAGAGCACAATACCAAAGGCATATATGTCGCCTTTGATGGAAGGCGTTGCAGTTTTAAGATAGTGCGGGTCCAGATACCCAATTGTGCCTCTCACTTTTGTGCAAAATTGATTTTGTGTTTCATCTACTTTCCCCAGTTCAGATAGGCCAAAATCTGAAATTTTAGCAACGAAATTCTCATCTAATAGAATGTTCGTATCCTTCACATCGCGATGTATGACACCATACTTGGTGCCTGTGTGAAGGTAGTCTAGTCCACGAGCAGCACCGATGCAGATTCTGAGTCTTTCTTCCCAAGTGAGAGGAATTGTGTCAAATCCATTTCTTTTAGCCTTGTAAAGGTTATCAGCAACTGTGCCTCTTGGCATATACTCATACACTAAAATCATCTCCTTACTTTCATTGCAATAGCCTATCAGAGAGACAAGATGGATATGCCTGAGCTTGGAAAGTGTTTCAATTTCTCTCCAAAACTCATGTTCCCCTTGTTTTGATTCAGCCTTCAATCGCTTTATGGCAAGAATCTCCGGATGTCCAACAATGTACCCTTTGTACACTTTACCGAATCCTCCCTTTCCAATAACTAATTCCTCATTGAAGTCTTGGGTTGCCAACAATATTTCCGACAATCGAAAGTAGCGACAAGATGGTTCAGTTAAGGCTGATTGCTTGGACTTCTCATGCCATATGTTCTGTTCAAATATTTGCCTTAATTTGTAAACTGCAGTGTTCAGTGTGGCCAATAGGATCGTCAAAACAGTGACGAGCACATTAAATTTGCCAAAAGCAACTACAAAGACATCAGTTTTCCTCGTCCAAAATGTGGACTTGCTTCCTGAAATAGAAGAACTCGGGCTCGCCAGACTATTATTGCCATTGCTCAACTTGAAGATCTCCAATCCCTTGAAATGCCCACCTAGTCGTTCATCAGTAGACTGTAATGAAATGAAAAGATCACATTTGCTTTCTGTTTCGTCTCCTTTCATCATCAAGTAGTAGTCTCTGTACACTGGAATTCCATTACCACCACTCCATCGAACCACATTAGCTCGAGTATCAGCAACAATATTTTGTATAAGAATATCAAATTCAAGTCCTTCAGGACTTTCAACTCCAAGGTCACAGAAGTGAAGCCTCAACAGGTAACCAAATCCCAAATCCACGTGTGATTTCAAGGTCAGATAGTAATGGCCATCTAGATGTAAATTCTTGCTCATTTTCCTTGATGTTTGATAAATCTCTAGCGGTGCAACAAACGGTAATGCATTCATATTTTCAATTGCAGAAGCTAGATCATTTACTTGCTGAAATTCATACTGTAACAAATAATCGGCGTCCTCGCTCCACACTCGAAACATACTAGCATCGTCTACAGATGAAATTGCTCCCCCACCAACATTCAATCTTAAAATCAATTCAAGTGCAATTCGATTATCAATTTTGTGGAAAAAAATTGCTCTGACCAACAACATGGGCGCCCAAACTATTATCAGGGGTATAATAAATATCAACAGGCATGGAGATTATCTCGATCCCATTGACAAACACATAATTATCACCCCATTTACTGCTTCTTTGTGAAGCAAAGAACGCAATCTGCAAAATCCCAGCTTCATCTACATTCAAACAGAATTCCTTGACGATATATTTCACTCCCAAAGCATCAGCAGCAAGTGATGGGCTAAAGTTCTGGAGAAGGGTGAAAGAATTGGCTTTAACTGTAAAGAGATCACGAGAATTTTCAAATGGGGCTGGATAGAAGTGGAGGCGAATGAATTTCTGACCTGGGTTGACTCGAAAAAGGTAAGAGAAGTGAGTGGAAGATATTCTTGCTGTCCTGTATGGAATTGGGTCAACGGAGGACAGAAATTTGAGAGCTGAAGTTGAGGTTTTTGACTGGCCATTTGGTCGGACGAATGGAGTTTCTCCGACCCAGTTGCGGCCGTCGAGGGCCGTTGAGTTGCTGAGACAGCCGCAATTAATTGCAATATTCTCCGGGAGATATGGGATTGGAAGCTTTCCATCATGGATAGAAGCGACGAGATGATGAGAGCATAGGATGAAGAATGAAAAAATAAAAGAAAATGAAAGTGGAAAGAATTGCATTTTGCAATTTGCTTCCCTCTTCTTGTCTCAACTTTAGCGGGGAAATGGAATAATGGAACGGTTTTGTTAGAAGAGGGAAGGTATTAGAAAGGAGATGGGATCTCTTCAACCCCCACACTCTCACATCTTTGTCCACCGCCTGTCACGTGGCAGTAAGGTAGGGTGGTGAGGCTAGATGTGGGTGACACTCATCTAGCTTCACCACCCAACTTTGCTGCAACGTGTTGGGGGGTGGGCAAAGGGTTGATCAACTAGTAGCCCAATAAAATGATGACAAATAAGATTTATCTAAATTTCAAAAACCTCTGAATATATGTTGAAACAATCAAATAAACTCAACAATGGAGAAAATGACACTTTCCGCCTGTAATTGTGATCGCATCGTCTTGATTACACTAATTCTTTTTTTCAGAAGAAGGATCTTTATTTCATTACTTGAAAAACAACATGTACATACAAAGAGCTAACTAGCCATTATCAATACTTATCCTATCTCGTAAAGTAGAAGTACAAGGATTTAACACTGCCTTATCTAGATTTCTAACTTGACTCACAACCATTTTGGCCATAGTTATTGACGACAGAAGTTGCATGATATTCCTATAAATAAACTAATTTCGCCAAAACCATAAGCATGATAGCGTTTCTCGAAATAAATATCTCCATTCCACCTTTATTGTCGGATGATACCTGCAAATGTTAATATTAGAGGTAACCCAAGTTTGGATGTTGGATACTTGATGGAACCATGTCCAATCAGTGTGAATGATCAGGTATCGCCAAGCAGCTGAGGCCCATGGATAATTACGTAAGATGTGCATGGAGTCCTCAAACGGATGGTCGCAGATGACACAACGGCTGTGATCCTGAATATGTCTATAGAACAACAGGGATGTTGGCAGCAGGTTGCGACTAACCCGCCAGAGGAAAATATTAAGACGCCTAGGACCCTTCATCCTCCAGATGTTCTTCCACATACTATCGATAGAAGGCAAGGACTGCGAAATTAGATGTTTGTACGCGCTACTGACAATAAAAATACCGGATGAAGTACACCTCCATCGCCCATGATACATCAAATTGTCTTCTCTTCTAGTGTTCGGTGATTCAAGGCAGGAACGCAATAGTGGCACTTTGGACTTTATATGACGCCATAGAGAAGATATGTTGCCATTACGAGAGTCCTGCAGCAAATTGTCGTACTTGTGCTTAAGAACCTGGACCCAAATTGCACCCGGACATGTTAATATCTTCCACCCCAGTTTAGTCAACATAGCTATGTTCATTTCCCTGATCCGTTTGATGCCCAACCACCCCTATCCTTCGGTGAACAGATACTCTCCCATGAACACCAATGAAATTTTCTTGTGCCATCATATTCTACCCAAAAGAACTGTCTACATAGTTTATCTATTTGGTCAAGTAAACTTGCTGGGAGTCGTACAGTTTGCATGGCATATGTGGGCATCATGGAAAGTACGCTCTTAATAAGGACGCATCTGGCCGACTGAGAAAGAAATTTTGCTTGCCATGATGCTAGCCTTGTCCGCACCTTATCCATAATATGGTTATAGGTCTGTTTAGTGATGCGTCCCTGAACCAATGGCATACCAAGGTATTGTCCAAACGCATCCGTAAATGTAATGCCCAACTGTATAAACGCTGCCGGGCAGAATGTTGAAGCAATGTTTGGGGAAGTTATAACAGTAGACTTATTCAAACTAATCGTTTGACCCGAGATTCTACAGAAATCATTCAATATATTGACCACGACTTCGACTTGCAGCTCAGTGCCATCTCCAAACAGCAATAAATCATCTGCGAAGAATAAGTGAGATATACACGGACCTGATCTAAAGGTCCAAATGGGCGTCCACTGGTGGGCATGCACAGCTCGGTCAATCTTATTGCTGAGGACTTCTATGCATAGCAAAAAAAGGTAGGGGGCTAGGGGTCGCCTTGATGGATACCTCGATGTGGTTTCAAGGGTTCTAAGCGGCAGCCATCCCAAACACAAAGAAGGTGAAGTGATACTGAACATGATGATATTGATCATACTACTCTGAAGCCGATATTTGATAGGATGCGTTTTAAAAATGGCCAGCTTATTTTGTCATGTGCCTTCTCCAAGTCGATCTTGACTGCCTTTGTCCTTTACGCCCATGTTTATGTCGCGTAGAGTGCATGATTTCTCAAGCAATAATAATATTATCCGATGGTTGTCATCCAGAGATGAATGCACATTGTGTCGGGAAGATTATCTTGCCAATCACCACTTTTAACCAGTTGGCAATGATTTTAGTTATGATCTTGACCACCACGTTCGTAAGAGCTATAGGACGAAAATGGCATCCTTAGGTGGATGTTTATTTGGTATGAGTGTAATCAAAGTTGTATTCAACTCAACTGGAAAATGTCCAAGTCTGAAAGCATCCAACACAAAGTTTGTTACAGCAGCCTTGGCGTGACTCCAGATGTGTTGGTAGAATATCAAGGGAAGACCGTCGGGCCCAGGTGCTTTATAAGGGCCCATGTGGAAGAGGGCGTCTTCAATTTCCTGAGAAGAAACTGGCCGATTAATCCGTTTGTATATCCGTTGGATTCATTGATGTAATGGGAATATCCTCATCATCACGCAAACCCATGGGATGTTCATATAGGAAGAGTTTTTTGTAATGCCGTTGTAGTATAGAGCAGATTTCGTCAGGTAAATCAGTCCACGTACCATATTCATCCTTAAGGCGTGCAGTCGTTATAGAACGTCGACGGGTAGCAATGGTTTTATGGAAAAACCGCCTGTTTTGCTCACCACCGCAAAGCCACTGCAATTTAGTCTTTTGTTACCAGTAAACTTCTTCCTACAATAGTATATCACTATACTCATCTAATAATTGTGTTTCTAACCGTGATGAAAGGAATCCAGAGGATGAGTCGAAAGTGAGGATTGGACCCCTTCAAGACGCGCTAAGCACCTTTTTCGTCGGCTTGGTAGACTACCAAAAACATCCCGTTGCCAACCAAGCACTTGATCCACAAATTTGTTGACCGTTGTGATAAAGTCCACAGGATAATTATGCCAAGCAGATTGCATAAATCAAGAGAAGTCCTTATACATCAACCAACATGCCTGAAACTTAAAGGGTCTCATAGATGGTGTATGGCTCGTGTTCTTGACCAATGTTAGAAAAAGTGGGTTATGATCCGAATTAATGCGAGGCAGGTATTGCAAAATGGTTGGGCCAAGTTGTAGATGCTATAATTCGTTAGTCCAGGCTTGATCGAGGCGTTGTTCAATAAGCAAGCGACCTATTTGACCATTAGTCCAAGTAAAGCGTGGTCCAAAGTAGTCTACCTCCATTAATTTACAAGTATCAATCATACGTACCATATGGTCGAAGCCAAACACACGCACCAGATGTCCACTCCTCTTATCATCTTGCTTGATTACTTGGTTGTCCCCAATAAGTAGCCAATGCACTCGAATGTTCACTAGCATTACTTCTATGTATTCATAGAGACTCTCTCGAATGGCTAAAGTAGGAGAACCATATACCAATGAAATTATGGTAACATTTGTCCCCTCATACAAAATTACAACATTTAATATTTGGGTCATGTAGCTAATGAGAAGTAAATTATAGAAGAATTGTCCCAAAAACACCACAAGCTGTTGGAAAACCCACGTGCCTCAACAGCCATAGAATGCGTGAAAGATGAATGTTGCATAATGTATCTAGCACGTTTGCTAGGAAATCGAGTCTCCATAAGGAAATGGATCTTTGGGTTATAATCCCTTAGCATTCTGAGAACAGTTCTCATTGTCGAGGGTGAACCCACTCCACGACAGTTCCACGAAATAAGATGAGGCATAGTGAAATTTTAACAAAATTTTGTAGGCAGGGCCTCCTCAGATGCGCCTACCTCGCTGCCCTCAATGTCCATGCCTTGTGCAATGATTCTGTGATCAACTGGGAGCTCAGAGGCAATTTGCATAGGGGCGACATCTGGAGGTTGTTATTTCGTTTGGTCGCCCACGTCTGTATGAGGGTGTGCGTCTGCAATACAAAGTGCATCAGTATCTTGCATATCATCAGTGTGGAGTGTGACTCTATGAGGGGCATTGTTTGTGATATCTGTGAGGGGGCGTTGCTTGTTAGTTTTGATCGTTGTAGTCGAGAGTGAAGGCCAATCACTTGGCGTCCAGATGGGTGCAACACTTTCCTTATGACTGGACGTCTTAACATTTGATTCTTGAGGGTGTTTATTTGAGGTGTGTCTAGAATCACCTTTAGGGGGCCGAATTTTAACCTTTGGCGCCTCCTTTAATGGAATGCCCTTCCCACGTCGCTCACGTGTTTTCAACATCTGCTCTTTGGTAGTTGTACTAAAAGTAATAAGAGGCTCAAGGTCACGTATATTGCGAATATCTGCTACCAATTGAACAGTTGGCGGGGAGGTGGTATTGTCCACGTCTGCCTCAGCAACTACAATGGGAGAGAAGCAAGATCCAAGTCGACTGTTCATTCGATTCTTGTGTGCTCCTTGTTGGTTACTGTCTATTCTTGCGGGGTACTCGCCGGCGTCAATGTCAGGAAGATGGGGTTTTGTTACTCGTGAGGATGCATTACTGATGTCGAGTATGGTCCGAAAGGATCAGGGGGAGTCTCAACTGGGGCTCTTGTCACGGGGGCTGGGTTGTTTGGCAATCCATCAGTTTTGCACGAATTGCATCCTTCGCTGTTGTGGCCATACTTGCCGCATGTAAAGAAAATCATATGGAGGCTCTCATACTCCATTGTCAACTGATGACCATTCAGAATGACCTGAAAAGTAAGGGGTTTTCGTAGGTCAATCTCTACACATACGCATGCATATTTACCTCGGATGACCTGACTGGTATTAAGGTCGATTTTTATGGCCCTACCCAACTTATCTCCAACTCGCATGAGGACCTTCTCACTAAAAAATTCCAAGGGGAATCGTGGTATTTGTACCCAAACTAATGTGGATGCAAGCTTAGCCGCGCATGGGTGGAATCCAAGTCTGAGTTTAGTCACAGTCCGATAATGGCCTTGGATGATCCACGATCCGTTCTGAAGCACATGAAAGTAATCTTCCTTGGAGAAGAAACGTACCACTTAAAAACCTTCTTCCATATCTATAATTTCCAATTTATTCTTCAGAGTCCACAGATCAGGAAGGCGTTGCGAGAGGATGCGATAGTATACTATCCATCCTAATGGTTTCACAACTAAAGTGCGCCTCCAAGGAAGCCAAAGTTCCCTCTATTCATCCGAAGGGATATCAACCACAACTTTCCCAGTGCCTTTCATGTGTAAGTCACTGTTATGGTTTTCGGTGATCATGGATATACCTTCATCTGTGTAATCATCAGCCTCACCTTTGCCTTTGTAAATTCCGTAAGACGATGGCTGGAGGTGTCCATGTTTGAAGATGTTAGCCCATGCACTATTCGTCGTTGGACAGTCACCATCCGGAGAGCGGGGCGTAAGGTGCAGATCGCTTCTATTTTTCACGCTGCGGTGGATCTGATCAATCTCCTCTATACTCTGCTCAACTGAATCTTCGTCCATAAGGGATCAGATTAAACTGGGATCAGAATGGGAATTCTGGCAAAGGCCGCCGGGGAGGCAGTTGTCGCTGGGACAGTTACGAGGGACGCGATATTTCAGGGATCGCCTCTCCAAGAATTGCGGAGCAACTTTGTCCGACAGTTTGGATTTGAATACACTAATTCTTAATACACACTTATAACTGGTAGTGTATTTACTCTTTTGTGTTATAAGTTTGTGTCTCTCAGTATATACACATAACTACTAATAAATTTACTCTTTCATGTCCGTTATTCTGGCCTAAAATAAAAAGATTAAAATCATTAAATGGAGAGAAAGAATAAAAGAAATTAATAGTTATTAGTTTAAAGTGACAAACGCAAACTTATGGCACAAAAAAGTAAAAAATAATAGTTATACATACACATTGAAAATTACAAATCATAATACAATTTAAACACGAGGTCGATAGTTATAAACATCAACTAACATTTTCCTTTGAAATAAATAGAAAGAACTCTTCATTGCTAAATAAGCATCTCTTAGTCTTGAGCATCAGAACTAACGGATGAGCTAGGCCTCGTTAGTCGCTTAGACGCCCACCAACCTGTCATCTTTAGGAAATTTAATACCGACATCAAGAGGAAAGAAACAAATGCGAGCTTAAAGCAACTATAAAGATTGTTACTTTGTAATTTTGAAGTTATGAGTTTGAATCACAGAATAAAAGAGTTTTGTCAAATAGTGTATATTGTATTGAATGTATATTGTATTCACACGTTCCATCTACATCGTATGTCCAGCTATATAGAATTTACACCACAGAAGTTTGGTGTCAGTAGAAGTATTTGTTACAACAACCAATAACAATAAGATGATAACAATTCTAGCTAGACTTGATCAGTTGAGATTTAAACAATGAGATTTGTTGCAACCGCAGACTGCCTGGAGGAAGTACAGCTACCCACCGGATGTCGTGACTGTTTTGAACTTTTCCTTAACACGCCCCCGCAAGATGGCGGTTCCATCGGAAATGCCAATCTTGGACCGGAGGAACTCAAAACGATCCCGTGAGAGTGGCTTTGCGAGAGCATCCGCGACTTGATTTGTTGTTGAAACATGAGCAACTGAAAGGGATCCGGAAGCAACCTTTTCACGCACAAAGTGATAATCAAGAGCAAGATGTTTCATGCGACTATGAAATACTGGATTAACACATAAGTAAGTGGCGCTTAAATTGTCACAATAGATGGTGGGAGCGTTAGGTAATGAAACACCAAGTTCATGAAGAAGATTGGAGACCCATGTGACATCAGCCGCGGCAGAGGCAACAACACGATACTCAGCTTCAGTAGAGGAGCGGGGCAATAGTGCGTTGTTTCTTTGAGTACCAAGAGATGGGATTTGCGCCTAGAAATAGAACAAAGGCAGTAGTGGAGCGGTAAGAATCATGATCACCCCGCCCAATCAGCATCAGAAAAGGCTTGAAGAATAAAGGGCTGATGGCGTTTAAGCATAATTCCATGATTGACAGAATGTTTGAGATAGCGAAGAATGCGTTTGGCGGCTGTCCAGTGCGTTTGAGTTGGCGCATGCATAAACTGGGCCAACTTGTTCACGGCAAAGGCTATATCAGGCCGGGTGAGCTGAAGATACTGAAGGCCACCAATAAGACTACGATATTGAGACGCATCAGCAGAGGGAGTGCCATCCTGAAAAATTAAGCGGCCAGTGGCAGACATAGGGGTAGAAGCATCCTTAATACCTGTGAGATGAAATTTATCGAGGAGATCACGGATATATTTGCTTTGAGATAGATAGAGTCCGTCGGAGGTGAACACCGCCTCAACACCTAAGAAATAACTTAGTGATCCCAAATCCTTTACAGAAAAACGAGCACCTAAAGAGTCAACAAATGTTCGAATAGCAGAAGAGCAATTGCCTGTAACAAGCAGGTCATCCACATAGACAAGAAAATAAATAACATTACTGCCACAACGATAGATAAATGGAGACGTGTCAGATTGTGAATTGGTAAACCCATACTGTAAAAGAAAGACTTTCAACTCAGTATACCAAGCGCGAGGAGCTTGTTTTAAGCCATAGAGCGCACGCTTTAGATGACACACATGCGTCGGAAAAGCTGGGTCAATGAAACCAGGCGGTTGAGTCATATAAACATCTTCAGTTAAATGTCCATTTAGAAACGCATTGTTAACATCCAGATGGGAAATGGACCAGCCGTGACAAAGAGCAACAGATAAGACTACACGCACAATCGTAGGTTTAACAACTGGACTAAATGTGTCATGATAATCAATACCGGGACGTTGATGAAACCCCTTGGCGACCAAACGGGCCTTATACTAAGCAACGGAAGCATCAGGATGACGCTTGACACGAAAGACCCATTTACAACCAACCATATTATGACCCTTAGGCAGTGGAACAAGAACCCATGTGTCATTACGAGCAAGATCAACAAGCTCGTCATCTATCGCAGCACATCACTTAGGATCACGAAGAGCCTGCTTAACTGTGGTGGGTTCAAGAGATGGGGGGAGAGGGTGTTTAGTGGTGTGAAACAAAGTGACATAGTCAGGAAATTGCTTGGAGCGAGACACGTGATTGCGTGCACGGGTGACCATGGGATGAGGAGGTTGAGGTAGGTTGGAAGTCTCAGCCACCTCAAAAGGTGGCGCAGAAGTTGGAGCTGCAACATCACAGGTAGACGAAATGGGGGTTGGAATATTAGAGGGGGACGGAATTGGGGTTGGGGGGTTAGAATGTTGAGGTAGCAAAGGTGAGAAGTCATACCTGGGAGATGCAGGGCTTGCGGCGGGCGGATGTAAATACGGGTCAGCCACAGGTACTGCAGGAACAGATTCGGCTGGGGGTTGTAGGGCAGCAACCGAGGTGGAGGAAGCTGTGGAAGACTCAGCCGAAGGAGGGGTGGAAGCAAAGGGAAAATGATGTTCGACAAACTGAACATAACGCGAAAGATAAAGCCTATTAGATGATATGTCAAGACACTTGTAAGCATGATGGGTATTAGAATAGCCAACAAAGACACATGGTCTAGAGCGAGGCGCAAGCTTATGTTCCGAATAGGGACGGAGCCACGGAAAGCAGAGACATCCAAAGGCACGTAAGGTATGATAGTTAGGGGGTTTGCAGAATAAGAACTCATACGGCGTTTTGTTGTGAAGGAGGGGTGTAGGCATGCGATTGATGAGGTAAACGGCTGTAAGGAATGCATAGGACCAAAACTTAGCAGGTAAAGAAGAATAGTGAAGTAGAGCTAACCCAGTTTCTACCACATGACGATGTTTGCGTTCTGCAGACCCAACATGTTCAGGAGTATACGGAGGGGAGACACGATGTTGGATCCCTTCAGACTCAAAAAAGGATTTAAGACTCTTGGACTCAGTTCCCCCCATCAGTGTAAAGTGTGACGAGTGAGCGGTGAAAATATTTCTCGACCATTCGTTTGTACTTAGGAAAAATAGTAGAAACATCACTTTTGCGAGGCATGGGAAATAATCAAACATATTTAGTATAGTAATCAATGAAAAGAATATAGTAACAAAAACCATCTATAGATTCAACGGGAGAAGGTCCCCACACATCTGAGTACACTAAATCAAGCGGGCCACGACTCTCTATTGACGAGCTATGAAAAGGCAACTTGTGACTCTAATTGCTAAGACATGATGCACAAAAAAACTTATTACTAGAAGAATCAAAGGAACCAGACAGATTATTATTCTGATGCAGAAACTGTAAAATCCGGACTGACAGATGTCCAAGACGGTGATGCCAAGTAGACATGGTGGACTTTGCACTGACGAGCACCTGCTTAGCCGCAGGACTGGGAGTAGGCGTGAGGTCCAATTGAGGTCCTGTGGCTGATAACGCATCCCATTCGTAGAGATCATCATTGGTTCGCCCGCGAGCAAGCTGCGCCTCCGTTTTGAGATCCTTAACAATAAACGAAAGCGGGAAGAATTCAATAGAGGTATTATTATGCTGACAGAATTTAGATACAGAAATTAAGTTTTTAGATAATAACGGAACATGCAAGACATCAGATAAAAGGAACGGTTTAGAGGAAGAGGGAAGAATAGAGGACCCGGTATTGGTGATAGTGAGACCGGTGCCATCGCCAAGAAGAACATCATCAGGACCCTCATAAGACTGGTGATGGAAAAGAGTGTTTAGATCATTGGTAACATGATGTGATGCTTCGGAGTCAAGAACCCAATTATACCTTGTAGGACTTGATGTGGTGAGATGGATTTTGGGCTGCTGTGCTTGCTGTAAGGACCGCTTAAGAGAGTAGCACTGCCTTGCTGTGTGGCCTCGCTTCTGACAGAACTGACAGGTTACTCCAGACTGTGATGTATGCCGAGAATTTCTGGGGCTGGACGCAGATGCGGTTGTATTCCCATTGAAGGCTACGGACGGCTGCATGTGCTGAGGCTGAAAGAATTTCCCAGGGCGGTTGTTACCCTGGCGGGACCCACTTTGATGATTATTAGGATGATTGCCATGGAAGGGTTTGAGCTGCGTGGCGTGAACTGAGATTGCAGAGCCAGTCCGAGTTTCTTCCCGTTTAAGAAAAGTTTCATGCTCCACTAATTTATCATGAAGTTCTTCAAAGGTAATTGGAGTCTCACGAGCTCGAATAGCAGCAGCTATTTCTCGAAAGTTACTGCTGAGCCCATTGAGCGCATAGATAGTAAGATCATCATCACTGAGATGAGTATCAACGAGAGTCAATTCATCTGCAATGCTCTTAATAGCTTGAAGATAATCAGCAACTGACTGAGTATCACATGTGATATTAGTGAGTCTTTCCTTGAGATTCATTATACGGGACCGAGACTTATTGGCAAACAATTTGTGAAGCTTCGTCCAAGCATCATGCGAAGTAGAGGCCGTGGCAATTAACAGAACCACGGTTTCGGAGACTGATGCAAGAAATGCATGAAGCAGCATCTTGTCTTGTCTAACCCAGATAGCATAATCTGGATTGGGATGTGCAGTACCATCTTTATCACATGTGTGGCGTGGCGGGCAAGGTTTGCTCTCATCAAGAAACCCCATGAGATCATATCCATAGAGTAATGCATCGAACTGAGCCTTCCAAGAAGGGAAGTTGTTCTTGTTGAGCTTAATAGGTAACTGTGCTGCAACGTTAATTGCTATGACTCCATCAAGAGAGCCATCCTTGGTGGTTGAACTTTCCGTCATAACGAAGAGAGAAATGAGGCCGGATCGGAAACTCATTTGAGCCGAATAGCTCTGATACCATAAAAGAGTTTTGTCAAATAGTGTATATTGTATTGAATGTATATTGTATTCACACGTTCCATTTACATCGTATGTCCAGCTATATAGAATTTACACCACAGAAGTTTGGTGTCAGTAGAAGTATTTGTTACAACAGCCAATAACAATAAGATGATAACAATTCTAGCTAGACTTGATCAGTTGAGATTTAAACAATGAGATTTGTTGCAACCGCAAACTGCCTGGAGGAAGTATAGCTACCCACCAGATGTCGTGACTGTTTGAACTTTTCCTTAACACAGAAACAACCTCTTAGATAAAAAAATATAAGGTAAGACTGTGTACATCAGATCGCAAAAACGATCCGACTTCTCTCCAGACCTTATACAAGCACGGAAGCATAATGCAGCGAAAACGCATTTTTATCAATATGAAAGAAACAATCAGTAGTGTTTTTTCTAATAAAAAGAGAAAAAGAAAAGAGAACCGAACAATATGACAACAGTGTTCCTTTCTTTCCTTTTTTAACACATTCCTAGCTTAAAACAAAGACGGCTCTTACATTTGCTTTGAAGTTATCTGTTGGAATTTAGACTGTGAATGAGGAAGAAATTCTTTTCATTGATCATATGTTGTACACCGGTGACTACTTTATAGTTACAAATCAACCTATCTATGGTAAGTTTAAATTTACAAAATAGAATAGGGATATGATTTAATTCTAATCTTAATGATCCCTATCTTATCAAATCTTCTCATTCAAACTCAAATATTCAATTTCCTTTCTTATCTTCAACACTCTCCCTCAAGTTAATTATCGAGATCGCCAATGTTCAACTTGCCAAGTACAGATCCGAATACTTTCCCAGTTACTGCCTTGGTGAGTATGTCAGCAAGCTGCTCTTCTGATCTCACAAACGGAATCTCTATAAGCCCATCTTCAAGTTTCTCTTTAATAAAGTGTCGATCAATTTCAACATCCTTGGTCCTGCCGTGCTGTACTGGATTTTCTAAAATGCTTACCGCTGCCTTATTATCACACTTTACTCGAGCTGGTTGAGTAGGAGGAAAACCTAACTCAAAAAATATACTTCCGTTGTGTTATGAAAATTCCTTTCGAGGTTCGACAGACTTTAATTCCCAGAAAATACTTCAGGTTCCCCAGATCTTTCATTTCTAATTCACTGAAACAATCGGTGTTGTAGGCCCTTTATTTCATCTTGATCACTTCATGTAATAATCATATCATCTACATAGTTAATTAAGCATGTTACATGTTTGCCCCTCCGCTTATAGAACATGGTGTGATCTGCATTCCTTTGTCTATACCCACTCTCTTTCATGACTTTGGTGAATCTTCCGAACCATGCTCATGGAGATTGTTTTAAGCCATACAGCGCCCGTTTTAGCCGACATACCTCATTTTCTCGAAACTCCTTCGAAAATCCTGGGGGTGCTATCATATAAACCTCCTCTTTCAGCTCTCCATGTAGAAAGGCATTCTTCACGTCAAACTGCAGTAGAGGCCAGTCTTTGTTTACTGTCACAGAAAACAACACTCTGATTGTATCAATCTTAGCTACCGGTGAAAACGCCTCGGAGTAATCAATCTCATATGTTTGAGTGTACCCTTTCGCCACTAGTCGTGCCTTATATCTCTCGATTGATCCATCTGATCTTTGCTTGATTGTGAAAACCCAACGACACCCTACAGGTTTCTTGCCTTCTCGCAAATATACATTTCTCCCCTGTTCTGTTTCTTTTTAGGGCCTCCATTTTTGTATCCATTGCATTACTCCATTCCTAGACCTGACTAGCTTCTTCTACAGACTTTGGAACTGAAGCTAAGCACGCTACAAACACTTTGTCATTGTCCTTCTACTTCATGTATGTCACGCATCAAATATTGTGTAGATCGAGACTTAAGCTCTGGTGAGTACCTCTATTGCCTCCGAGAGGAATGGTCCGTACCTGCTTCAGGAGATACAAAAATATTTTCTTGAACAACAGGAGGAAGAACACTGGAAATCACCTCAGTCATTACCTCCGTAGGAGAATTCACCATTGGAGGTTCAAGAGCTGACCCTGCCACTTCCTGACTAGCTATTTGTTCCAAGGCCTGCTCGTTGGCGCCACCAGCTTGTCCTTGTTGGACAGTCTCTGGCATATTATGGTTACTTAACCAGTCGAATAGCTCATCATCTTTGGTTATATTCTCCCCCTGTGCCAAAGACTTGGAGTGGTAGTAGTATTCAAACTCGAAGAAGACACAGTTCATGATAACATGGATGCGCTGGGTTGGTGGGTGGTGACATCTGTATCCCTTTTGATTGGTTGTGTATCCCACAAAGATACATTTTTTGCGCATGGGTCAAATTTGGTGCGTTCATTTTTTGGGGTGTGAATAAAAACATAACAACCAAAGATGCAAGGTGGAAGGCTAAGGATAGACAGTATGCTCATCTGAGTGGAAAGGACATGAAGTTGCGTACCATGATCAAGGATTTTTGTCGGAAGGCGATTCAAAAGATATGTTGAGGTAGCTATTGCTTCCGGCCAAAAATAAGTTGGGGTACCTGATTCGATTATCATAGAACGAGTCATTTCCAGGAGAACCCAATTTTTCCATTCAGCAACGCCGTTTTGCTGAGGGGTATAAGCACACGATGTTTGTTGGAGAATACCATTATCTCAGAAGAATTGTTGAAGAGTATTTGACATGTATTCACCACCATTATCAGATCGAAGGATACAGATCGGTGTATTATACTAGGTTTTAACCATGTGAAAGAACTCTCGAAATCTGTCAAAAACCTCAGTTTTAAATTTAAGAAAGTATACCCATGTTATACGAGAGCAATCGTCAACAAAGGTAACAAATTACTAAAAACCCTGGGGAGTAGACTTAGGAGACGGTCCCCACACATCAGAATGTACTAAGG
>AP025066.1:4221648-4239266 GCA_036186865.1 Eustoma russellianum | reverse complement strand
GAAAAAAACAGATTTTACTCGAGTATCATTAGGTCGAAAAGAACTTTTGTGCTAGTTTTTATGCAGGTTTTACAGGGAGATAAATCAGCATGATGAGTAAATAAACGAGGAAACATAAATTTTAAATAACCGAAAAATAGGTGACCCAGTGTCAGTGCCATAACCAGAGTTGCCATTGGACCGTGTCGTGGGCAAGCATGGACCGACTTGTTTGAGCTATCTCGTCCAAATAGTATAGGTCATCGTGCTTAGTGCCGCACCCAATAATCTCCTTCGAATGAATGTCAAGTAGAAGGCAAAAACAAGGATAGAATACAATACAGTCAAGCTCTTTAGTAACCTGGCTAGTAGAAAATAATTTGGATAAAAGATTGGAAACATATAGACAATTTTGAAGTGTTAGGGCTGGAGAAAAGGAGATCGGGCAAGTGCCCCGAACTTGTATAAGTTCACCACTTACAGTTTCAATTTGTGTTTTGTGAGGAACAGTCAGGGTAGAAAAATCACTTGGGTCATAGGTCATAGTGTTTGTGGCCCCACAATCAAGGATCCATAGAGAATATTTTGTTTGTTGTGTGGGTATGGTAGAGAAGTCGTGTGAACAGCAGATATTTTTTTAGAGTTTGTGTGGGTGAGGGTTGGATTCAAAAGGAAGGGAAAAGTCGACTTTTTGGAGTGAGGAAGGGGCGCCCTCTCAGCTGGGGGCAAAACCGTCAATTCCAGCGCCCTCTCATCTGAGGGCAAAAATGTCAACATGTAGTCCTAGGGATGGGCAATAAATATCCCACCCTAGGCTCCATTTCATCTGCCATCCGCTGCATTCCCTCGGTTGTCTCCTTACCTTCTTGGCCTTGGGCAGTTGTGCAGACGCTGCCAGTCTCCCACTGTGTGCCGTTTGTGCCACCACTGGCCTCTGTCTTGCTGACTGTGGTAGCTCCTCTGCCTGGAGGTGAGTTCTTCTTCTCTGGCTTCTTTCTGCCCTGAGCTTCCCACCAGTCTGGGTAGCCTACTAATTAGAAGCATGTCTCCTTCGTATGCTTCTTTATCCCACAGTGTGTGCACCACATCTTTTCTATTTCATCCTTGTCTCTGTTGCAACGCGATGACCCTTGAGAGCGTGACTGTCCCATCGCATGTCCTTCCATCCGGCCTTGGATTTTCAATCCAAGACCAATCCCTTGTGATGACACTGTGTCTGAAAGGATTCCTCTCATAATCCCCATTCTTGCTTCTTCTCTTCTAATGGCTGCGTACGCCATCTCCACCGAAGGAAGAGGTTCTCGTTTTAGAAGGTCCCTCTTTACTTCTTCAAATCTGTCATTGACTGCTGTCAAAAGTTGAAATAATCGGTGCTCCTGGAGTTTTCTGTTGAATATGGCAATATCTTCGGGATCTTTCATGGGATTTGAATCCCGTCCATCTATTGCCATCCATATCCCTTGCAATCGAGTCCAGCAATCTTCAAGGGTTCCTTCCCCTTGTCTGACAGAGTTAGCTCTCCTGTGTAAGTCAAATACTTGAAATGTATCTGCCCCCGAACCATAGGTGGTCGCAAGACCATCCCACAGTGTTTTGGTCGTGGGGTACTGAGATACGTTATTCACAAGGCTAGGTTCTATGTTTTGAATCAGCCAAGTAAATACGAGTTGGTCCTGTTGTTCCCACTGTGGATAATTTGAATATGTTGCATTTGGTGGAGAAGGCACGCCCGTGATGTGTGACGTCCTTCCCCTTCATCCAGTTGCTTTCTTGATCAAGTTAGCCCATAGAGGGTAGTTTGAGCCATTAAGTTTGAAGCCCAGTGATAGATCGTCTGAATTGGTAGTATGTGTACCAAAACTGTTCTTCAACAGATTGACTAACTGAAGGGCTAAATCATCATTTTTAGTCTCTGAGGGTTTGGGTTCTGTCATTGTTTGGAACGATGATTATGAGTTCCTGTAGATTGATCTTGGTTGAATGGTTGGGAAAGGTAAATAACTATGATGAATTTTTTTCTGAGTTCACCCGTTTGAGGTTTTTTTTTGGTTTTGGCCTTGAAGGGCTGAGAAAAGGTTGAGAACGATGAGGATTAGGAGAAACAGTCCATCTGAGTTCCACGGATCAGACCTTGAGCTCTGATACCATGCTAGAATTGAGACTGTGAATGAGGAAGAAATTCTTTTCATCGATCATATGTTGTACACCGGTGACTACTTTATAGTTACAAATCAACCTATCCACGGTAAGTTAAAATTTAAAAAACAGAATAGGGATATAATTTGATTATAATCTCAATGATCCCTATCTTATCAAATCTTCTCATTCAAACTCAAATATTCAATTTCCTTTCTTATCTTCAACATTATCAATTAAATTTATTTAATAGCATTATCAATCAATGTCACTCTTTGGAAATGCAACTATTATTAGTTGCAGTTTAATGGCTTCCGTCCTTGTGCACAACAACAACATTATTCCATTGTCTTAGAAACTTCTGTCTATGACGGGCACAACAATCTGGATTTCAGCAAATAAATCATTTCTTACCTGCAGTTGACTACATTAATGTTCCACATTCCATTGCCCCTCCAAAGACTTATCAGACCTTAAGGTAGTTGAAGGACAACTCTCAATTGGAAGAAAAGCATCATTTCACTTGGAAAATACCTGTGGGTTTAGGTTTTGGTTATATCTTGACACTTCATTTCTGCTCTTTTGGAGCTGAGAGTACAGAAGATATCCAAGAGGGCTTCGATATTCATGTACAAAATATTGCTGCTGAGTCCAAGGTGAACTTGGTCCAGTTGAGTGTTGATTATGGAATAATCTCAATGTACAAAGACTACTTTGTCATGACGAAAGGAGGCAAATCAGTAGGCAAGTGCGATCTTTTTATATCAATACAATCAGTTGATGAGGTAGCTGTTGGATTCCTAAAGGGGGATTATAGATCTTCAAGTTGAGGAACCCTGACAATAGCCTTGCGAGTCCAAATCCTTCCTGTTCCAATATTGCTTCCCCTTTTCGGACTTCGAAGATCCAAAAATTCCTGATTTTTTTTTTGTTCAAGTTGAATGTTATTATGACTGTTTTAGTGAACGTTGCAGTTTACAATTTGAAGTTAATATGCGAATGAAATTCATCGAGTACGAACTGCTTACACCACCATAAACATGTCTCTGAATTTCACTACAGTTTTTTTAAAGTCTCACCCATATAAACTTGCAACAAGGACCATCTTACATCAACACTATAGATAGGGACAAGTTTGATAGTGCTGATCAAAACTCTTCTATAACTAGTTTTTACTACATTTAACCTCATTTGTATAATCTCTACTAATAGTAGGTTGGTTGCCATAATAGAGAGCTCACATTAAATGGAATAATCTCATGTCCCTCGATGTAACAAGAACTTAGACTTAGTTCTTATTGAACCACTCTCATAGCCCTCGCACCATCTATGATTTACTCTAAAAAAATTTACTGGGCCACTCTCATAAACCTTACATTTTCTATTATTTACTCCAAAGAAACTAATGAGTATTCACGACGTTGTATCAATCATCATGTGCTGACACATTCTCAAATCATTGTCTTGAATTTCAAAAAATTAATTTCTACTGGTTACAATGTATTTGGTGGCATAACGGCTATCATCCATTTTATTACACTAAGGTTATCTCATAGGAGATCATGACTATAGTGATCTTCTTGTCTTTCACCATGTTGACTTTCATATTCATTTTGCCTCTTCATATGTGCTAAGAATTGTTGCATCCACCTTTGTCCTTCGTCCGACACTTTTTAGACGTTCATCAACTTCTTTGGTTCTTTTAAGGATTGGTTCATTATAAGCTTGTTTTCAACCCTTCAAGAAAACATCAATCCCTACAGTCCAGAAGAAACGAGAGTGACACTATGTTGATCTCTTTGCAAAAATTGGTCTTTCTCTATTATGCTTTTGTTAAAGATTCAATCCTCCACAAATTGTCGAAATGAAGATGGAGGATACCAAAGGAATGACAAAAGATTAGTTATTTTTACTCACCTTTTTTTTCCTTCTGATTATCATATTCACCTATAATGAGAACTTCCTTTTCCTCTATTTTTCTTTCATGAGTTTCTTCATTTCGGATAATATCATCCTTCATAACCGATTTTCTTTAAGATTGTTGCCAAGTCGATCATAGAGTTATGATATAGAACGACATCTCCAAATGAATCTCATGGCCTAACTGATTTCTTCATATGGTTCCAACTTGGACATGCTGGAAATCATGGGTCGTTTGGTAGTCATATCTACCAAAAAAATTCTTTTGAGATTGTTGAAAATTTAGACAAAATGTGGTAATGAGAGAGAAATGAAAACAAAGAATAACAGAATAGTCAAAACGTAACAAATGTTATATCATCCTTAAAAGCAATTTCGTCTTCACTAGTGAGTCAGGTAAAGTACGCAACAAAAGCTTTCTCGGATACAACAACTTTTTCATTTCGTTTTCTCTATAAGAGAAAGATTGAACTTGTCTATTTGACATGTTTAATATCATAGGGAGAAGAAAAGACAAGGAAGAAATTTTGGAGGTTTTCACAAAAGAGTCCAAAAGGTTTTTCAATGATGATTTCAATATATATCAAAAACTATCAAAATCATGTCAAAAGTATATCTTCAAAATCTTTTGATCCTTATATTTATAGACTTCAATTCACAAGAAAAAAGGTAATTTGACACCTCTTTGCAAAATTGAACTTCTAAAGTTTGTTTATGTCAATTCAAGATTGAAAAGATGTGTCACAAGTTACAAAAATTGCATCATTCCATCAAAATACAGTAGAAATTTTCTGTTGTCTGAAGTCATCAAATGTTCGGTCACTTTTACTGAACGCTGGATTCAAGATTTTTTGATGTTACAACCCAAACCTCATCATCAAACTTTGGACCTAACATGGCTTTACCAAGCATTCAATGAATCATTCGTGGACAAGACAAAAACTTCAGAATTAGAACGAATTTAGAGACTGCACACAGAGTTTATCACCAAATGTTGGTCTCACTCATCAAAACACCTCAGAATTCAGAGAATTCAGGGTATCGTATTATCCATCCAATCTATGTTTCACTTCATTCTTCGATCAAACTTCTTATACGTTTTTATATAAATTTGGAGCACTATCTAAAACACTTTTAATACCATTTCCAACACTAACCATCATCGCATGGCAGGAGATTTGCCCGTTCACTTGGAATGTTTCAATGTCGTCTCAAGCATGCTGGCCATGAATTTCTTTAGATAATCACATAGTGTGGAAATTGTCTTTTTCCGTAAAATGCTTCACATTTTCATCACACTATTAAAGGTGTAGACACGCCCTTTAACGTACTTGAAGATCATAAGACGTTGTATGTCTTGCTATCTTCTATAACATGCTTCAAGCATCATGAATGTCATGTTTTATATCTTCATCAAATCGCTTTATTGTTTATTTGACTTTTTTAAGACATAGCCCTCGAGCCCAAGGACTCAAAAGTTCATATAGAATATGCTTTTGTTCATCAATACTTTTCTCATACATTTAGATAAGACTTGATCATGAGCAATTTTCTATTTCCAATGGAGTCAAGGACATAATATTCCGTGGCTTTGAAATATGATGAAATAAAGCAAAATGACTCACTAAATTGGCTGCGCTTCTTATATTGTGAAGTACCAGTTGATCAACACGCAATTTTTATTACGGGCCTTCGGAAAACAATCTCTGTGTGTTTCTAACGCATGTGTATGGTTACTTACATCCGACTCTCCCATACCCCGTCATAGACGGGAGTCTCTAAAGCAATGGGGAAATGTTGTTGTTGTTGTTGATCATGAGCAACTTCTAAAAGAAAACAAGATGCATATCTAAGCAAGCATAACATGCTAGAATATAAAACAACTTTCCAACCTTAGAAACTTGAGAATTTGAATTCGGTGCTCAAATGAAAGTTATATATCATTGAAACAGGCTCGTGAAACATTTTAAATCATTTTAGTTTGGAGTTTTGTACCTAAGTTATAGCTAAAATAAGTTTAGATGTCATCACTATAGTTACGTTGACTTCAACGCAAGTTACGTCAGGCAAGATACTAAAACTTTTTGGAACAACCATCTTGATGTAAATGTAAGTTACCTCAAACAAGCCCGCAGGGCATAGCTCAGTTGGTTCCGGAGGTAGAGATTTGCTAACAAGTTGCAATGTTTGAATCCCACAACCTACATTGTGGGTGTCTTATCTTCAGACTCCAATATAAATCTTGAGGGCGGGTCCCTAATGTGGGTCTGTGCATTCTGTGCCTCACCTTAACAAGCCGTTGAGTACCTGATTTACATCCTCCCATCTGCTTCGCCGGGACGGGGTGTAGGGGATCCTTGGGGTTGGGGTTTAACCTTTTTTGTTAACAAGTTACATCAAACAACTGGTGCATGTTCGAAACTCGAAGCAGCCGTAGTGTGGGTATGTCATTGTTGTGTATGTTAGATATTTTTGATTCAATTAAGATAGAAATGGTGACTCAATTTAAAGTAGATATTTTATGGGTATGTATATGACCATCTATCTAATAAACCGATAAATTTATTAATTTGCATCATCTACGAAGATAAAAAAAATCAAACGGCAAAGAATCTCAAAACTAAGGTAGAGTCTTTTTGCTCTCGAAGGACAAAATTACGAGACTATTCTAAACCCCTTTGGCAGTACGTCCGCTTTAACTCAAGTTATGTCCGGCAAAAAGCAATTAGAGAGTAGCAATTTACTCACCCTCTTTGTGACCGCGCGACACGTCACAGCAAGGGGTGGTGAGGTTAGATACGGGTGACCATCATCTAGCCTCACCACCCCTTGCTGCCACGTGTCGTGCAGTCACGCGTCACCGCACCCCCTTTACGGTGAGGGGATCCTATCCTGGTAAACGTTGCTGTTCACCAACCCCTATAAAATAAAATGACTAAATTGCCCTAGCAATTAGAATTATTTCCCCTTCACCTTACCAATTAAATAAAAATTGATTGGAACTGACTTTCTCATCAAATAGTTATGAATATCTAACATAAAATTATCAACTTATTTTATAATACTGTTTTGGTTTGTCTAATAATATCGTTTATTTAATATAGAAATATATTAATAGTTTTTATATTAGATTCTAGACGGAGGGAATAATCTTTTTAGTTTCCGACATTTTTTTTTGGGCTTCAGTTTCATTTTAGATTAAAATTCTTTTTTAAGAACAAAAACCTGGTCGATAAACTTGTGGAAATTTCTACCTGCTCATTGGACACGCCGGTGTACCACACTAGGCAATCCACCTGCTCAGGCGATGGAAATATGGAATGACCTGCGTTTTCTGTTTCCTTTTTCTGGTTTTCGTGGGGCGAGGGTGAGAAAAGCAGAGCATGTCGAACAGTACAAGACCCTTGTCTGTTTTAGATTAATGAATTTTGTTCACGTTTAAATATCGCAAAAGAAAAAAGAGGCTAGCCATCAGACTGACTGGTACACATTCAAATTGACTTTGAGAATAAATAAATCATGGCACTGATTCGCTTATTCAATTATTTGTTTGCCTTCCTAAAAAAAAATTTATTTGTTTGCCGTGATGACTTAAGATTTTGAAGTTGGCACATGATGCCAACCACAATCTGCATCTCATTACAAGGTTTCTTCGACCTAGGAGATTCACATGATGGCATCAAAGAGATTTTTTATTATCTTCCTTGTGATCTCATTATTGTCACATGTTTTTGCTTTTCCATCTCGGAATCTGCATTCTTGGGATACCATAAAGAAACTAAGTCTAAAAGGCCCTTATCTGGGTATTGTGACAGTTTATCCTGCAGAAGAAGATGCCTTCTTTGCTTTTGGTGCCTTCAAGCCAGACCCAGAGAACCCATATCTTCATTTGTCAGGTAGCTGCTAATCCTTTGGTAAAATATCCTAGAGACTGCATTTTCTGAAACTGTAATTGGGTTTGGGTGATTTATCTTGCAGGCAGGGTTTTTCGGATTGGGAAAGTGGAAGGAACCAAAGTTATATATGTCAGATGTGGAGTTGGATTGGTATGCTTCAATTTCTTCTAAATTGGTTACTGGTACTGTTTGGAAATTTCTTTCTGCTAATCAGTTTCAGTATATGCTATTTGTTCAGTTTGGGGGGAATAGCAATATTCTCTAATCCACTATTGAACCATTTCACATGAAACTCTCTTGCTACCTTAAGTCTTGAGTTGCTCAAGTCTGATTAGCTAGTTTGTCAACACATTGCCAAGGCAATGTTTTTCAAGTCCCATCTATAGGATTCTCTGCCTTTCTTAAGGGGGACATTGATAAATCTTATTAAATGGTCCAAATTATGTCTTTTTTTTTCGATTTTACCTTTATACATCCCTTGTACAATTGTTTAGATGTGTGCATTTGTCCTGCCAATGTTAATCTAGCAAGTCAGAATCTTGAATCTTGATCCCTCTTGCATGATTTTGTATTTTCTCTTGGGGTCAATGTTGTTTGCATTTCAAGTGAAAGCTGTATGGTTATGGTTAAAAGGACAGTTAGCTACTGACTATGGTACCCAACTATCGTTGCGTTAAAACCAAAAAGTAATGGGTTTCACGTTGTTTTCTCATGTTTTAGACGTATAGAAGTATCCTATGTTTGTGTACAAAAGCAATTTGTCATTTTACATAATAAGGAAAATATCTACTCGGATTATTTTGTTTATCTTACACAGGATAAAACAATATATGCTTCATCCATATGCTGTTTCTTCACCTGAAACTTTTTATCCTTTCTTTTTGTTGAAAAGAAGAACATTGAATTTCTAAAAATGAGCCACAATTTCATTTATGTGTGGTAAATTTGTCTGTACAAGCGACATTATGCTTTGTTCAGGTGAATGCTGCAGCAGTAACTCAACAATTAGTGGATATCTTTGATATAATTGGAGTACTGCACTTTGGCATTTCTGGGAACGTTAATAGTTCGTTGTCCATAGGAGATGTTATCATTCCCAAGCAGATTGCTCAGATTGGATTGTGGGATTGGCTGGTAATTTCCATTTCTTGTGTAAATAAATACAAATTGGAGGCATTAACTTCTGTAATACTTCCAAATGGTACAAGTGAATTCCTTTGCTTGTAAGGTTCTAGGCTTATGTTACCATACTAATCAAACATCAAAATGTCAGTAAGTTTAACTTGGATATTACATCCATATCTCTATAATCAGCTCCTAAGGACATGAAGTTTTCTTTTGAGAGCAGAAACCCAAAGCGCCAGTTCCCACAAATGACGTTGCTGATATGGAATTTGGAAGTTACAACCTACCAAATGGTGGATATAATCAGTTGGGAAGCATTGGCTATAGAACTGAGGAATTCTATTCTGTGTCAGGAAAGGAGAATACTCCACAAAGAATTCTTCGGTTTCAGATAAGCAAACATTGGCTTGAATTAGCTTTCAAGTTGGAGGTAACAGAAAATTTCTCGTAGACTTCAATGCTCTAACTTCACAAATGAGGCACGGCTACAAAATTCATCACTTTCTACAGAGAAGTGTGAATGCAATGCTCAGTTTGATATAGTGTGCTTGTTCTTGATAGGATCTTTTCTGTTTTAACCTCGCGTCTGACTTGCTTGTTTTCACCGCGTAGGGCATTAAGCTGCATCGATGTGTAAATTCATCTGTGTGCCTTTCTGAAACGCCCAAGATAATCATTGGACTTGATGGCGCTACTGCCAATGTTTTTGTAGACAATGCTGCTTATGGTCAGTTTGTATTCACTACTTTTGGTGTTTCATCAGTGGACATGGAGAGTGCAGCTGTAGTTATGGCAAGTTCCTTCCCTTTCTTCTCCACTGTTGTTTACTTCAATTGAAATACAACCATTAATAAATAAAGGCAATTGCTCTACATCATTGAAAAAAGATGAGAAAAGAAAAGATTGTGTTGCTTTATTTTTCTAGTTAATTTGGAGTAAAAGACCATACCATGGCCCTGAGAGCCCCCAACACCTCAGTCTCAATGAGCATTGTGGATGATGCAAATCAGGAGTTCAGGGACCTCTACGTTAGGGTTTTTTTATTTAATTTAGTTGAACAATAGAGGCTTTTGGGTGATTGTGCATTTCTGGGGATCTTAGTTGCAGCGGTAATGATATATTTATACCACTATAAAGTGGAGAATTCTGCTTGTTTCAAGGATGGAACCTAAGATTTCGTAATCTTGGGGGTCTGAACTTTAACCATTGGTTAGTTGATTGATCTATTAGGTAAAAATTTATGCAAACAGGTGAGATGTTATTGCGAGAGTATTAGAAAGCATGCTCTTCAAATATTTCATTATAGGTTGTCAGGAAACAACCTCTGTGTGTTTCTAAAACATGGGTATGGTTGCGTACATACGTCCCCCTATACCCCACCATAGGCGAGAGTCTCTAAGACAATAGAGTAATGTTGTTATTGTTGTTGTAAGTATTACTCTAACGCGTTAACTTTGATGATCTTGCAGACTTGCTTGTCTAACGGCTTTCCTGTGATTGTTATCCGAGGGCTATCAGATTTGGCAGGAGCGGCAGATGATGATAATCCAAGCGAATCATTTGTTTCTCTTGCAGCTTCAAATGCCGTGAAACTGTCATTCAGTTTGTCAAGATATTACAAGTAGATCATCTCAGAATGATTATGTAGCCGATGTTCAGTGTTTGTAGTAGGATTTCTGGGCCTAATAATGGAGCCCGGATCTCCTCACCCCCATTTTGGGGGTAACAAATGACCCCCTGCCACGTGGTAGGGGAGGGGGGTGGTGAGGCTGGGTGCAGGTGACCCCCACTCACCCCTCTCCCGTGCCACGTGGCGGGCGGTCACGTGGGGGGGTAATATTGGGGGCGGTGAGAGGATCCCACCCCAGAGTAGTGCTACAAGAATAATTGTTGCAGTTGCTATGAATGTCATTGCAATCTTTGAGTTTGTGATAACAAGAAAAATTTTATATAACCTTTTCGTAATTGGTAACCAGTGGTCCATATGATTGATCTCAATTAGGAGAGACTGGATTTTTGGGTCCGGTATAAGTACGACTAATTTTATGATATTTAGTAACTATTTAATTTTTATATAGTTAATCATTCGCCAATAAGATTGATCACAATTAGAAGAAAAAAGTGTCTACTGGGTAGATACTGCAGGTTAAGCAGCTGACCGGTCAAGTCATACAAAGGAGAAGAGCCCTTAAAGCTTCCACATGGTGTGATTCATCCGATTCCGAAAATGAAGAAGCCGAAGAGGAAATGGCTCAAGTATGCATTGCATCCAAAGCATCAAACGAGGTTTCTTCTGATTCTGATTCTGAGCCTTCATATGATGATTTATTTTGTCAGTATCTTGAGTTGCATAAGTTTCTAAGGCTCTTGCAAAAGAAAAGAAACGTTTAATTGAAGACAAAAAATTGTTAGAATCTTCTAACTCGAATCTTGTATCTCAATTAAATGATTCAAAAGAAGAGTCGTCTTGCATGATAAATTTATTAAAATCTGAGATTTCTTCCTGAGGATACGGAGATGAAAGTCGAGATTTCAAATTTGAAAGATGAGATGAACTCATTATTGTCTAATAATACGTGGACTCTCACTCATTTGCCTCCAAGTTCCAAAGCAATTGGATGTAAATGGTTATTTAGAAGAAAATACAACACGGATGGTTCAATTTAAACTTTCAATGCTAGTAGCCAAAAGTTTTACACAAAAAGAAGGAATAGACTATTTTGATACGTATGCTCCGGTTGCGAGAATAACATCTATTAGAGTCTTGTAACATTAGCATCCATAAATAATATGTTTATTCATAAAATGGATGTTAAGACTGCTTTTCTCAATGGTGATTTAGACGAATAAGTCTATATGGAACAACCAGAAGGTTTTGTTCTTCTCGGTAGTGAGCATAAAGTGTGCAAATTGATAAGGTCATTCTATGGATTGAAACAAGCACCGAAATAATGACATGAAAAGTTTGACACTACCATTTTAAAGAATGGTTTCCGGCATAATAGTGCGGATAAGTGTGTATATTCCAACTTTACGGACAAATATAGGGTCATAATTTGTTTGTACGTGGATGACATGCTAATTATTGGCACTAATATGGAATGAGTAAATGAAACTAAGAAGTATTTAACTTCACAATTCTAAATGAAAGATTTGGGTGAGATAGATACTATCTTAGGGATAAAGGTGTCAAAACATAATGAGGGTTTTTGCTCTTTGCCAATCTCATTACATAAACAAAATGTTGAATAAATTCAATCACTTGGAGATCAAAGAAGCAAACACGCCGTTTGATGCCTCATACAAATTGACTGGACATACCGGTAGAGCGATAGCACAACTAGAATATGCTAGTGCAATTGGTAGTTTGATGTATGCTACATATTGCACTAGACCGGATATTGTCTTTGCAGTATGTAAATTATCAAGGTATACTAGTACTCCTAGTATGTACCATTGGAAGGCAATTGGGCGAGTACTTGGGTACTTAAAAAGGACTATGAATTACAGATTGTACTATAATAATTTTCCCGCCATGTCGGAAGGTTATACTTATGTTAGTTGGATAACTAGTGTTGGTGATAACAAATCTACTACGGGTTGGGTATTTACATTGGATGGTGGTGCTGTTTCTTGGGCTTCAAAGAAACAGAAATGCATAACTCATTCGACAATGGAATTCGAATTCATAACATTGGGTTCAGCAGGTAAGGAAGCGGAATGGCTGAGAAATTTATTATTGGATATAGAGTTGTGGCCACAACCGACGCCAGCCATTTTCTTACACTGTGATAACCAAGCAACGATATCTAGAGCTTATAGTAAAGTCGATAACGGGAAATCTAGACATGTCAGCCTTAGACATGATTATGTAAGGCAATTAATTACATGTGGTGCAATAGCCATTGCATACGTCAGATCCTGAAATAACCTAGCGGATCCGTTGACAAAGAGTCTTTCAAAAGACTTGGTACAAAGTACATCACTAGGGATGGGATTAAGATGTATGGGATAAGTTCACTTGTGATGGAAACCCAACCTTCTCTAGCATATTACTAGTCAAAGGTTCAATGGGTAACAACAAGTCACAAAGTGAGGTATTAAAGCACTAAGATTGATTTTTTAAAGAATCAAGCCGCACTGCATTGATTTTTAAAGAATTAGAATGTTAGTGTTAAATGATGGTGAGTGTTAAAGCACTCTTAATGAAAGATTAAGAAGAACTATCTTAATCTTCACCTATATGAACATGGGAAGTGGTGCCGCTTCAACAAGCAATGATCTTGAAATGTTCATGAATACTAGGGGAAGCACAAGGCCATAAAGCGCGGTTTAAGATGGACTTCTAAAGAGAGTGTGGGTGTATAATATTTCCGGTTCTAGCACGGAGGAATCTGATTCAAAGCTTTTTAGCTATCAAGATTTCGTTAGAAATTTGAAGTATTATACTAATAAGAGGTTCAAACCGAAAGATACTTCTTAAATGCATGGAATGTCATAAATTGCTTTACAAACTAAGTGGAGGATTATTATAATAGTTTGTAAAGGTAATGGGATGAAGAATGAAGGTGGATTGGTGTTTAAATAAGCAAGAATAGCTTGACTCATGACATGGATCGATCAATGTCTCAGTTGGATCGATCCATGTGGCTTGAAAATGAAGTTGAGTATTCTACCGGACATAGATCGATCTTATCGATCGATCGATGTACCATGAGTGCAAAGTTAGAACTTTCTGTCCGACATAGATCGATCAATCACATAGATCGATCGATGTGACTTCGATCAATGCATAGATCGATCAAAGTGGTTTGAATGAAAAGTTGGAAGCTACTGGGAGACATCGATCTCCATTGAAAATATATGATCGGTAGCATCAACCACCAGAATAATTAGTAATTTTTCGCTAAATATGACATATGAATTCATATCGCCTATTGATATCATTTGACGACAATGTCTGAGCTCCAAAATTGATGGTCTGAATGCCCAAAGCTCTGCATCAAATACCTTATGATCGGCAGTGCTCAACTATGGATCATGCATCCACCAGACTATAATCTCTTTGTTTGATGCCTCTATCGCAGACATTTAGCAAGGCAAATCATAGAAAGATTCAACTTAGTCACTATATACCGTTTTTATTACAGATTTTTCCCAACCGCACCTTTTTGTATTTGATATCCACATTCAAGCTCCCTTTTATGAATTCATGAATATCTTGAGTTTTGAAGTCTATATTTTAGCTAATGTGTTCCCTGACCATCTTTCCAACCATTCTTCAATTGACATTCCTATAATCCAATGTGATGTTAACATTTGTGCAACTATAACTCTCACAGAAAATTCAGTCTTTTAATAGTTATGTGTTTTTTACAGGCTTGTTCTAAGACACCACTGATAATTTTGGGTCTTTCAATTTACACACCTAACATAGCAATATTATTTTGTGCTTCCCATACGTTAGAAAAACATGTATGCTTAACAGACTATAATTGCACAACATGTTGCATGTCTTCTTTGGTTTTGTACAAAATCGTCTCTTCTTTGTGATTATGTCTATTCTTCTTCTAAAGACGACGCCTAAGGCCTCCATGATAAATTAGCATGTCTTATGGGCGTCCTTAGTCTTTCAAATTCAACGTTTTCGTCAAAGTGAGGTACCTTGGTCGAGACACCTCTTCATCATCCTCCTCCTCCATCAGGTCCGCCAAATAATCTTCTTCACCTTCATCGTCCTACTTATTGTCCTTGAATTCTTCATCATCGTTGCCGTTGTCGTTTTATGCGCCTTCTTTATTTGTTTGATCTTCTGCATATGCATGTGATGAACAACTTCCAACCATAAGATTTGCAGATATGACAACAATATCTCTGTCCATAGTATCATCAACAACATTTCCGCCGGATGGTGGAATATTATGTATTGTCACATATATCTCTACAGCTGGAAAGGTTGGACACCGAATTAACATTTCTAAAGCAGGTTTCAAATCTTCCTCATCATAAATGCTAGCAAAGTTCTAAACGTAACCAGATGCATTAGACTCGAATGAGTAGTTGCTTCAACATCTGTACCAAACTCAAATCTTGATTTAACTCGTTCTTTAAACTCTCTACACAAAATATCACTTGGCACCCTCATCATTTTCGTGGGGTCGAGATTATATGAAATTACATTGTGTGAATTCACCTTTTCACCTTTGTAATACAAAGCAAATTGAATTTTTGAAGCCATATTCAATGTGTGAAGACTGCAGAGAAGGATAAATTTGATGGTACCTTTATTACAATATCATCACGATTAAATAGATTTTGCTGTGCAGCCACATCCTAAGGCGCCATTCAGAATGGTGCCTTGCGCACCTTAGGTGGCAAAACTGGTTTTTCTAAGGCGTCATTGGCTATTTAGGGAATTTTTTTATTTGTATCGTACTTGTGATTTTTCTTATTAAAATACATTTTTTTTTTGAAATTTCCCAGAAAAGATGATACAAGTATTAGATTGATATTATAAAATACTAAAAGTTTTCCTCCTCCAATATAGCAAATTGGTATCAATACTTCTATATTTAATTTCAATTTTCTTTTTATATAAACCAATGAAAAATAAAAGTCTGTACAAATCATCAATTGTGAAAATGACGGGAGAATGCATATGTTACATCTCGGGGTTTGTAAAAGGAAAAAAAAAAGAGTTTAATTAAAAGAAAAAGTTTTAATTGGAAAAAAAATGTTTATTTTTTTTTTAAAAAAAGAGGATAACGTGGCGGGAGAATTAATTCCCCCATTAACCACTCTTCCACTTTCCCAGTCCCACTGGAATCGGATCGCCTGACCCCTTTTGAAGGCGGTAACAAAGGACATGCTGCCACGTGGCAGCAGGGGATGAGGTGTTTGGCGCTCAGAGGATCCGTTCCCCGCCCCACTGCCTCTGAAATCCTCTCTTACCCTTTCAGTTCTCCCCAGCGGCCATTTTCCCTAAGACAAAAGGTGCAAAATTCATTTTGGCCAAAGGTTTAAAAATATATTATTTCCCCTCCCTTAAACCCATCAGCCGAATACACAAATAGGAGAAAAGAGAAATAGTTCTTGGCTTCAACACATTTCAACCTTGTATACTGTATAGTATAGAAGAATTCGAGGTAAGTAATCTACTTATACTTGCTATGTTTTTGCAAAACCTATACATTATTTTGGTATTAACTTTGGATCATTCATAAGTATATGTGATTGCTACATGTGGGTAATCTTGTCCGTATATATGAATATGCATGTTACAGTGGTGATTTCGGCCTCACCTAAGGAAATTGAGTTTATGAGGAAATTATATGATTTTGTTAACGATGTAGGATTTTGAAAGTAAAAGGTTGAAATTTTAGCACTGACCGAAAATTAATTACAAAAAGAAAGGAGAAGATGGTTTTTTTTTTGCAAATTAATATATGAATATAATATTATGTTGGGTATGTTATATATATGTGTGTATAAGATTGAAATTCTTGTTGCTTTTAAGTGTGGGCCAAAAGCAATTGTCAAATTGTTAATATGTTTCTTTTAAAATTGTTATAATTGGCCGAGGGTATACTAATTTTCAAGGTATTTATATTCGGCCATAGCCTATATTTTGTATATGATTAATGTTTAATTATATATGCATGTGATGTATATAGTATATGTTATACATAAATATATGTATATGTATGAAACTTGTAACTTTTGTATTATATATATGAAGGCCGATTTGGGATTTTTTGCCATAGGTTATGATCTAATTTTGATAAGTATATGGTTTATAACTTTTGATTTTATGAGAAATTAATTTGGAAACCATTTGGCTTTGGGAATATTTGAAAAATCAGACCTTGGAAACCATTTCGAAAACATCGACATTGAAATCATTATGAGAATTGTGCATGGCATATTTTAAAACTCATCTTTATACGGAAAACATATCGCTAAGCTGGATTGGTTCCGAACAAATAGGTCGTCCTAGCATATTGGTTATTTTGGTGCATAGAGCACTCGGGCACATTTGACCGTCAATCGAGCCGCCTGAGCATATTGGCTATTTTGGTATATTGAGCGTTCGAACACATTTGACCGCCGATTGGACCGTCCAGGCACATTTGACTATTTTGATAGGCCGCCTGTGAAACATTTGACCATCGGGAGATCAATTCGCGAGTCTTGCGATATAAGTCACTTGTAAGGAAAGTGCCATGGCATTTGCATTGAAAATCGATTTAACATTTGAACTTTGGTACTTGGACCGGTTTGGAACCGGATATCATATTTGGATTTGGACATTTGATTGAATGATTTTGTATCAAACATCGAATTGAAATTTGGAAAACTTTGGAAATCTTTGAAATTTTGGTATCGAACTTTGCATAGCATCGATTTAGAAATTGCATCATTTATTTTTGACTTGGACTAACATTTGATTGTCTATCGATTGGTTCGTCTTGGTTATTGGTCTATTCGTTGACTTTGTTGCTTGATTGTTATAGGGGCATAATGATAAATTTATTTACGAATGAGAAGCATGCTATTTTCTTA
>AP025066.1:4117307-4221638 GCA_036186865.1 Eustoma russellianum | reverse complement strand
AATGATAAATTTATTTACGAATGAGAAGCATGCTATTTTCTTATATTGTTATCTATTTGATTACACTTGCTTCTCTGTGCATGATACGATGGTAAGTATAGTGAGGTTACTTGTTGGGCGACTTGTCGCTGATACCACCCTCTCCCTATTTTTTTCTCAGATTATCATAAGTTCGAGTGGGCTAATGTAGAGGATGACTTGGACCGAGAGAGAGTTGATCGTGGCTACTGAGGATATCGAGGAGTTAGAGACATTTGGATTTTCCGTTTGAGACAATTGAGATTTAGTATTTATTCATTTTAATTATTCTGATATTGTAATAGTTTTGACCTAGACTTTTGACATTAATTTACGATATTGATGATTTCGAGGATTTTATTTTGACTTCCGCTGATGTGTATTTGTATCGATTTCAACGCCTTGTATTTTTCTTAACGAAATACGACGGATGAGTCGTTTCAAATACTAGAATTCGGGACGGGTCGCTTCATCATATCACCAAGAAATGGCAAATCTTGACTGGACAGATTCTGGCTCAAAGAGAAAATATGCGTGTTGGCATGCTATAGTTTAAGCAGCTGTTCGAATAAGATAGTCTTTCATGTGATCAATAAAATTCGCACATCTAATTTCATTTCGACAAATAAAAGCTCGTTCATTTGGTATACATGGGATGTCAATAACGCAGTCTAATATGAAATCGTACATTTATTGAGCAAAGGGTGCGTTATGAGTCTTATGGCCCAATGGTGAAGGCGACTCCTGCTATGAGTAAACAGGAAGTTGCCTTAGAACATAATTCAGTCGGTAATTGGATTGAAATTTGCTATTAGAGGTTAAGAGTTTGTTCCACTGCTGCTAGGCCAAAGACCTAGTTTGCGGGATACACCATGTGTAAATGACTGCGTAAAGTCTTCACCCAATCTAGGAGGCTGTTAGACTCCTGATTTGCATCCTCCATACATACTCTTTGAGACTGAGACAGTGGAGCTCAGTGAATTTTTTTTTTTGTTCCAAGTAAACGGGAAGCCTGACTCCGCCAAATTGCGGAGAATCTACACATCGATAATAATGGCATTGAGACCTTTGATGAACTTATAACAAGGATGTTAAGCATAAGATCGGGAAGGTAGTATCGTTCTTAGAACACTGCTCGAAGAGTGGAAGACCAGACAAACAAGTAGTAGCTCTTACACGTAATTGGTGAAACCGTACTTAATTTTACGAAAAACGTTTTTTTCGAACACACGAAAGATTTTTTTACTAAATTTTATGAAAAACGTTTTGGAGGAAGCGAATCAACGAAGATAATGTTTTTTTCGGTACTATATTTTCACCTCATACTTTATTTGCATTTTCATTTTTCCATGACTGGAATCACTATCTTACCTACTGGGAAAAAAGAAAAAGAAAAAATGGTTTATCAATTCATTCTTATCGAATGTGTAATTTTCTTCAACGTGTTTACACTTTTACACGGTCAAAGTCAAACTTACATTTAGCAGATAATAAAGAACTATTTTATTGTTTCTTTATATTATGTTGTGGAACAATCTCATTGATATGTAAGTCGAACATTATATTTCAGCTGGCCTTGTAGGACCAAAATTTAAGTTGAATGTAAAAAAAAAAAATGCACATTTGTTCATAGGATTCAAATCATCTAAACAGTGTGATTGAGGGGTGATTCTTTGGAGACAAGATCCTCCCGTACCAAATTTCTTCACCCCATTCCTACCGCACGACATGTGGCAGCAAAGGAGGTGGTGATTTAGATGCAGATGATCCTTATCTAGTTTCACTATCCTCTACTGCTACGTGTGAGATCTAAACCGGATTCTTTGACGGGTGGGTAAGTAAATATGGATTTTACAGTCGGCGTAAGATGCAGGTCGAGATTGGTTCTTATTTTCTCCTCGCGGTGAAAAAATGCCAAAAACCCCGAGATTTCGCAGGCTTCAATTTCATTTCCTCAACAGCTCAACTTCTTTGTTTTTATATTCATTCTTCTGAACAAATCTGCAGTTAAAGACAGGCAGCCTGAAGGCGTGGAATTGTTCAAGAAAAAGGCAAACGGTTGGGCGAAACCGGGAATGATCTATGGCGTTGTCGAGGCTTAGGAATCATCCTGTGATCTCTCGAGCTCCCTCTCTTCTCCGTGCTCGTCTTCTCTCCGGCGTCTCCCGCTCCTCTTCGCGGTAAATACACTTGACATCCGTCCTTGTTCTCGGGCGTGTACACGTTCTTTTTCATTTTAACCTTTTATGTGAGATTCCAAAATTCAAATGCTTCAATCTTTCGCAGAATTATTGTTGTTACTGAATCATTGTTGGTCAAGGTTGTTGCTTACTTTGATTGTGAAAAGTTTGTGCATGTTAGAAATTAGAAGGGAAGGTTTTTACTCTTAAGCTAATTTTTCATTTGAGGTTGAACTTATGTTCAAGGTACAACCTTGATTTGTTTTATCCTTTTATCTTTCTTTAGGTTCACAGTTGCCTTGGCAAGGGTGAAATGTTTTAGCTTTTTTCTAAAAAAGAAAGATAAAAATAAGGAGAAGAAATGAAATAATTATATCATGTCACATGAATATAATACTGTCAAATGTAGAAGAAAAATTGGTGTGTTCTACAATTTTGGACGTTGACAAATCTAGTGTCGAGTGTTCTGGTAATTGTTCGGTTTGCATGTCTCCAGCTTATGTTTCTTTTAATACTTGATGGAACGTTAATTGTGTTATATGATGCTAGTCTGCTTGTTGAGTATTCTTGCTTTGGTGTCTGTGATCACGCAGCTGTTGCGGGCTTGCTAATCCCTTTACAGATGTTGAAGCGTCATCGTCTTTAACAAGGTTAGTTTTATGAATATTCTTTCCTTTAAAGGTTCAGCAGTTGTGTCATTCAAGTTGATTTTTGTCTGAAATTTGTCGTTTTTAAAAAAAAATCTTTTTCTACTCTTGGATTGATTTTGCTTGACATTGTGAAACTTAGATCTACTTTTCTTATATTTCTGACAATGAAGTTTATCAGGTCTATACCTCTATCTGATAGTATGAGGGTGAACGGAAGTTTTTTCAAGCTTAAGGTTTGTGTAAAAATCACCAGTTATTTACGTTTGTCCCTCTATCTGCTCTCCATTTATTCCTTTTTTCTAATGATATTTTTGCATTTACAGCTCAACTGCGGCATACGATTTTTCTCCTCTGCAGGTATGCACACTAGATTTTTCGTGCGTCTGTTTATGCATGTGAACTTTTTGGGGGCATATGTGCTTTGCCAAATCACCCTGTTTTTTGTTTTCCTTTTGTTTCTCTGATATCAATCATCTTGTTAAACTGACCAGGTGCTCAAAGTTGTTCCTCCATATAACTAGAATAAGCCTGCTTATTCTTAGTGCCTTTTTATTTAAGTTGTGTTTCTTCTGTTAGCTCCTGACTGAAGGATTTCACTTCCTTGGGAATGGATTTGTCATATGAATTGTTATAACTAGATATATCTGTTGATCATGCACTGCTTGTTTGGTGGGGAAACATGACTTACAAACAGTTGACTTTTGTTTCTAGAGGTGATATTTGGGTTGGCTAAATACAATTTATTCATGTGTTTCAATACTTACAGGCAGGAAAACATTCCATTCGAAATTGGTTATTAGGTTTATTTGGACGATACAACCGCTGCTTAGTCTGTATCTAAGTTTTGCATGTCCAGCAATCAAAACCTCACATGCCATTTCCTTTGCCAATATTGGTTTGATTATATTGGATGTTAATAAAGACTGAAGCATGCGGATTACCAGCTGTAAACTTACAGCTGTTCCTAAGATCTAGGTTTCTGACCAGTGAAGACTTAACACTGTAGGGTGTTGGTTATCCAGTTTTAATAGCTTCCATTGTTTCTGGATGGATGTGCTTTTTTTTAAGTTTATTTAAGGAAAAATCACCTTTTGCCCCCTGTGCTTTGGCCATTCGTTCGATTGCCCCCTGATGTTTAAAATTACATGTTTAACTCCTCTGTGCTTTTGGACTGATGAAAGAATGACGTTTTTGTGGATAATTTCGCCGGAATTTGCTGTAAACACGCCGTTAAATGTGTAATTTAGACTTTAACTTAATCTTACTTAGACATGGACAAATATACCCCTCTTATTCAAATATATATAATAAGAATTACCTATGTTGCCTTTCCCTTCATCATCTCCTTCCTCTCCTCCACCCGCCCCCCACCAGCGGCCGCCACCTCTCCCCAGCCCCGCCCCCACCAGCCGCCGGCCCCCCTCTCCTTTTTACGAAATTCATTGTTGTCCAACCACAGCTAGGAAAACAGCAATTGACAAATATAATTAACAATTGTAGCCAGGACCATGTTGTTTCATTATGAGCAGCTAGCAGGATGACCCCCTGGAAATATGCTGCTTGCTGGTCCATAAATTTCAACTTTCCCTTTTGAGTATTCGACTTCTTGCTGGGGTTCTTTGGATTTGCCAATATATGTCTTTAATTCAACCACAGCTAATTATACATGCATCTGTAAGATTTAAAGAGGAAGCAAGAAATGTCTATATATGCATAATCTGGTGATAAGCTCATCTGAACTCTTGTCTTCAACTATATTAAAGCATTCATTGAGATGTAAACTGTGGGCCAAGAAAATCTCTATAAATGCATAATCTGGTGCTTTGCTCCCTTAGTGCCTGTAAATGAATTCTATTCAACTGCCAGACAAAATTCAGAAATTATTTCTTTTAGTCAGCTTTTATCACATTGGCCAAGACAGACCAGGCCTTGATGGATAAAATTAAAAATAAAAAAGATGATACATAACAGAAGAAAAGAAGAACGATTACCGAAAATAAAAAATAAAATAAAAAAATTTAATGCTCTCGTGTCAGAGATTGCCAGGCAAAAGAAAAGCCATTAATGTAAGCTCTGTTCTACCCTGCTCGTCATTATCAAGTTTAGAAGACCGAAACCATTTGTGCAGTCTTAGAGCTTCTTGCATAGACAAAGACAACATTCATATATATTCATACACAGAGACAGCATTCATTATGAGCAGCTAGCTAGATGGACCAAATTTTTCTACACCATTCATCTTTTCCAAGTTTTAAATTCAACTCTGCCATTTAAAAATGAAGCTGTAGCCCGGGAACTCTGAATTCTTTGTACGTTTAGTGAAGTAAATTGATAACTGAAAAGAGAAGAAGAAGAATTATTTAATGAGAGGGGCATTTTTGTCTTTACAGCAATTCCGGCGAAATTATCCACAAAAACGCCATTTTCTCATCAGTTCAAAAGCACAGGGGGTTATGTATGTAATTTTAAACATCAGGGGGGCAATCGACCAAATAGCCATAGCACAGGAGGGCAAAAGGTGATTTTCCCTTTATTTAATCATTTCTTTCATAGAGTACCAAATGCTTGGGAAATCTATTAATAGAATTATGAAGTTAAATGTGAAACCTGTGATTCACAGAAGACAAATTATTTTTCCTTTTTTCTTTTTTGCACTGAAAGTGGCTGGATAGCATCAACTTAGAGTTTTGCAAGCGTACAAGTGTTATTTCTGAAAACATATCTTTTAACTTTAACCTAAGCCAATTCTTTGGAGGCGATTGAGATAGGGCTATTAAGCTTGCGGAATGCCATAGTTATGTTAGCTAATATAAAGTTTTGGTACACTCGTAATATCTTTACTAGAAATAAGTAGTGATAGTCCTCCTCTTATGTGTTTATCTTTGTAGACACCTCATCACCTGGCAAGCATGTTAAATTGTTGGAATTTCCTGTATTAAGAATGAAAGTATGATAAGATATCATATGTGGACTCTTTTGTTGAGGTTTCGTCTATGAACTTTTAGAATCCAATGGAGATTGGAACTGGTGTTGGGAACTTCCGAGATTGTTAGTGCTCTGAATGTCTGGGTAAAAGTGATTCCTGTTGTTCCAGCTTAGAGTTTCTGTTGATTTAGTGTCATCTCTGGTTATTGAACGGTTGTATTCATTTTTATGTTTATGGATATTGCAGTGTCCTATTTGACGTTTATTGTGTACTCCAGACTGCAAGTTCTGTCATGACTGATTTTATTTTATTTTTTTTGCTTTCTTAAATTTGACCTGAATTTTCTATTTGACAAATGTAAGTCAAGGTCACCGACATGCTTCTCAACTAATAATTGACCTCCAAAAGTTCATCAAACAATTCCTACAAAATTCACATTGACTTTGGTGGATTTAGCTGACCAAACTCGTAGCCTAAGAAATTAAATTTCTGTATGCAGAGTAATGTTGAGGTTTATGTGCTGTGTGCTTTTGCTTTTTAGGGTGAGGGTCTATTTCAGGAAAGGATCATATTAAGTTCACTAATCTGAATCAGGGTTAATTGCACTGTGCAATCTTTTCAATGATTTATTGCTTGAATACTTGAACGAGTATTCTGTTAAAAATTCATTTATTGTACTTATTAGGTTGATATCACTGCAGACCCTCCGGAGCATGCGATCATAGGAATGCCAGCTTTGTCCCCTACAATGGTTAGATATACTGAGAACTTGTATGTGCTCCCAAGAAAGTAGAATAATTGCTGATTTTTTTGTTTGGTCTGCTGTTGTTCTGCAGACTCGGGGGAATATTGCAAAGTGGAAAAAAAAGGAAGGAGACAAGGTTAGCATTTATATAGCTGGTTTACTATGTTAAAAAAGTGAAGAGATAATACAATACACATTGACATTTACTACTTCCTCCGCAAAGGTCATGTGTTAGTTCCCGTTTTAATGTGAAGATCGAGTTGGAGGATAATTTATAAAAACCACCATAAGCAACATGTGGTTCTAGGACAGCCTTGGCACATGCTGGTTAATGCCACTTGAAACTATGTTTTGAGCCAAAGAGAAAGAATGAAATGTTAACATATTTATTCTGTTTAAGTTAGACGCGTCAGAAACTTTGAGATAGGAGTCCACAAAATTTGTCTGAAATATTTTGCAAGTCTATGTATTGGTGACTTTCAATTTGATATACCAGATAAATGTTGGAGATGTCCTATGCGAGATAGAGACAGATAAAGCAACACTTGAATTTGAAAGTCTCGAAGAAGGGTATGCGTAACTTTGAGTTCTGATATAAGTTATTATACATGTGCTTACATTATAAAGATATCTAATATTGTTTGACGTTCTCCTAAATACATTGAAGATTGAATTCCTGTAGTTCCTAGATTTCTTTGCGATTTAGACCACATACGACTGAAGAAAGAAGCATTTACATGCGTGTTCTTCAAGAATATCACATTTTTCTTGATGCAAAACAAAGAAGTGGATTTCTCTTTCATGAATTGTTATTGTTATTTCTTCTTGTCCTCTGCTTCTATCAATACCTTCACAGGGAATATATCTCGGGTGGTTCCTCCGAGTGTTGTTTCTAGCGGACTACTGTCTTTTGTGGATTCATACTCCTGGAATCTCATAACTTTCATTGCCTGAATAGTTTTACACCTTTTTGCATAAATTCTGGAGCCTCAAAGATCAATGATAAGACAGGCATCAATTTTTTCCCAATGGAGTACATTTGGAGTGTATCAAGTTGACATCATTTATATATTACTAGAGAGGATAAAGTGGTATCGTCTCAGATGAATATTTAAATAACTTGACTGAACATTACTTGCAGCTTTCTTGCTAAGATACTGGCTCCTGAAGGTTCCAAGGATGTGGCTGTGGGACAGCCAATAGCAATCACGGTATAGTTACTGTTATATTTTATTTTGCAAAAGTTGATGCTTGTGACTCATGTGATTGAAGGCGTACGAATCAAATTCATATTTTGGATTTGGATGTCTATTTAGCACCACTTCAAAACTATTCATGGAATTATTCTATTTCTTCATTCTCATGGTCATGGTTCTCCAGCGATTTTATCAGTTGTGATAACACACTAAGTGTGCCTTCTTATTAGTATTTTTGAAACTACTTTGAGTTCTGTTTTGCTCTCAAATACCATTTTTTAATTTTTCTTAAAGTTAATTGTTTAGTTTACTATTCATGTATATGCTTCTCCATTATTTTTTTTTTTAAAAAAAAAAGGTACATAGAGATGGTTTGGCGCTCATAGTGATAGTCGCTTGAAAACTCGTTTGGTGTCAGGATACATGACTGGAAAAAGTTGGCACGATAAATTATCAATTTATAATAAATAAAATATTCAATATGGTACTCGTTTTAATCCTTGTAATGAGTTCATTAATATAATGTAATTGATTATTACAAATAGTGTCATTATTTTATAGAATTTTTTTTTATACATTGGTGAAAAGTATTAGAGAGAAAATGCTGAGTTAAAAGTAATGTCAGATAATGTGCATGGTGTTTTAAAGCACAACCTACATGTTTCTCCCTTTTTCGCCTTTTTTATGGGCATGTAGCTGTTGCAAACCTGATTTTAGCTGTATCACTAGGTTGAAGATGCAGATGATATTCAAAAAGTCCCAGCCATAGTGGGTTGCGGGTCAGATGTTTCAGATAGAACATCTCAACAGAACATGGCAGATGAAGAGGGAGTAAGTAAACTGCAATCTGTGAAGATTGATACATCTGATATTCCTCCTCATATTGTGCTTGAGATGCCAGCACTGTCCCCGACCATGGTATGCAATATATTATTTAATTCAGTTATATGATCCTATGCTACTTCACCAACCTTCTATCCTCCTTATTCCTGATACTTCCTGCAGAGCCAAGGCAACATTGCCAAATGGAGAAAACAAGAAGGGGATAAGGTGAGCCTTGTGAAAGTTTAAACTATGAAAGTGTGTGAGACTCTTAAAACCTTCTGCATTAACTCTGCCTAATTTTCTGTTGTCTTTTGACACAGATAAATGTGGGTGATGTTCTATGTGAGATAGAGACAGATAAAGCGATTGTTGAATTTGAATCGCTTGAAGAAGGGTACTTTTTTGCTGCTGAAATGGACTCCCTGTTGCTCCTATTGCTTATCTTGTTTGCCAGTATGTGTGTCGCTTAGCCATGCGTATAACAGCTACTTTGGCAACTACCGCATGCTAGTTAATTTAGGTGGGAAAAGGGTGCTTGTGCTCTATCTAATTTTGAAGATCTTAACTTAGGAGGATTGTGTTTCGTCCGGGGTTTGATGTTGTGAAGAGTTATTATCTCTTTAAATGGGAGGAGGTAATTGGAAGGAAGATGGTCTTTGGCTTTTGTCAGCATATTCTGAGTTGTGCATACAATAGGAATCTTCTTCTTCTATTTGTTATATATATATATATATATATATATATGTGTGTGTGTGTGTGTGTGTGTGTGTGTGTGTGTGTGTGTGTGAGATATATATATATATATATATCTGTGTGTGTGTGTGAGAGAGATAATGATAGCGTAGTTATCATTACTTGTTTTGGAATTGTAGGAACTTTGGCCTATTGTATTTTGAGCAAGTCTAGGTCACTGGCTAGCTTGCTAATGTCTACTCATGGTGTTAAATCTCCGTAAATTTGCATCATAAGGCCTATTTATGAAATTTTAGCTTACCAAAAGAAAGAATCTTCTTTTTAGTTATGTTGGATTTCTAGGTCTTCTGTATGACTTGACTTTGTGCTTGTGCAAATTTAGTCATCAGGACACTTGCGTTTTACTGTTACATTAATGAGGTTGCCTGATGTATGAGAAGTTGTCCATGGCTGCAGATTCTTGGCCAAAGTACTTGCACCAGTAGGTTCTAAGGATGTTGCAGTTGGACAGCCTATTGCCATAACAGTGAGTTGCTAACAACCTTTTTTGAAAACAGAGAATGGTTATTACAGTGTTACTTGGTGCTTTAGAAAATAAATCAGCCTGAGTAATACTTCAAACATTTTCAATATCTTAGAGTTGCGTTTGTTTTCTAGTTTGGGCCTGCTTGGAGTCTGAGCTGTGTCGCTCTTCTTCTATTTGCGTTTTAGAAAGTAACGTACCAGTTTACGCCTTGTAGTTTATGATTTTTTTTTTTTTTGGGGGGGGGGACCACTTTTAACTTTTTGTGCTTATGATGCTTAAATCTCTTGGGCAAAATTATTTTGCTTTCACCTGCAAGCGTTAAGCTGAAATAGCACACATGTGGAAGTAGAATGTTGTTTTCACCGCCAAATTCTTTTTTTCCTCTCTAGGAAGTTTGGTACTCCATGTCCTAGCCTACGAACCTTGCTTTTGCTCCACATTAATTTGTTGCTGCTGTCTTAGTCAGAATCAGATTAGTTAGCAATGTAATGTCACTGTCCGGAATTGTGTTTTAATTTATGAAATAAGAATGTTTATTGCCAGGAAGATTGAGGATAACTGATCATAGAAGAAGCTAAAGAAGCTAATTCCCACCAAACTATTCTTCCCAAAAAAAAAAAAAAAAAAAGGAGAAAATCAGTTTTTTGGTCTGAAAAAGATATCGGACAATTAGATATGTCCTTTTTGAACTACATTATTCCCTCTCGTTTGTACTTTATTCTTTCCCTGTTCTTGATGTTTGAAGGCCAGACAAGCTGGATCATAAAGATGGTTGTTGTAGTGAGCACAAGCCTGCTAAATGAAGGGTCTAGGTGAGAGTATGAGTTTAAGTTTGCTTCTTGTTTGCTAGTAGTTGGATTAGAACTCATGACCAAGGGTTAAGCCTTTTTCTCTAGTGCAACAGCAAATGTATTATTTTGAATGTGCTTATCCTAAAGAAAGAGGAGAGACGGAGAAGAATAGGTATCAAAGTAGCTTTTGGAATGTTCATATTCTGGAATTCTGGTTATCCTTTGAGCCAACGAAGACTTCAGTTTGTGATTGTTTTGTGTGACAGGGAATATATGGAAGGGAGTAAATTGTCAGTCATACCGTAATTTAAGAAACCAAAGCTTTTCTCCATGTCCTTTTCTATGATGTCCTTTTCTGTGTATCAAATTGACTGCATAAGATAGACGTATGTGTAAATTAGTCAGTGGCGTGTTGATTTTATAGTGCAAATTCAGTCTCAAGCTTCACTTCTAACTGCACTCTGCAGAATAATTTAATTTTATTGGCAATGTTTTTAATTGATGCAAATTTGATGCCTGTTTATCTTGCAGGTGGAGGATGCAAGCGATATTGAAGCTGTGAAAACATCTGTTAGTGGTGACACGGTGCCCAAGGATGTAGAGCCTGTTCATCCTGATATAGCAAAAGAAGTTGAAGGTCATAAAAGTGGCTATAGAAGAATAAGTCCGTCAGCAAAGTTGTTGCTGATGGAACATCGGTTAGATGCATCATCAGTAAAAGCATCTGGTCCTCGTGGCACTCTTCTAAAGGGAGATGTTTTAGCTGCAATTAAACATGGAAAAGGTTCTGCAAAAGTTTCTCCATCAGAAGAGAAAAAGGCTCCATATGTGCAGGGTCAGCCTGAACCTTCATCATTATTGTCAGGACCTAGGTTTGATTTACACCAGGCTGATGCTTATGAAGATTTGCCGAATAGTCAAATTCGTAAGGTAATTTCGTTTTGATACTGACAGATGATGACTTACTGGGTCTTGAAGACTTCTTTCCCCCTTATTTTGTTGTTATGCACCATTTATTGATGAATGTATTGATTTGTTGGATAACCATTGAAATGATTAGCTAGAAGTTCAATATTATTTACTTCGAGAGTTTGATCCAATAGGTGATTGCAACAAGGCTCTTGGAATCAAAAATATCTACACCTCATGTATATTTATCTTCAGGTCACAGAACCTTCTATAAAACTTCCTCTCCTTTTACTGTATATTGAACTGTGGAACTCATTGCGCTCTCTTCACTTTTTAAGATGTCATACTGGATCCCCTTCTGTCCTTCAGGAAAGAGCTCAAGGGTATGGATGTGCGACTTGTACCTACAGTTTTCTTTCAATGAAGTATTTCTGTTTTAATCTCGTGTCACATATGCTATTGCAGAAAAGTTTGACATTAAAGTCTCTGTAAATGATATTGTCATCAAAGTTGTTGCAATGGCACTAAGAAATGTCCCACAAGCAAATGGTAACGTGTTCTTTTATTTACACAGATTATTAGACAATGGTTCTCTTTTACCTGAATCATTGGTGATTATCGTGGTAATACTTCATGTGTATTTCATGCAATGCAACAGCAGTTTGTAGCTGTTGGTTAAGCCCCTGTATCAAAATTTGAAACACTCAAGTTACTATACTAGAGACTGTATTGTCGGCCTTGCTACATACATAATTTCTATTATATTTTGTCTGTTTTAAAGCTCTTGCTAGCTTCCGTAGATGCTTTTGTTCCATTGTGTTGCTCTTTTCAAGACATTTTGCTATTGTAAGAAGCTTATGCTGGTACCACCTGCAGCTTACTGGGACTCAAAAAGTGATGCAGCAGTTATGTGTGATGCTGTTGACATATCAATTGCAGTAGCTACTGACAAGGTATCTATGAACTATCTGCTTTTTTCGATGATCACAAGCTCTTGCTGCTAAAACTTTATTTTGTAGGGACTGATGACTCCCATAATTAGAAATGCAGACCAGAAATCCATCTCAGCAATTTCCTTAGAGGTACTTCAGCCTAAGATATTTTAATCGTTGTACTTTGTGGTCTATATTATACTTTTTATTGCAAAGCTAAGAAACAAGCATTAAAAGAGTTCCTTTTGAAGTTCACTGAGGTTCCAAAGGAATTTGTTTAGTCAAGTGGAAGCTTACCTATAATCAGTACTCATTTTTCGGTGCACATTTAACTATATATACTAGCAGAATATACGAGATGAAGAAGATTTTGTGGTTTCTTGCCTAAATTTAGTTTTGCACACGGAGTCTATTGGATCATTTGTTTTATTTTACTAAATAAGAAAAGCTAATAGGCAACCAAGCCTTTCCATTAAGAAAAAAGCTGCTGATCTATGTTCCATTTTCCTTTTTTAATAGTATGTTCCACTGTTGAAGGTCGAAATATTGTTCATCTTGAAAAGGAGATTTCAGAATTTACTAGCTTAACTTTTTCTTTATACCCATTTTGCATGTTGAGTTTTGGCCTTTCGACTGTTTTTGCATGAAAAGGTCAAAGAGCTTGCTGAGAGGGCCAGAGCAGGGAGGCTTAAACCAAATGAATTCCAGGGTGGCACTTTCAGGTTCTTATATATTAGCGACAATCTCTTCTCCGTATTTCATCTGAAAATTGTTCAGTTGGAGATATAGGAAGGTAATTTTTTTAGGTTTTACTAGAACAGGGGGACTTACACACCTTTTTACAACCTCTTTCAGTATTTCCAATTTGGGAATGTTTCCAGTGGATCAATTTTGTGCAATCATAAATCCACCTCAGGTTCTTTCTCTCTCCTCCCATCACTCATACACACGGACACAAATGTTTGCAGTTCATGTTCTGACTTTTTTTTTTTGTGTGTGTGTGTGTGTGTGTGTGTGTGTGAAATGCGTATATGGTTGCTGGGAAAGAGAGCATGCATGGTGTTAATTTCATGTACCCTTTGCATGGCAACCAGTCACTGCATAATAAAGGAAAAATTTATAGAAGCTATTCACAAGCATTTAAAGGCAGATAAAATGCCATCATAGTTTGACATGAATCTTGCAGAATAAATGCGGATAAAATATTGTTTCAACTGAGATTCTCTCTCTCCCTTTTCTCACCCACCCACCACTCTTCTTTCACATCCTTGCAGGCTGGCATTCTCGCTGTTGGCAGGGGCAATCAAGTTGTCGTGCCTGTTGTTGGAACAGACGGTAAAGATGACTATAACTCTCGGTTCTTCTGCAGTTATTTTAGAGATTGTTTGTTATTCCTTGTACTGACATTTATAGACATTATTTAGGAATTGAGAAGCCTGGTCTTGCCTCAAACATGACTTTAACTTTATCCGCTGATCACCGTGTCTTTGATGGAAATGTTGGAGGTATGAAGTGGCATGCGATTATTTTTGAAATTATCTCATGCTACCTATTTTCCTCCATCTAGATGGATCTTGTTCATTTGCAACATGTACTTGCATGCATCCAGTCCTCAACTTATGGGTAAATATCATCATCCCTTTTGCAGGTTCCTTCCTTGCTGCTTTGCGGTCAAATTTTTCCGATATCCGAAGACTTCTCATGTGATGATTCATTTACCTTCTTGCTGAGATCAGATCACTTGCTTCCTTTGATATTTGTGTCCTATTTGGATAGAGAATTTCGGTTGAATTTTTTTGGTGGTTATAAATCCTGAGGTAGGTAAACCTTGACTATTGCTACGTGTAAATCTGTTTATTTAGAAAGTAACGTAGCTCAAAACAGGGGCGAGGTCAGAATTACCTTCCATAACATATTTCCCAAATTTTGTGTTGGGGCAGGAAAGAAGCAAAAGGTAATAATAATGTACGAGGAAGGGAACGAAGTATGCATAAAAAGAGAGTGAATAGATGGTGACGGTTCATTTTCTTGAAATGGTCAGAAGTCATTCTTTTGCAGTGCTTTTCTTCATGCACTCAGTTGGGTAAATACTTTCTGCTGCTTGCTCAATAAATCTGTGGTCTTTCAGGAAGGTCATGTACAGTATTCTTGCTGTCGTGCAGGTGTAGGTTCGTTAAATAAACATTGTGTAGGTGTTGTTAAACTAACTGTGACGCGTAATTTCGCTACTGAACTCTGCTTGCTGTACCGCTTATGCGGTCTATTTGCTTAATCAGTTCTATTGGTACTTGATCCAAAACATCAGAGGCCTAGATTCAGATTGTTTGGATCTCTGACTCCATTGACTAGGAAGCTGGGAACATGAACCGAGACGTTGTGTTTTGAGTTTCAAGGGCGACATGAAGTATTAGTCAATAGATAGGGTTATCTTGATGAGGGCGGACCTTGGAGCAACTGACAAGTTTGTTGTTTGTGACTTTGAGGTCATGAGTTCGAGCCGTAGAAACAGCTTCTTGCACAAGAAAGGGTAGGGTAAGGCTGCGATCAGATTGCGAAACAATCCGGCCTCTCTCCTGATCCTGCGCAAACGTGGGAGCTTTGTGCACATCTTTTATATAGTTATTTTGATGATATGCATTAGATTAGAAAATTAACCGAATAATTAACCACGGCTACACGAGGATTAGAAGTATGTTCATGAATAACTATAATTAATGTGTTGGACTTGATTGTTATTAGACCCTTATGTGCATACCTCCATATCATGTCGGTTTTAAAAGTTAATTACTAAATTTGGGGTTTTAAAGGTTAGCACTAAATTACTTCACTAACACACTAGCACAACATATCTTTATTTGTGAAGATTTGATGCGAAAAATATGAATCCGATTGAGTTGCAAAGCAGCAGAATTCTGTTAGTACTGCTGCAAGCAATGCGGAAAGGATGAAAAAACAATGAAAAAGAACAGAAGTTGGAGGAATGTTTTCTACATTCTCTTTGCTGCCTTTTACATGTATATATACTACAAAAAAAACTTTCTCTATAAGAAAACAAAAGATGTAACTAACTACTTCTAGTATAATCTAGCTAGTATACACATTTACAAAGCTACCCTTTTACTAATGTACACTTCACATTTCTTTCCCGCCTACTATTCACAGCAACATCTTGTGCTTCAGCTATGGTCTTCATTTGCGTTCTGCTACCCGTAGACTCATGCACTGCATCTTTCTGTTCTGTACCATTAATTTCAACACCCCCCGCAAACTGGACGCATGAAACACATTGATCACATTAAGACATCCCAATAATTTATAAAATCTTTTAACATCTAACGCTTTTGTAAAAATGTCAGCCAATTGATTCGAAGTAGATATAGAAGTTGGTTTCAGCAGTCCAGATTGCAGCTTCTCTCTTACAAAATGACAATCCAATTCAATATGTTTTGTTCGTTCATGAAAGACAGGATTCTCGGATATATATATTGCGCTCTTATTGTCACAGTGCATCAATGCTGGAAGTTGTATCTTGACGTTCAAATCATTCAACAAATATACCATCCACTGCAGCTCACACGCCCCTAACGCCATTGATCTATATTCTGCTTCTGCTGAGCTTCTGGATACCGTAGCCTGTTTTTTACATTTCCAAGAAATCAAAGACCTCCCAAGGAACATACAAAAACCAGAAACTGATCTTCTCGTGTCATGACATCCACCCCAATCAGAATCTGTATAAATCTCTAGACATAACTTATTTTGCGCAGGGAAAAACAATCCTTGACCAGGACATTTCTTCAAATACTTCAATACTCTGTATCCCGCCTGTAAATGATTCACCGTTGGAGCTTCAAGGAATTGGCTTAATTGTTGAGTTGCAAAACTTATGTCTGGTCTAGATATTGTCAAATAAATCAATTTACCAACCATTCTTCTGTAGAACGTGTTATCAGACAGCAACTCCGAATCTCCCTGTGTCAACCTCATTCCTGCATTCATGGGAGTCATTGATGGCTTACAACTAGTCATCCCGTAATCTTTTAGTAGATCCACCGTGTATTTTCTTTGTGACAACATAATCCCCCGTTTGGATCTTGCCACCTCCAGACCAAGAAAGTATCTCAAAGTGCCCAAATCTTTGATGCTAAATGCTTTGTTAAGATACTGCTTCGTTTGCTCTATAGCCTGAATGCTGTTACTTGCCAAAATAATATCATCCACGTAAACAACTAAATACAACTCCACACCTTCTGAACAAAACATGAACAAACTATAGTCATGATAAGATCTTCTGAAACCTTTGGCCAAGAGGGCTTTAGTCAATTTCGCATTCCATTGCCTACTTGCTTGTTTTAACCCATAAAGTGATTTATTCAACTTACAAACCATATCAGGATCAGTAGAGCTAAAACCAGGTGGCAATTTCATATAGATATCTTCTTCTAAATCACCATGTAGAAAGGCATTATTTATGTCAAGTTGATGTAAATGCCAATTTTTAGCAGCAGAAATTGCAAGTAAGGTTCTTACTGTGGTAAGTTTAGCCACTGGAGAGTATGTATCATGATAATCCACCCCTTCCTGTTGAGTGAATCCCTTAGCTACCAAGCGTGCTTTATATCTTTCAACTGTCCCGTCTGGTTTCACCTTCAATTTGTATACCCATTTGCAACCTACAGCATGCTTGTTGGCAGGTAATTTTACAACAGTCCATGTATTGTTCTGCTCCAACGCTTTTACTTCTTCTTCCATAGCCTTCCTCCATTCCCTGCATTCAACTGCCTCAGCAAATGTGTTAGGCTCAGTGCATACATCAATGTTAACATTAAATGCTTTAAATTCTGATGAACAATTCTCATATGACATATTCTGCGTAAGAGGATAAAGAACTTGGCTGCATTGGTATGGTTGTAAGTGACTGGGAAATCTTTTTGTTCTACTAGACCTTCGGAGTTGTGGAGTGGATTGAGTAGTGTCAGGTACAGACGCACCGTCTTGTTCTATGATAGGATTTTGTTGGATTGGGACAGATTGTGATTCATTAGGAAAACATGGAAATGTTACATCTGAGAAAGGTATTGGAAGATGTGGAGGTGATTGAGACGAAGTGATTGGAACAGATGAATCTGAAAAAGGAAAAATACTTTCATGAAACTCAGCATCCCTAGACACTTGTATCTTTCCTGTTTTGCAGTCCACAACTATATAACCTTTTGTGGCAACTGGGTACCCCAAAAAAACACACTTGATGCTTCTGTCATCAAACTTGGTCCTATGTTGAGAAGATGTGCATATTATACTAATGATCCAAATACTTTGAGATGGGAGTATTCTGGAGGTTTTGAATACAGGACTTCAAATGGTGTCTTGTTTTGTAAAACTGGTGTGGGTAAACGGTTGATCAAATATACTGCATGCGTGACACAGTATCCCCAATATTTTAGTGGTATACCAGACTGTATTCTTAAGGCTCTAGCTAGGTTTAAAATGTGCTGGTGCTTCCTTTCTACAAGTCCGTTTTGCTGCGGTGTGTTGCTGCAAGACTTTTGATGGATAATGCCTTTAGCCTTATATATTTCTGGTAGATTGAATTCCATCCCATTGTCGGATCTGATGACTTTAATTCTTTTATCAAACTGTGTCTCTACCATGTGTATAAAGGAGGTTATTAGACCTGCAGCTTCTGATTTACGTTGCATAAGAAACAGCCAAGTGAAACGAGAACATCCATCAACAATAGTTAAAAAATACTGTTGTCCATGAACAGTAGACACCTTGTAAGGCCCCCATATATCAGCATGCACTACCCCAAACACCAACTGACTCTCTGAACCTTTGAGAGGGAAACTAATTCTTTTTTGTTTCGCCAACGGGCATACAGGACAAACGTAACTACAATCTAGTGAACGAACATTTAGATACTGTTTATGTAAAACTTGTAAAGATTTTGTTGAAGGGTGTCCTAATCTATAGTGCCATAAGGCAGATGAAGCTCTCACAGCTTTGATTTCTGACTCAACTAGGCAGCTAACCATTGGTTGTTGACATACTGGAGTGGCTCCTTGGAAAAAATATAACCCATTGTCATGACTAACTGAACCAATCTTCTTCTGTGTAGTCTTGTCCTGGATCACACATTGATTTTCAACAAAAACAATAGCACAGTTAACATCATGTAGAAATTTACTCAAGGATATGAGATTGTAGGAGAAATTTGGGACACACAGAACATTTGTGAGTGTAATAGAAGGACTGAGTTTAATCACACCAACGTGAGTGATTGAAGCTGTGATATTGTTTGGCATTTTCACGTGCATTCCAAAGACTGGTCTGGGAGATATAAGGCAGGAAACAGAACATGTAATATGATGAGTTGCACCAGAATCTAATAACCATTTAATGTTACTTGATGTATTACCTTGATCTAACATACCTGCCTCAGCAGTTGAAAAACGTGACTGTAGGTGTTGAACTTGATGCACCTGAGGTTCAACACCTCTGTTGGCGCCTAAAGCATCCTGGATCTGGGCTCCTTGCAGCAGTTTCATCAAGTAACCATACTGATCTTGGGTCAATCCCTGCATTGGCTGTTCTGGAGCCTCATTCACCTCATTCTGTACCCCTGAATCAAAGGCCATGCCTCCTTCTGTACTGACTTGATTCACAATAGGGGCTCCCCTGCCTTTCCCTTTGAAGTTGGGAGGATATCCATGTTTTTTAAAACACTTAGACTCGAGGTGACCAAGCATTCCACAGTGAGTACACTGCGGTCTACCTTGCCCAGACCGCTTCTGTCCATTAAAGTTCTTGTTTCCAGGATTATAGTTATTCCCCTGTGGATTAAACTTAACAGCCATCACATTATTTTCCTCAGATCCACCTTGATTATGTGCATAATTAGTCTGTCTTTCGTGTTTCAAAACCATCCCAAACGCCTTCTTGACATTAGGCATAGGACTCATCATTAGAATTTGTGATCTAACATGACTATATTCATCATTTAGACCCTTCAAAAAACGTATGACATAATCTTCTTCGACGTAATTTTTGAATCGATCTAATACTCCACATTTGCACTTTGGATCACATGTGCAGTGAGGTAATGGGCGTAAAACCAAGAGCTCATCCCATAAGATCTTCAAACTAGTAAAATAGTCAGTCACATTAGATGTACCTTGTTTAATGGAGTGGATTTCCTCGATCAAATCCGACAGCCTGAACGGATCAGCATCTGAGAACCTATCTTTGAGATCATCCCAAACTTCCTTCGCCGTGTCCATCCACAGAACACTTTGAGAAATTGATGGCTTAACTGAATTGAGAAGCCATGAAAGGACCATATTATTGCACTGCGTCCACGCTGCAAACTTAGCATCAGTTGGGTCTGGTATGTTGATCGTGCCATCAACGAACCCAACTTTGTTTTTCGATAACAAGGCCATCTTCATGGCTCTTGACCATGGATGATAATTGCTCCCACTGAAAATCGGTTGAACTAAGATTAAAGACGGATTTTCATTAGGATGTAAATAAAACGGACTGGATGGCGTGATTTCACTTGCAGAAGCTGCTGCTGCCATTCTGATTTTGATTCAAATCGGGACTCAGGAAACGAATAGAAATGATTGAACAAAAGTTTGATCGGAAAACTGATGCCCAAGGTTGGGCTCTGATACCATGTGAAGATTTGATGCGAAAAATATGAATCCGATTGAGTTGCAAAGCAGCAGAATTCTGTTAGTACTGCTGCAAGCAATGCGGAAAGGATGAAAAAACAATGAAAAAGAACAGAAGTTGGAGGAATGTTTTCTACATTCTCTTTGCTGCCTTTTACATGTATATATACTACAAAAAAAAACTTTCCCTACAAGAAAACAAAAGATGTAACTAACTACTTCTAGTATAATCTAGCTAGTATACACATTTACAAAGCTACCCTTTTACTAATGTACACTTCACATTTCTTTCCCGCCTACTATTCACAGCAACATCTTGTGCTTCAGCTATGGTCTTCATTTGCGTTCTGCTACCCGTAGACTCATGCACTGCATCTTTTTGTTCTGCACCATTAATTTCAACATTATTAGTGTGTAATTTATGCACGCACATATAGAGTCGCGGTCTTGAAAGCAAATTTTCTATTCTTTGATATAGGAGTATTGTTTGCAGCTAAGGCAGCCGCATTAGATAGGGGAACATGTCCTAAGCACATAGATATAGAAAGTGTTTTAAAATTCTCACTTGTCTCTACCTAGGATTTCAACATCACAATTCTATTTTTGTCTAAATTAAAGACCTAAAGTTACGATTTATCAATAGGGCAACTGCGGTACCAATCAAAAAGACAGTTGTCGCTACTGGACGACGAAATGGATTTTGAAATTTATTAACATTCTCTGAAAAGGGTACTGTTAATAATCCCACAGGTACTGAAACCATTAAAAGAACACCCTCTTCCCTTGTGCAGATCACCAGACCCCTTCTTTTTCGGAGTCAACCAATATATCATATTGGCATACTCTCCCAAAACAAAAAAGCAAACCCCATTGGAGACGAGAGTGAGGTACAACAAGGTCGACCCTAGCGATAGTTTATGCGGTCGTTGAGATATACCAGGTATGTCTTGTTGTTGTTGAAAGGTAAACACTAAACTTGATCATATGCTAAAACTGTACCGGATTATTGATCGATTTTTGACTATTCCCAACTTGTTTGTTTATGAAAATAATTTCTCAACTCTTTTTTTTTTTTGTAATTATAAAATAATTTCTCAACTCAATATGCAAGATTCATGTTTTTCTGCCAGTGCTACCGTAGGGATACTTACTAGTATAGAATGGTGACAATTTCTTGGCGACAACATTTAAAGTTGGATGTAATCTCTATCTGAACTTTAAACTGGTTGATACTTTAGTACTCAACAACATTTACCGATTACTTTTAAATTTGGATGCAATCTCCTAACTGAACTTTAAATTGGTTGATACTATGGTATTGAAGCATTGAAGTTTGTCCATGTTTGGCCATCCCAACTTCAAACTGGTTGATGCTTCAGCTGTTCAACAACGTTGAACATTAACAATTGAATTTCAGTATATCCTAACGACAGCAAAAACTATTGCTATGGTCTGGGTAAGGTAATTGATAGGCAAAAAATTCTAAAATGAAATTGAAATAATGTTTGAAAGGTTAGTCGAATCAAAATGACTAAATTTTCCGTTCATAGCGTCGTCCTGAATTGACAATTGGGTTCGTCGTCGTCTTTGTCGGCCGTGAAAGGCTGCGGTGGACCGTGAAAAGCTACGGTGGAAGGCGTTTTCTGGTGGGCTAAACGAAATACAAATACTAATGCTACAGAATCCATTCCCGGTTCCAAGTGCCCGCCGAGCCGAGCGGACTCACCAGTGGCTCTCTTAGAACTCGTCAAGACTGCCTTAATCAAAGTCTTCGTCGCCCCTTAATAAGCCCAAGACGTGTTTTCACCTTGTCTAGTTTCAGTCATCTTGTCTAGGTTTTTTTTTTTTTTTTTTTTTTTTTTGTCATCGCAGCTTATGGGACGCAGTTCGTTCCAATAGTAGACCCAGCTAACGAGGTGCTGACGTGGCCATCTGCTTGACTGACCTGGCAATGTCGGGCTTAGTACCGTATCAGACCAGCCGAGCCGAGATTTAGTTCTACACCAGTTCAACGGTAGCTGCGACTATAACCACATACACTGTTGCAATCTATCTACTTCGTGTTTCAGGCTCTCAGGCCTCCTGCTCGACCCAATTGTCCACCGCAGGTCGGCCCAGGTCTGGGTGTCCGACATCGCTGAAGATATTATCATGTTTTTTTTTTCCAAAAGAAAAAATATTATTGTAGTGATTTCTTTATTTCGCTGTTTATTTGAGTTAAAATATTATGACATTATTTAGACGGAGAGAGTATTTGGCAGCATGTCACAAAAATATTTTGGGGAAACAAAGTTTCAATAAAATTCACTTAAATTGGAGGAAAAAGAAGTTTCAATAAAATTGTGAAAGAAGTCAAAAGGTGAAGAGGAGCACACACCTGGTGGGACTCGAACCCACAATCGTCTGATTAGAAGTCAGACGCCTTATCCATTAGGCCACAGGTGCCATTGAACGGCTTTTTAAGAATTATTAATATCTTAAAAGATATAATATCCTAAATTGTTTCGGTATCTCCTAGATTCTTCCCACTCTTTTATGCGGCAAACCACAAGGTGCAAAGTAGGAAGCAAAACAGAAGAAAAATATGGCGGAAGAGCAAAACTCTTTATCTGCTTCCGGCGATATCACAACCTCCGAATCACAAAATCCAAACCCTCTTTTCTCTTTCTTCTCTAATCTTCTCAATCTTCTCAAGTTCAACTTGCCTCCTCTTCCTTTTCTACCTCCTCACATAAATCAACTCCCGAACTCCTCCTCCGACGCCGCTTCCGATTCTCTGCAGCTGACCGGAGATGTTCCGAAGGAGGACGAGACGCCTCCCGGTTTCGTATCTTACCCTCGGCATGACTTTACTCCTGTGAAACTCGAAGCTGAAGATGTCGGAGCCAGCGAAACCAGACCAGTCAATCTCTGGATGGTCTGTTTAATTTCTTCTCTCAAGCTTACTTCTTTCCCCCTTATCCTTTTTTTCCTTTCTGAATTTCATTTTCTCTTGTATTCGGTCTTTTGTTCTTTACAAGCTGCCCCTTTGCTTTCTTGTTGCTATAGTTTGATAATTCTCTCTCCGTCCCTCATTAACTGAATGAATAGAGTAGCTAAATAACTATTTACATGTTAAGACGTAAGGTTGCTTTTCTAATGGCAATTTGGGAAGTACCAAGTATTAAATGAGTGTTCCACTAACTTTTCTTAAGCTGCCTGCAATTTTTGACATGAATAGGCAATGCAGGAGGGAGTATAAGCCATGTACAGTGTATTAGAGTAGTCGGGTTGGGAGCATAATGTTTGAATAATTAGCTTTCTACGCTCTGGAAGGCTTCTGATTGTCTCCACTGGATGTTGGACGACTTGATTGAGTGATTCTGGGGATTTGTTTAGATATTTATGATTTTCCCTTGATGTTGAACTCAGGTAGCTGTGACTGAAAAGCAATTGAAGTGGATAACGGATTTTGATTTTAGAACTTCGGTAGATTTAGTATAGAAGCTGCAAACTAAATGCCATTGGCTGAGTTGGCTTAGCGGCATTACCCCACCTCTAAAACTCGAGTTCAAGTCCTATTGTCCAAAAATAAAATAAAATAAAAGGTAGCTGCAACTTAAGAAAGCTGAAAAGTTGAAGATATTCAAATATGAGTTACTGTATATTTTGACATGACTATTGACTTCCATGATAATGATGATTCGGTACTTGTTTGAGAACTTGGTGGTCCTGAAATGATTTGTCATCTATCAGTATGCTCTCTGTAACTGAAGATGTTGCTGTCTGATATGTGAATGTTGCCTTATAGTAACATGTGGTTGGTATTTGATTGTTTAACAACGTAACTGTTTTGAATATTCTCGTCAAAACAACCATGTAGATGCTTTATTCTCGTCAAAACCACCATATAGCTGCTTTCTCAAATCCCTTTTTGATCAAATTCATTAATTCAAAACCCATGATCTTTACTGAAGCAGAAAAAGGCCATCCCGTATTTAAACTTTGAAAAGCTAAAAGCTAGGCCGGAAGACCTAGTATCTATAGGAATGTGTGAAGCGTATGTTACTATGTCAAAGTTTCTAATGTATTTGACATGTAGCAAACAGTGATCAATGATCAGCTTATCAGCATCTTATTAGTTGAACATTGGCCAATGGGACGATGGCAAATAGGTTACAATTGCTAACTTAGCAGGCAGGTTATTATTAAGTTTGGATTCTACTTCCTCCTGTAATATGTAGTGACCTAGATCAGCTACTGACAAATCTGTATTTTGTGAAGATCAACATGAAACTGGCCTTAATCTGTATGGCTTGGTGAATCCGTATGGATTATCTTCTCAAGTAATTATTTTGCATTGGAGAAATTATTTTTTCCATGTAGAAAAGACCTTCCAACCCGTCTCCTAAGTCCTAACCCTTCTTCTGTATGCGACATATGCCATTCATTATATGTTAGTTGTGTAAAACTTAAGTACACATGCCATAATTCCCCTTTAACAGGTTAGTTGAATAGTTACATTATCCTGTGGGTTATCCATCCCACATCTCATTCACTACCAGCTTATCTGATTGAAAACCAGTTATCAACTTGATATCAAATTTCTGGCCTAATCTGGTTTGGTAAATATGACTATTAGGTGTCTGCTTATGTTGCATTTGTCTTTCTCAGATAGAAAATCTTGAGCTAGCAGCAAATGGTTAGGTGCAAGAAGGGTTCTATTGTGCCTGTATAAGTGCATATGCATCTTGGTCAGAACTTGTAGAAGGAATATTTGAGGGTTAAATTAGCATGCCTTTGCAGCCTTATGGATAATTTAAATTAGCATGACTTTTGTAGGACGCTGAAAACGGGCTAGCCATTGTCCTGAATGCTCTAGCTATCAGGTTTAGCCTTCTGAACCTCTGTGGTTTAGAGTGATACGGGAAACATAGGCATTGGATCTACTTTAAGCAAAATCTTAAACGCTGGGAATTATAAGGCAAACCTGTATGAATGCTGCTTCAGTTTTGGAATTGGAGTTTTCCGAACTGATGCCTTCATTTAAAACCTTTTTCCTCCAATATCCTCTTTACTCTGATTTATATACAGGCATATGCAATTGGAGGTTACTTGGTTGCAACATGGGCTTGGACTAGATGGAACGAGAGGAGGTCTAGGAGGAAACCGTCAGATGATAGACCTCCCCCAAGTGCTGAATAAGCTTTTGTTGCATGAAGATGGAAGGTGGTGTGAAAATACAGTATTTTGCCGTATCTACGAATACACGTTGCAGTTTTGTTTGCCTGTGCTTGTTACGGACCCGTAGTATATGGACTTGATCTTGGTGTTGCTGATTAAGATGGCTCGCGACTCCGAAGAACCCTTTTATCTCCATTAATCACATTGTTCTCTGAGAATTCCACTTTACCAATCTTTCCATGCCCTTTTATACATTGGCTAGACTCTAGAGAATGTTGCTTTCAGTGTTTCAGGTCTGTGTGTTTTTTTTTTTTAAATCTGCAGTTTATGTATGTATGCATTTGACACAGTCCTAAAATGCGCTGCAAAATGAAGATGCATGGTTTCGATTCATTTGTGCATTAGGCTTATTCAAACTACCAAATGCACTTGATGCCTTTTGATTTTGTTGAGGTATTGGCTCTAATTCTGCACTGCTCTAGGATAAAATATAACACAACAAAAAAGGATGTCTCTTCTTGTTATTTTATTTATATATCTGGACCAGCGTAAAATTTATATTGACTGCAGATGGCATTTCATGGGATTAGATTTGTTAGTTCTCTCGCTTCCCGTCTCTGTGGCCGAGTTTCACTTTAGTATTTTAGTAATTTTTTTCAAAGCTGTAATTTTTTTAAGGCTGACGTCATTGTTTGTGATTGACAGTCTCAGCGGGTGTTAGGTCAACGAACCGAGCCAAACCGAATACTAGGTTTCCGAATACGGATTTGTTTAGCTGAACGAATTGTTTGGCTCGGTTCGATAAGCTAAACGAACTTTAAACTTGGTTCGAGTACTTTCAACGATATTTTTTTGATCGCTCTTTCAACGAGACTTGAATACTGGTTTTAAGGTAGAGAAAATACTATTCAACTAATTCAATTATTGGAAAAAGACTTTGATGTTATGGTCATCGTTTAATCTTAAAAGACAAGAAAGAGGAAGAGTGAGAAAATTACACTCCTAAGGTGAAATTTATAAATGCAGAAGACACTTTTTAACGTGTTAGGATTTTCTCATCCCAAATTCCTCATTCCATGCGTCACTGAGCGACATGTGGCAGCAAGGTTGGGTGGTGAGACTAAATGCGGGTCACCTTCATCTAGCTTCATCATCCACCTCTGTTGTCACGTGTCGTACGGTGACGCGTGGAGTGAGGAGAAAGTAGGTAAGTTGATCCCATCTCCTTTTTAACTTCAAGGAGGAGCTGTTTTCTTTTTTTGACCAAAACCGGATTCATTCATATAGTCCAAAAGCATTTATAAAGGGGCGGCCCATAACACACAAGGCCCGTCAAAAAAGCATGCAGGAGACTCTAAAAATCAGATAAACTATACAAAATAAAAATAAAGAAAGAGCGTTTGGATGGGGGTACGGGTATTAAAGGTCCCATAAATGTTGTTTGTTTGGGAAAATGAGTCTACGGGTTTCGGTTTGATATTCAAGTATTTGATAATGTATATCGTTTTTTGATATACTAGTCATTTGTCTATTAATATGGGAAATGAGGAGTACGGTCGGTCAACGCCGCCCTGGCGACCGCCAGCCGGTCACTATTCCAGCCGTTCAAATTTTTTCGGTCATTTTTCTGGCTGTCCACATTCGATACACATTTCAATTTCGATATGTTCCCAACAACATCAATGTCTATCACATCTCTTCCCACTTCAATACCAAAAAAACTATCATTTTTAGTTTCAAATCTATATACTCCAAACCCATACCATGTAATACCCATTCCGAGTTTGATTCCGATAGCCAAGTGCTAAACAAACGCCAACTCAATTCCCTCAATGCTCTTCAACCTATTCCCTCCCTTTTCAACGCAACATTCAATTCTGCCGCTTCCATTCGCATGTCCTTAATCACTTCACCTGCGACAGTAGGGTTTGTCTCTGTGGAAAGTCTAGAGATTACTTCTTACGTTCCAATCTGATCATCGCCATGATCACGAATGCTCATCGCATGTTCCTGTTCAGTGACATCGTTTCTAATCTGCAATTCGTGGGCTAGTGGCATTCGAGGATGCCATAAGAGGAGCTGCGTTCTTGCTTAGAAAAGAGTTGTGTTCGGGGGAGACTTAAACCGTGCATTTGAGTCATAATAATTCAAAGCGGCAAAGCGTCCTATCAAAATATCTAAACAAATCAAAACGCAATTTTCTTCGAAAGTTTAAACTCATTATTCTGATCTATTTTCTCAACCATACAGAAACAGGGGAAAAAATATGAAATGTTAGAGTAAAATAATGACATTATTTAGAAAAATTAGTTATATTAGCTCATTACAAAGATTAAAATGAATAATAAACAATTTGAATTATCTACATTAGTAATTAACCGCATTCTTAATTTATTAAAATCTAAATTTACGACATATATAATTCAAAAATCAGATTTTAATGTGAATTAAATACGTCTAGTAATATTTGACGAGCTATTGTGATATTTTCTTGAATGCACAGTGGTTATGATTTTTTCTTGAATTGTACCTTAAATAATATGTTAAAACGTTGGAAACAAGGAGTTTATAACACGACAGCAATAAGGTTCCCCCCCCCCCACCCCCCCCCCTTTTTTTTTAAAAAAAAAACTTTTTTTTTTTGTGACACTACTAGCTTCACCAACACATGTATAGAAGATTATAAATATATATACACACATAATCTAAATCTTATTTGCTATACTAGTCACCTCTAATTTTTTTTTAAATACCTTATTTCTTATTTGATCTAGTCTTGTATGCCAACACATCTACCTCAGCATCCTCATCTCTACCACTTCCATCTTCTGGGACAGTGTCCTCTTGATAGCCCAGCAGTCAGTTCCATATAACATTGCCAGCTGCACTGTCATCCTATAAAATTTTCTCTTTAATTTCGTTGGAAAATTCTTGTGACACAGCACCCCTGAAGTCGCCCTCCACCTACACCAACCTGCCTGAACTCTATGTGCTACGTCACTATCTATGTCTCCATCTTGCTGTACAAATGATTCTAGGTATTTGAACTTACTTACCTACTAAATATAAATTAATAGGCTTACTATAGAAAATAAACATCATTCTAAAATAACGTAAAACAGAATACAAGACTATGAAAATGGAATTGAGAAAGTTCCATAATGAAGAAAATGAATTTGGGACAATGATTTGAGCTTCTTACAAAAGGAAAGCCCGATCAGTAGGATAGCGTGATGATAGTTCATATTTTTGTAAAATAATTTTAATACTTCCTCCATTTAGAAAATATTGTCCTCATTTCCTATCTTAATTTGGTTCAAAAATTTTGTCTATTTTTAAAAAATAATAAAGACTAGTAGTCAACTTCTATACTAACTCTTCAATTAACGTTTACATGATTTCTCTGTATTTTACATCAAATAACTAATTAAGAATAGAATAGAAATATTAGCCCATAATATTTGATTTCTTTAAATTGCGCTCAAAGGAAACTAAAATGATATTTTTGGAACACAGGATACTGCATATTGTTTAGTTCAAAACTACGTTGTTTTACGTTTATATAAGAGAAATGACATATGCATATGATAATGATATCGTTACTTTTTGTCTCTTCTGTCGTAACCGAAAAAAAAAAAGAAAAGAAAAAGATAAAACAAAAAAAAAGTTAAAGTAAAAAAAATTTAAAACATAAATTAACTATATCCTAAATTAACCCACCCCCCAATTATCTCCATAACCACCCCATGATTCCCTCCCCACTTCCCCAATCCCTCCCAAAAAAAAAAAAAACTGCCCCTATCCCAGCCTTTTCTCCCAATTAAAATCCCCACCCCCAATTACCCTGCAGCATCGGCTGCAACAACAACATAAAAAAAAAAGAAGTGTGTGCAAGTGTGAGGAGGCAGAGAGGGACGCCAGTGAGGGGAGAAGAGGAAAAGGGGAAAAGAAAAAGGGAAGAAAAGAGATATAGGAAGAGAAGCTAGCAAACCCACATCAAATTCTACCACTGCGTGTAGAGAATTCTTCGAATAAGAGGTAGGTTACCCTCCCCTCTGTCGGATTGCTTTGGATTCCCTCGCATTCTGTATTGGGATTATTTCATTATTACTGCTATGTTTATTGTTTATTGTTTACATGTTTATCATGATTTCTTTATGTTTTGTTATGGAAAAGTGTATGATTGGCCTTAGATATAGATCACATAGCACGGAAATAGGTCAGAGGTGGTTCAGAGAATTGAGAGACACTCTTGATGGCAGCGCTGTTAATTTATCGGAAAAAGAAAACAAACTCGATGCTTCAAATTATTTTTGCAAATTCAATTAACATTTCAGTCATCCAAATACAATATAACATTAAATATTAATAAATTTTGTCTTTAAAGAAATTATAATAACAAATCCAAATACTATATAACGTCAGAAATCAATGGGTTGCGTTTTAAAGAAATTATAATAACAGAATCAAAATTGGAGAAATATTAATGATAGACCGAATGATATAAAATAAAATAATATAAAATAAAAAGGAAAAAAATATGTGTTAAATAAATAAATAAGGACAAAGGGAAGTGCTGAGCCGAAAGGGAAAATAATAATAAAATAAAACAAACAAATAACTAAAGAAATAGATAAATGATATTAACAGATGTTAATGTTGTTTTATAATTAATAAATTTAGAAACCCATTAAATAAATTAAGATAAAATAAAAAAAAAGGAGGAAAAGGAGAGAGAACAAAATGAAATTAAAGCAAGATAAAAAAAATACAGTAGGGAAAGATAAAAATATTTAAATAAAATATTAAAGTGCGTGAAAACCTAGGGAAAATAAAATAAAGTGTAGAAACCTAAAATAAAGTCTAGAAAGATAAAATAACGGTAGAAGATAAAATACAGTAATGAACCCCACGCAACATAGGGTAACTACGCAATATAGGTAATACGCAACATAGAACGGAGCATGCAACATAGGATAAACGGAAGTGTGCAAGTGTGACGCATTCATGGCACGAGCATTGCATTTGGCCTATGAGCCGTGTGGCCTGACGAGGCGTGTGATGGGTGTTGGTAATAATGGTTACCTTCATCCGATAGGACCCGGGACATGCATAGCATAACATGGAAAAGAATGAGCATAGTGTGTGATATTAAATGACTGCGTGTGACACGGAGATAGAAGTGCATGCATCATAAACTTGCGCATTGCATTTATTATTGTTGTGATGATTTGTCTTGTTATTAAGTTGTTTCAGTGCTACGTGTTGGGATACGGATCGGGTCGGGTATGTGTTATTTCCTTATTTATGCTTTATTTGCTTTATTATGTATGTGTTTATGTTTTACAGCTTTATTCATCTGCTACGTGCTTTATGTGCTTAATTGTTACCCGACTCAGTATGTGACAATCCCTTTTCGGGAGAGACGGGTAACCTACGAGTGACTCCCATCACTCACCCCCCCACCACCCCTCCACAGGTGAGCAGGATTAATAGTATATATATTTATCGAGGATGGGTCAGATTACGCGAGCTGAGAAGAGTGAGCTGGGCTCGATAAGGGATCTTGTTGACCGAGAGCTTGTTCTTGGGATAGTCAGATGGACCTCCACCTAGGTTTATTGTTTGATCTTAGTATTTCATATTTGACTTAGCGGGTATCGTCAACCCTTGTACTTGATTTTATTCTGATGGATTTAATTTAATCAAGATGTTTATTTCTTTAATTATCGTTTCCGCGAAAAATTTCTACGTCAGTTCTGACGTACAAAGAAGTTTGAACGACGCTTTGTAGTCCTCTTAGTAGGCTACGGCGGGTGCACTGTTCCCGATGCTAGGGCTCGGGAGCGGGGCGCTACAGGTGGTATCAGAGCCGAGGCTCCAGATCCGCCTCGAAAATGCAGGATTTACTAGATCACTTAGACTTAAGCTACGATTTTTTTTCTTAAATTGACGATTTTACCCTTAAGCAACAAAATAGTGTTAAGTGATGATCTTAGACTTAAGTTATGATCGGGTTAAGGGGTACGAGAGTGAGCGATCATTTCCTTACTTAATTACGATTCTGCCTTTAACTTTTAACATGAATTCTGTAAACGACATAATTTCCCAATTATCTCTGAACATTTACATGCAACCCCTAAGTTGCTAGAAATTCCCAAAATACCCCTAACTTAGTTTGTACTCAAATACATATAATTGCGACCGCTCTAACTTCTAAAAAAAAAAGTCGGCAAGATATGAACAAGACGGTGATAGAAGAAATAGTCAGGGGATCATCCCCAAGCACTTGAGGATGTCATGGCCACCATGACCAACACCTTAGCACAGTAGCACAAGCTGTTGAACTAGCAGGCACCGGCTCCACCACCACCACACTCAAACCGGAGATTCTTTGACAAGGAGATGCGACAGAGTGGTGGCACAGAACAACTGACACCGCCAATCACTTGGATCTAATTGTGGAATGAGTCCAAGAGGTATTACACGCCGAGAGTATGATCTTCAAGGAATGGTCTTAGATCCACGGCGGAAATGTAGATTTAGACCATGATATTAGAAATTAAGTTACGATTTTGCCCCTAAGTCACAATATTAGACATAAGTGATGATTTGAACATAAGCGATGATCATGAACATAAGTCATAATCTTAAACATAAATAACAATTCCGATTAGGAGTTGATCTTGGATATCAGTACTGAATGTAGTCAAAAGCGTTGATTATACACCAAGTATGATTTTAGAAATAAGGCACGATCTTAGACTTAAGAAATAATGATACTAAGAGCAAACCTAGGAGTAAGTTATGATCTTAGACTTAAGAAATAAGGATACGATCGGTTATGGAACACGTATATTTAGAGTATACCAGATAATTTTACTTACCTACCATATCTAAGTTTGACCATGTCCCTCTGTATATTCCATTAGCTGTGACTATAATAACTCTAAGCGAATAGGTATATAATTAAAGTACATAGATAGTAACGCTGATCAGGATGCCCTACCGTAAGCGCTGATTAGCACATTAGATTGAAAAGGTTGGGTGATTTTAGGCTGCTTCATCATAACAACAGCATGGGGCTCGGTACCATTAGAGTAATATAAAATGGATCCATATTTCTACTTGGACGGTAGCATCATAACAGGCTTACGTATAAGCTGAGACAATAGCTGCTAGGAAATGAATTATTATAGCATGATAGATACTAAGAAATGCTTTATGGAGAAATGATAGAAGCTAAGTAATGTTTTAACGTTATGATCAGTAGAGCTTAGTGAAATGTAGCGTACAAAAGAAGTTATTATCTAGGGTTAAGATGTTGAATGTAGTGTTATCAAAAATAAGTCAAAGATACTAGTCTCACAGAAGATACTGATTAATTGTAATGAGTGCGCATTAACATAGTAAATATAGTGGAATGATACGTCACCACAAAATCGTTGGTCAAGTGTGGATCTTGAGGTATTTGACTGGAGTGTAGTAGGCTTGAATTGAAATAGAGCAAGCATGAACCAGTAGTAGCTGCTTGTTCAGGCGAGATTAAACTAGGATAATTAGCGGTTCAAATAACCAAGTAAAGAAATACATTGGATTAGTATGGCGCGCGGAAGCATGGTAAATTAGAACATCTTAAGTCAATCAATAATTAGTATGCCATGCTAGGATTCGACCAAGTAAACTTAAAGATTTTATCATGGGTAAGCAAACGTTAGATTTATAAGAAACTGTACGCAGGAGACTTTATTCGAAAAAGAGGATGACCTATAGAAATATACGAAATATTGGACCGATATATTTTTTTCAAACAGATAAATATTTTATATAAGCACGTACACCGATATATAACAAGATTTTAACAAGTACTTTAAAAATTTCGGCCTACTGAATTACCTTATTGAGTCCCATTTTCTTTATAGTCTACTAAACCTTACGAAGCTAAATTCTTTTATGTATCGGTAAATCAACAAAAAAAAAATCAATTCTTTTGACGATCTTAAAGAGGGAAATTTTTTTTAAATGCTGATGTTATTCCAAACCCGATGTGTTTACATATATTTCTTACATAATATTTTAGAATTTCCATTTCTGTTACATTTATTTATAGCTAAAATTAATTGACGACTATCGAAAGCGCAAGCAGTTTTTTTCTGATAAATTTTTTTCCAAAATTATTTATCCGCTTAGGGTAAACTTACGTAACTTTTGTGAAGGAAAAAAAATAATAACTTTCAAAATGTATATCTTCTTATAGAGAACAAAGCTACCGTATTCAAAACGTTTTATAAAACCTTACATTATTACGGTTCTAACTCTTTTAATATCATTCCACCGAAACAATTTGCGAACAAGTTATATCATTTTTTTATGAGAGGTCATTTGAAACACCGTGTTGCGAAAACAAGTATATTATCTCGAATTTTGTTTACAAAAAAAATATTAAAACCACTAAAGTTATATTTCAAATTATACCCACGTAGGTCACGTTTTTACTCGAAGAAAATATTGTCCATACACATATTTCGTATATTAGGATGATGATATTTTCAAAGAAGTAAGGGCATGATCATAAAGTTAGTTTATAAGTATATAAGAATTGATTTCGAGGACTTGATTGTGTAACAAGTACCATGTGGGCGTATATCAAGGATATTAGTTTGGTTTATTATCTAAGGAGATGAGTCACATATACTTGATTTAAAAATCCAACTTGTGGATGTCAAGGGGTATAAGTAGACGTATATACATACTAATTATAGAGAAACAAGTTGAGAATTGAGGCCTATAAGACCTAGATCATCTTGCGGGATGCGAGCGTAACTAAATTGAATCGTACTATAGTAAAACGTATTCTGAAAATACATACGATTCAAGAGATGAGTCTTGTGAATAAGGCGTTAAGTCAAAGATTGTAGTACACCTAAGAACCGATTTACAATGGTTGCTGAGGACCGTAGAGATAAGTAAGTTATAGACCGATGATTGGGTTGTAGAACCATTAGTATGATAATAATACACTTAAGGTTGATTCGATAACCATAGATAGATTATGTAATGAATTTAATAAAAAAAAGACAATAGATCAGAAATTTCCATGTTGGTGCATAATGAATGACTTTGAGGCCTTAGTCTGTGATAAGGAAGTGAAGTGTTTAGCAGGTTGAAAAACGCAAGGAATAATTAGCTTGATCTTTATCTAGGTGAAAGGATCAAGTAGAACTAAATTAAGTATTAACTATGTGATATGCAAGTTTCGAGGATGAAACTTTTTGCAAGGGGGGTAGAATGTCGTAACCGGAAAAAAAAAGAGAAAAGAAAAAGATAAAACAAAAAAAAAAGTTAAAGTAAAAAATTTAAAACATAAATTAACTATATCCTAAATTAACCCACCCCCCAATTATCTCCATAACCACCCCATGATTCCCTCCCCACTTCCCCATTCCCTCCCAAAAAAAAAAAAACTGCCCCATCCCAGCCTTTTCTCCCAATTAAAATCCCCACCCCCAATTACCCTGCAGCATCGGCTGCAACAACAACATAAAAAAAAAAGAAGTGTGTGCAAGTGTGAGGAGGCGGAGAGGGACGCCAGTGAGGGGAGAAGAGGAAAAGGGGAAAAGAAAAAGGGAAGAAAAGAGATATAGGAAGAGAAGCTAGCAAACCCACATCAAATTCTACCACTGCGTGTAGAGAATTCTTCGAATAAGAGGTAGGTTACCCTCCCCTCTGTCGGATTGCTTTGGATTCCCTCGCATTCTGTATTGGGATTATTTCATTATTACTGCTATGTTTATTGTTTATTGTTTACATGTTTATCATGATTTCTTTATGTTTTGTTATGGAAAAGTGTATGATTGGCCTTAGATATAGATCACATAGCACGGAAATAGGTCGGAGGTGGTTCAGAGAATTGAGAGACACTCTTGATGGCAGCGCTGTTAATTTATCGGAAAAAGAAAACAAACTCGATGCTTCAAATTATTTTTGCAAATTCAATTAACATTTCAGTCATCCAAATACAATATAACATTAAATATTAATAAATTTTGTCTTTAAAGAAATTATAATAACAAATCCAAATACTATATAACGTCAGAAATCAATGGGTTGCGTTTTAAAGAAATTATAATAACAGAATCAAAATTGGAGAAATATTAATGATAGACCGAATGATATAAAATAAAATAATATAAAATAAAAAGGAAAAAAATATGTGTTAAATAAATAAATAAGGACAAAGGGAAGTGCTGAGCCGAAAGGGAAAATAATAATAAAATAAAACAAACAAATAACTAAAGAAATAGATAAATGATATTAACAGATGTTAATGTTGTTTTATAATTAATAAATTTAGAAACCCATTAAATAAATTAAGATAAAATAAAAAAAAAGGAGGAAAAGGAGAGAGAACAAAATGAAATTAAAACAAGATAAAAAAAATACAGTAGGGAAAGATAAAAATATTTAAATAAAATATTAAAGTGCGTGAAAACCTAGGGAAAATAAAATAAAGTGTAGAAACCTAAAATAAAGTCTAGAAAGATAAAATAACGGTAGAAGATAAAATACAGTAATGAACCCCACGCAACATAGGGTAACTACGCAATATAGGTAATACGCAACATAGAACGGAGCATGCAACATAGGATAAACGGAAGTGTGCAAGTGTGACGCATTCATGGCACGAGCATTGCATTTGGCCTATGAGCCGTGTGGCCTGACGAGGCGTGTGATGGGTGTTGGTAATAATGGTTACCTTCATCCGATAGGACCCGGGACATGCATAGCATAACATGGAAAAGAATGAGCATAGTGTGTGATATTAAATGACTGCGTGTGACACGGAGATAGAAGTGCATGCATCATAAACTTGCGCATTGCATTTATTATTGTTGTGATGATTTGTCTTGTTATTAAGTTGTTTCAGTGCTACGTGTTGGGATACGGATCGGGTCGGGTATGTGTTATTTCCTTATTTATGCTTTATTTGCTTTATTATGTATGTGTTTATGTTTTACAGCTTTATTCATCTGCTACGTGCTTTATGTGCTTAATTGTTACCCGACTCAGTATGTGACAATCCCTTTTCGGGAGAGACGGGTAACCTACGAGTGACTCCCATCACTCACCCCCCCACCACCCCTCCACAGGTGAGCAGGATTAATAGTATATATATTTATCGAGGATGGGTCAGATTACGCGAGCTGAGAAGAGTGAGCTGGGCTCGATAAGGGATCTTGTTGACCGAGAGCTTGTTCTTGGGATAGTCAGATGGACCTCCACCTAGGTTTATTGTTTGATCTTAGTATTTCATATTTGACTTAGCGGGTATCGTCAACCCTTGTACTTGATTTTATTCTGATGGATTTAATTTAATCAAGATGTTTATTTCTTTAATTATCGTTTCCGCGAAAAATTTCTACGTCAGTTCTGACGTACAAAGAAGTTTGAACGACGCTTTGTAGTCCTCTTAGTAGGCTACGGCGGGTGCACTGTTCCCGATGCTAGGGCTCGGGAGCGGGGCGCTACATCTTCTGATCTCACTCGCTAAAATCCTAACTCAAAGCTACTACTAATAGTGTAATTAAAAAATTTTAAAAAAAAAATTGGAAGAACACTGGTCGGTCCATTTTCGGTGCAGAATTTGCTTCTCGCTCCATCCGTAAGAAAAATGACAATAATATTCTTACAGCACAAAAACGTCTTGTAATTATTTATTTGTTTCTATTTTTCACTTGATCGTTGTTATTGCTACTTTGGGTTCCATTTGTCCCGTTGCACGCTTTCTCTTAATATTTTTATAAATATTAAGGCTTATTATACTTAAAAAAACAATTTCAACTAAATTTCAAAAAATTAATTGTTGCAATTTCATACATACATCGTAAAGACGGTGTATTAGACATCGTAATGACGTTGACGAGGTTATTATCTAGTTGTGTAAATTTTTTTATTAAAATCCAAAATCTGCAGTTCAGATCCGAAGAATTAAAAAGGTAGGTAAAATATGAGGTCTTCAATCACGTCGCCACGTGTATAAAAAGGACAGAGGTTTAAATTTTTTTTTGTTTTTAGAAAAAAAATAGTTTGTATACGTGGTGACGTATGATTAGAGATCTCATATTTTGCTTATTTTTTTACCTCTTCTGATCTGAACCGCAAAATCTGCCGTCTACTTGTTCATCATGTTCTAATTGGAATTCTCCATTTTACTTCCCTCTGTACGGCAATTTTTGACGGGGATGAAAATTTTCTATTTCTTGAGTGCCAAACGTTGCTATGCTATGTATTCAAATCGACCCATATCTATTATATCTCCCCCTCCGCCCCACCCCGACACCCCCCCCCCCCAAACAAAAAAAAGAAAAAAAACTGTAAAATCCCTCTTCTACCCCTCGTAACTATCCATTTTACATCAATTTATACACACAGTATGGAATATTTTAACCTTAGGGAATAAAGCAATGGAAGAATGAAAAGGGTATCGATTTCCCCAATGTTAGCGTTCCATTATATTATATGTAATGATACGATATAGAGGAATAGGGACATTTTGCTTGCCTCCATAAACACATTACTGTGTGTATATTTTCATAATAATGGATTTCAAATAAAACATTGATCCCAATATCACATTAAACATATCCTTGTGCTATTGACTTTAAGGCTGTTGATTTGTGACTTGAGGTCACGGGTTCGAACCGTAGAAACAGCCTCTTACACAAATTGTAAGATAAGACTACGTATATCAGATCGCGAAGCGATTCGATCCCTCTCCAGACCTTGCACAAACGTGAGATTCTAGTGCATTGAGAACGCTCTAATGTTATTGACTTCCCTCAAATTTTGTTACTTCACTTGACTCCATGTCGGATTATTTTTTTTTCATTTTTTAAAATTGTTTTTCACGTAAAGAATTACTTCATCGCATTTATTATGTAGTTAATACAACTATTTTATACACCGTTATCATAAATGTCAACATGTACACTTTTTTTTACATCGTTTACTTGGGGTGAGATCAATTCACCTCGTTTCCATCCCTCTCTCCTACCACACCAACGTGACAGCACCTCTCTTCATACTCTCTTGTACGGTAAGCAGAGGAGTGAAGAAAAAGAGATGAGGTGATCCCAACCATGTTTATGTTGGGGCATTAGTCCAGTCAATTTGTTATTGGACATTTTGTAAGTGATAGACCAATCACTTATTTTGTGAAGCCCAAATTGTTTGGGCATTGGGGTGTTTCTCTTAGAAGCCCTATAAGGCAGTTTTTGCTGGCTAAAATTCGGATGAGGGAACTGTAGAACATCTGAGACTCACAAGAAAAACAGAGAAAAGAGGGAGGAAAGAGTTTTCGCGTAGGTACAGTTTTTCTGGGCAGCCTCTGCTAATTTGACGATCTCCGGAGATCCAACCGTTGGATTTTGTGAAATTTGGACAGCTTCTTCGGAACATACAGAGCTACATTCTGACCGTTCAGAATTTCAATCCGAGCTCTGGATCGTTTTTAATCGCTGCTGGTGTCAGCTGCGATTTTGGTGACATTTCTGTATTTTTTGTTCTCCCTCAATTGTTGTCTCTTATGTATGTTGTTGTTGGTGGGCTGTAACATCCTTGTAGACTGATTTGGGTGTTTTTACCCTCAATTTTTATAATAAGAGAAGAAGAAGGGTGGACTCCTTACAAGTCCCGTGGTTTTTTATCCTTCACATTGAAGGGGGTTTTCCACGTATAAATCTCTTGTGTTGTTTGGAGCTTTATCTTGGATAATTTGCTTGAGGTTTTGATGTGTGATTAATCTTCGCTTGGTGAATCAATTGTGGTGAATTGGGTTAAGCTTTGGTTGGTTGTCTTGAAGTTGATCCTTATAGGTGTTGTATCCTACTTGTTGTTTCTCCCATACAACTGGTATCAGAGAGTTTGGTTAAACCGTAGATATAGAATCTGGAAATCATTCTATGGTTAAATTGACATCAACCAATTATTCTATTTGGCGTCCAATGATGGAAGATTTGCTATACTGTAAAGATTTGTTTGACCCAATTGATGTGGATAAAACCAAGAAAGATGACACGCCCACTAAACCAGAGAAGACGTCGGATAAAGAATGGGAAAAGCTAAAGAGAAAGACCTTGGGAACAATTAGACAGTGGATTGACATTAGCATATTCAATCATGTGTCCCAAGAGACTGAGCCACTTGAGTTGTGGAGAAAATTGGAGGGTCTTTATGAAAGAAAGACTGCTCACAACAAGGCGTCATTGATTAAGAGACTTGTTAATCTCAAGTTGAAGCCAGGGAAGTCAGTTTCTAAGCATCTAAGTGACTTTCAAGATATCATTAACAAGTTGACTGTGATGAAAATTGTTCTTGACGATGAGTTGCAGGCTTTATTCCTATTGAGTTTTCTGCCGGACAGTTGGAAAACCTTGGTTGTGTCCATCAGCACTCAGCTCCAGATGGTACGCTTTCATTGGATGTTATTAAAGAGAGCATGTCCAATGAAGAGCTTAGAAGAAAGGAGATGGGTGTTGATATTTCGCAGGCACTTGTGGCAGAGAATAAGGAAGAAGCAAGAGTAGATGTCCCAAGGGGCGTGGCAAGTCAAAGTACAGGTCCAAGTCCAAGGATGGGAGAGAACCCACGATATGTCACTATTGTAGCAAGCCTGGCCATATTCAAAAATTTTGCTATAAGTTGAAAAGAGATCAGCGACAGAAGAAAAATGATCATCACAAAGAGGGTGAGGACAAGAATACAGCTGCGACGGCTTCTACTTTAGATGATTCTGTTTCTTTGATTTGTACTACTGGGGATTGTTGTCATGTTGACAATTCCGATTCTGAATGGCTTGTTGATACTGGGGCTTCTTATCGTTGTGTTCCTGTTAAGGAGTACTTTATTGACTACCGAGCTGGAGATTTTGGTAGTGTGAAGATGGAAAACCAGAGTTCAGCTAGTATTGTTGGAATTGGAGATATTCGAGTACAAACCAGTGTTGGGTGCTATTTGACATTGAGAAATGTTCGCCACATTCCAGATTTACGCCTCAATTTATTGTCTGCTAATGTACTTGATCAAGAAGGTTACAAGCACACTTTTGGTGAGGGTAAATGGAAATTGTCTAAGGGTTCTTTGACTGTTGCTCGTGGCAAGCTCTGCTGCACCTTGTATAAGACACACTTGAAAGTGTATACTAGTGAGTTGAATGCTGTTGAGGAGAAAACTTCACCTAACTTATGGCACCGAAGATTGGGGCATGTCAGTGAGAAGGGTATAAAGTTGATGGCTGGTAAGTCTCTTATTCCTGCTGATGTTACCATCTCTCTTGACCCTTGTGATCATTGTTTAGCAGGAAAGCAACATAGAGTTTCTTTTCCGAAGAGATCTACGAGAAAGAAAGTGAAGCTAGAGTTGATCTACTCTGATGTGTGTGGTCCCATAGAGGTGGAATCACTTGGTGGTAACAAATACTTTGTTACTTTTATTGATGATGCTACTCGGAGAACTTGGGTTTATATGATGAAAAACAAAAGCGAGGTGTTTGGTATCTTTCAGAAGTTTCATGCCATGGTGGAAAGGGAGTCAGATTGCAAATTGAAGCGTCTCCGAACTGATAATGGAGGTGAATACACTTCAAATGAGTTTAAAGCATATTGCTCAAGATATGGCATTCGGCATGAAAGAACAGAACCTGGTACCCCACAACACAATGGTGTTGCCGAGAGGATGAACAGAACTATTGTTGAAAAAGTGAGATGTATGCTTAGGATGTCCAATCTTCCTAAGTCGTTTTGGGGAGAAGCAGTTGGAACCGTTGTGTACTTGATAAATAGAGCACCATCAGTTCCTTTAGAGTTTGAGATTCCTGAGAGGGTTTGGTTCGAGAAAGATCCCTCTTATTCTTATTTGAGGGTGTTTGGATGCAAGGCTTTCATTCATGTGCCGAAGGAACAAAGGTTGAAGCTTGATTTCAAGACTTCTCCTTGTGTGTTTGTTGGATATGGTGATGAAGAGTTTGGTTACAGACTTTATGATCCAGCAAAGCAAAAAGTTGTGAGGAGTAGAGACGTTGTCTTTTATGAGCACGAGATGGGTTTTCATCTCTTAGGTGCTGGTAAGACTTATTCTACTGATTTCTCTCATGATGTTATTGATATGTCTCCTATTTCTGTTCCAGATGATCAACAAACAGGTGATGCTCCCGAGGATGGTCATGACACCATTCATGAACATGACCATATTGAAGAGGTACAACCAGAAGTTGTTGTACCACAACCTGAAAATGAAGATGTAGATGTTGAACATGGAGAGTCTTCTAATCAGGGGGAGCAATTCAGTCCACAGGTGGAAGAGCCAACACTTAAAAAGTCAACCCGAGTTCGACAACCTTCAAGACTTTATCCTAGTTCAGATTATATCCTAATCACAGATGAGGGGGAGCCTGAGAGCCTTCAAGAGGTGTTGTCACATCCAGACAAAGACCATTGGTTTCAGGCTATGCAACCGGAGATGGATTCTTTGCAGAAGAATGAAACATATGACTTGGTGAAGCGTCCAACAGGGAAGAAAGTCTTGAAGAACAGGTGGTTGTTTAAGAACAAGAAAGATGGCCATAAGCTAGTGAGGCAGAAGGCAAGACTAGTGGTGAAGGGATGCCACCAGAAGAAAGGCATCGACTTTGATGAGATTTTTGCACCAGTAGTGAAGATGACTTCGATTCGTATAATTTTGGGACTAGCTACCATTTTGGATCTTGAAATTGAACAAATTGATGTAAAAATTGCTTTCTTACATGGTGATTTGAATGAGGAGATTTACATGGAGCAGCCGGAAGGATTTGAAGTCAAAGGAAAGGAGAATTTTGTTTGTAAGTTGAAAAAGAGTCTCTATGGACTCAAGCAGGCACCAAGGCAATGGTACCGCAAGTTTGATTCCTTTATGAGTATTAATGGATACAAGCGGACTTCTGCAGATCCTTGTGTTTACTTTAGAAAGTTCTCTGAAGGTAACTTCATTATCCTTTGCTTGTATGTTGACGATATGCTGATAGTGGGACATGATGTTGAGATGATTCGCAGGTTGAAAGAGGATTTGTCAAAGTCCTTTGATATGAAAGATTTGGGTCCTGCAAGGCAAATTCTTGGTATTGAAATTGTTCGTGATAGAAAAGCTGGTAAGCTTTGGCTGTCACAAGAGAAGTATATTGAACGGGTGCTTGAAAGGTTCAATATGAAGAATGCCAAGCCAGTTAATACACCACTTGCAGGTCATTTCAAGTTGAGCAAGCGGTGTTGTCCTACTACCGAGAAAGAGAAGGAAAGTATGTCACATATTCCTTACTCCTCTGCTGTTGGTTCATTGATGTATGCTATGATGTGTACAAAACCGGATATAGCACATGTTGTTGGATTGGTTAGCAGATTCTTGGCTAATCCTGGCAAGGTTCACTGGGAAGCTGTAAAGTGGATCTTGAGATATTTGCATGGCACCTCAAAATTGAGTTTGTGTTTTGGAGGTGGTGAGCCTATTCTTGAGGGATTTACAGATGCTGACATGGCTGGTGACCTTGATAACAGAAGGTCTATCTCAGGTTACTTGTTCAAATTTGCAGGAGGAGCCATTTCATGGCAATCCAAGCTACAGAAGTGTGTAGCATTGTCTACAACCAAGGCATAGTATATAGCAGCTGTGGAAGCATGCAAAGAAATGCTTTGGTTGAAGCGTTTCTTCCAAGAGTTAGGTTTGAAGCAAAGTGAGTATGTTGTGTTTTGTGATAGTCAAAGTGCTATAGATTTGAGCAAAAATAGCATGTACCATGCTCGCACAAAGCATATTGATGTGAGGTATCATTGGTTGCGTGATGTCATTGAAGAGCAACTCATGAAGTTGAAGAAGATTCACACCAACAAGAATGATGATGATATGTTGACAAAGGTAGTTCCAGGAAGCAAGCTTGAATTTTGTTCCAAGCTTGCAGGTATGTCCTTTTGATGAGCTTTGCGTATAGTCTTCCCCGAATTGGACTGGAGAGGGAGATTGTTGGGGCATTAGTCCAGTCCATTTGTTATTGGACATTTTGTAAGTGATAGACCAATCACTTATTTTGTGAAGCCCAAATTGTTTGGGCATTGGGGTGTTTCTCTTAGAATCCCTATAAGGCATTTTTTCCTGGCTAAAATTCGGATGAGGGAACTGTAGAACATCTGAGACTCACAAGAAAAACAGAGAAGAGAGAGGAGAGAGTTTTCGCGTAGGTGCAGTTTTTCTGGGCAGCCTCTGCTAATTTGACGATCTCTGGAGATCCAACCGTTGGATTTTGCTTAAATTTAGACAGCTTCTTCGGAACACACAGAGCTACATTCTGACCGTTTAGAATTTCAATCCGAGCTCTTGATCGTTTTTAATCGCTGCTGGTGTCAGCTGCAATTTTGGTGACATTTCTGCATTTTTTGTTCTCCCTAAATTGTTGTCTCTTATGTATGTTGTTGTTGGTGGGATGTAACATCCTTGTAGACTGATTTGGGTGTTTTTACCCTCAATTTTTATAATAAGAGAAGAAGAAGGGTGGACTCCTTACAAGTCCCGTGGTTTTTTATCCTTCACATTGAATGGGTTTTTCCACGTATAAATCTCTTGTGTTGTTTGAAGCTTTATCTTGGATAATTTGCTTGAGGTTTTGATGTGTGATTGATCTTCGCTTGGTGAATCAATTATGGTGAATTGGGTTAAGCTTTGGTTGGTTGTCTTGAAGTTGATCCTTGTAGGTGTTGTATCCTACTTGTTGTTTCTCCCCTACAGTTTACTTGACTTGAACTGATGTAATGTTATCGACAAGTATCTTAGTTACATCATTTTTACTTGATTTGGACTGACCTAATTTTGTCGACAACGATATATGATTTAAATAATGTATCTCTCTTTTGGCTACTACCGCTTGGATGCTTATTGACATTTGCCTATGAAGCATTAATTGACCTAGATGGAAGCTCAAAACTGAATACTTACTTTTGGAGTCAAATCTGAATCAATTTTTTGAGAGTGACACGACATGGTGGAAAAAAAATCAACTTCATTTTGAAGGAAAAAAAACTTGTCTTTTACCTGTACCAAAAGACATTTTCAGTGCACTAAACTCTCACGTTTACAAAGGGTCCGAATAGGAGTCGGATCACTTCGCAATCTGATAACGCAGCTTTACTTTACACATTGTGCATGTCAGCATATCTCAACAGAAAAGGAAACCACTGATTCTGGATAAGAATGCAATAAAACCAAAATATTGTAATTAGTCCTATCATTATGTTGATAGGAATAAGATTGCTTAGGTTTCCTTATTTAAGTGTTCCTTTGAACTATTTATGCAAACGATTACGGTTGATGAATGGCAAGAAAAACAGTTTTCTTCAAGATTGTTCCCAATATAATACAGTTTAATATGGTATCATAGCTAGTATTCCATCCTTAACTGTGGTGAAATACAAAGAGCTCATCATCTACCGAAAACAACTTTACCAAACCTGACAGAAACCATGGCCGAGCAGACACCTCAATCCATCACATCCCAACCTGAGAGAGCAACCAACCCGATGGCTGAATCACTCAACCTCTCATAGGTTCTGGAACTTTTTCAAAAATGGGCACCAAAATCGGGTCTAGCAGAAGGATCATCCACTCAACAACTCATACTGACAGACAAGCTTAATGACCATAATTATTCGGTATGGGCTAGGAAGTTTAGTCTCGCCATCGATGGGAGGGGGAGACTCAGGCACATCACAGTCCCCCCTCCCAGAAAAGAAGATCCAACATGCGAACAATGGAGACAGTCTGATTCCACTGTCTTAACATGGATCTTAGATAATATTGAGCCTACAATTGTGAATCAATACATAGATTATCCTATAGCCTGGGATTTATGGAAGGGGATAGAGGCTATATAAAGCAGTGGCAAAGATCCCCTGCAGATTTATGACTTAATGGTCAAAGCCAATAGTCTGAGGCAGGAAACTCAATCATTAGAAAGAATATACAGTCAATTTCAGACGGTATGAAAGGAGATTGACAGACGGCTGCCAAATCCAATGCACTGCCCTCAGGATATGACAGTATACAACCAAATTAAGCAACAAAACAGGCTGTATCAGTTTTTACAAGCCATCAGTGAGGAGTACGATGGAGAAAAGAGGGATCTGCTGAAGACAGACCCATGAACGATGGTAGAAGAAGCGTATGCCCAAATACAGAGAGAAGCTCACCGGCGGGATATTATGAAAGGAGGGGGAGACACTGCGGCAGACCCAAACCCCCAAGGGATTGGTAGTGGTCTCCTCACAGAACGAAAAAGAATCTCAAACCCCCAAGGTTCACAATAGACTAAAGGATTGATGTCAATACATGGAGGAGATGACTCACCTGGTTCATCATCCCGCAAGAATGACGAGAAAGCTCACCTTAGATGCACGCACTGCGGTGGTAGCAGGAACACAGTCGAAGGATGCTTCCACTTGATCGGGTATCCTGACTGGTGGCCGAACACTAGGAAAAGGGGCAAGAAATTTGGCAGTGCAGGGTCAGCCATGGGCATCCATAAGGCCACCAGCAGTGGCTTTGACAGCATAGACTTCGGTGATATCACTTTCGCAGCATACCTTGGAGAAGAAAGAGGGACGGCGGCACTGAAAAGTGAGAGACTTGCGTAAAAAAAGGCAGAGAAAGATCTGGAACCTACGGGATGCGCAGGTAAAGGGCTTGGAGCACAATTACCTCCAAGCCCTCCCTCTTTAAATAAAGAAAAAAGCCTTTACCTTAATCAGTTAAGTCCTGAAAAATAATCCACCTGGATATTTGATTGCGTGCTACCGACACCATGTCATATGACATTCGTGATTTTTCTTCCTCCACTCGACCTAGAAAAAAGTGCATCGCACAGCAAATGGGGGAATCTCCCGTGTAGAGGGTACATGCAGTATTCAAATTTCACCATCTTTGAAACTTAAAAATTATCTTTACATACCATCATTGTCTCATAAATTACTATCTATAAGTCATCTCACCAAGGAACTACATTATGCCGTGCTAATGTATCCGACTTTTTGCCTTGTGCAGGACATTCGGACGGAAGGATAATTGGGCATAGTTCTGAACAAGATAGCTTATATTGTGTTGATGAGGTGGGCCAACAAGACACGGCAGCGGTCTCCCATGGGACGGTCGAACGGGAAGCTTGGTTGTGGCATCACCGCCTAGATCATCCTTCTTTTGGGTACTTACAAAAGTTATTTCCGCATATATTCAATAAATTGTCCAGATTACCATGTCAGGCGTGTATTTTAGCCAAAAGTCATAAACATCCCTACCCCCAAAATAACACCCAAACAGGGAAATCTTTTTCACTTATTCATTCAGATGTATGAGGCTCATCACCAACACCAAGTCCAACTGGTGTCTCATATTTTTTTACTGTTTGTTGATGATTGCACTCGTATGAAATGGATTTATTTTCTTAAACAAAAATCTGATGTCTTCAGTACATTTGTTAATTTTTATCATATGATTGCTACCCAATACCAAAAAAAAATTCAAGTCCTACGTACCGAAAATAGGACTGAATATGTCAATAAACCATTACAAGAGTTTCTCCAGACACATGGTCTTGTCCATCAAACTACATGTCCTGACACTCCTCAACAAAACGGAGTGACTAAAAGAAAAAATCGGATCCTACTTGAAGTTACCCGGTCAATCATGATTGAGTCAAAAGTCCCTTTCTATTTTTGGTCGGAAGCCATCTCATCAACCAATTAACTTATCAATCGCTTACCAACAAAAATTCTTCACTACCAAACTCCCTTAGCCGCCCTAGCCCAACACCACACCACTCCACTTCATCTATCTCTACCCACCCACGTCTTTGGCTATACATTGTACGTTCATATACCCGAATATCAACGAACCAAACTTGAACCCTGTGACATCCGATGTGTATTCGTCGGCTTTGGTGTCAATAAAAAGGTTACCGATGTTACGATCCACATACTCGATGCCTTTATACCACCATGGATTGTGACTTTCTCGAAAGCGAATACTATTTCCACACTCACTCTCAGGGTCATGGACTTCCATCTCAAGAGGATGACACACTCGGCTGGTTACATATACCACTGTTACCAGAGACTGTCCCGCCAGGGGGAGTAGGCCAAACCACCGGACCAGTCTCTGATCACAGTAAAAGTCCACCAACCCTGGGTCATGACCCGATATCATCTCAATCCAAAGGTTCTCTCGAGGCAAGTAAGTCAGCACATTCAGTTGAATTACCACTAGTTTTTGATTCAGTTAATCAACCCTCAGTTGAGCCCCAACCTATATGTTCCATATACGTGCTTTCAACATGGAAAAATCGTGGAGTTCCTCCATCCAGGTATGAGCCGGAGTAGACTCTTAGAAATTCAAACTACCCTGTATCTACGGTGGTCAAAAGACTGTCTGAACCAGCTCAAGCATTCCAGACATCTCTCTACGCATCCTATATTCCCCGAACATTGGAGGAGGCGCAGTCTCATCCGAAATGGAGAAAGGCAATAGAAGAAGGAATGGATGCGCTGAAAAAAGGGAACATGGGAGAAGTGCTTCATAAGTTCTCACAAAAAACAGATGGGGTGTCGATGGATCTTTACTCTCAAGTATCATGTAAATGGAACTATTGAAAGGCATAAGGCTCGACTGGTCGCAAAAGGATACACACAAACATATAGTGTTGATTACTCTGAGACCTTTTGTCCCGTAGCCAAAATAGATACAATCCGAGTTCTTTTCTCAGTAGCAGCAAGACTTGAGTGGTCGTTGTATAAGATGGATGTAAAAATGCATTTCTTCATGGAGACTTGAAGGAAGAAGTTTACATGGAACATCCACCAGGATTTACCGGTGAGTTCAGAAATGGGGAAGTATGCAGACTTCGGAAGACAATGTATGGTTTAAAACAGTCACCAAGAGCATGGTTTGGGAGGTTTACCCTGGCTATGAAAAAATATGGATAATGTCAGAGTAATTCTGATCACACCTTGTTTCTAAAACGAAAAAAAGAATATTGTGACCTGCCTGGTTATCTACGTCGACGACATGATCATCACAGAAAATGACAATGAGGAAATTTCAAGTCTTAAGAAGTACCAATTCAGCGAATTTGAAATGAAAGACTTGGGACTGCTACGATATTTCTTAGGGATTGAAGTTTTTCGGTCTAGAAAGGGGATCTTCATATCTCGAAGGAAGTATGTACTTGATCTCCTGGCGGAAACAGGGTTAGTGGATTGCAAGCCAACTGACACTCCGATCATGACTAACCATGGACTCAAAATATCGAAAGGGGTAGACCAAGCAGATAAAGGCCAGTATCAGCGCTTGGTAGGAAAACTGATATACCTTTCCCATACCAGGACAGACATAGCTTACGCAGTTGGTGTGCTAAGACAATTCATGCATCAACCTCAAAAACCACACATGGAAGCAGCCACTCGAGTTGTGCGATACTTGAAAGGGTCAGCTGGGAAAGGGATATTATTTAAATGACATGGGAATCTAGAGATACAAGCTTATACGAACGCAGACTGGGGAGGAAATCCAAATGATCGAAGGTGTACTTCAGAATACTTTGCCCTGGTCGGAGGCATTCTAGTGTCTTGGAAAAGCAAGAAGCAAAGGTAGTAGCACTGTCAAGTGCTAAAGCTGAATTTCGAAGAATAGTTCAAGGACTTGCGGAAGTTCTATGGCTGAGAAAGGTACTGTCAGAACTCGGATACCCACCAAGAAGGACGCCAGCTATTCTGTGTGACAATAAAGCTGCTATTAGGATCTCAGAAAACCCCGTGCAACATGATCGAACGAAACATGTTGAAATAGACAGACACTTCATAAAAGAAAAGATTGATGACGAGATTGTGTGTCTTCCATATGTGCGATCAGAAGATCAGCTAGCGGACATACTTACAAAGAGAGTGCAAGCTGGGCGGTTTCGGGAGATTTTAGGCAAGTTAAGCGTCGAGGATCCGCTGACTCAACTTGAGGGGGAGTGTCAGCATATCTCAACAAAAAAAGAAACCACTGATTCTGGATAAGATTGCAATAAAACCAAAATTTTGTAATTAGTCCTATAATTATGTTGATAGGAATATGATTGATTAGGTTTCCTTATTTAAGTGTTCCTTTGTACTATTTATGCAAACGATTACTGACGATGAATGACAAGAAGAACAGTTTTCTTCAAGATTGTTCCCAGTATAATACAGTTTAATAGTGCAAGATACTGTTTTCGAGGCTCGAACCCTTGAACTCAATGTCACAAAAGCAGTAACATTACCAGTTGCTACAAGGTCTGCCTTCAAAAGAACATTCTTGATGCATTAGGCTCCCGCTTTTATACAGACTCCGGAAAAAAAACGGATCACTTCACGATCTGATGTACACATAACCTTAAAACGAATTTTTGGTTTATCTAAGACGGCAATAGCCATATGGATATTATATACAGCTTTCCGGTCTTCATTAATCAGAATTGAGCATTTTTTGCTGTCTCATCTACATGTGATACCTGTAGGAAAAATGCATGTGATAAAATATAACATTCATTAATTGGGCACTTAGCAATTTCGCTGTCACATCCACATTTGATACGTTTAGGAAAAATGCATACGATAAAGACAACACTATATGCAGTCTAATTGGACAAGTAAAAAAATAAAAATAAAAACTCATTTGGTATAAATGTTTTTTCTTAAAATCTGAATAAGTGCAATGAGGTCTTGACCGGATAGGCATCTTGTACAATCCTTCCCACATTTAGCGAATGAGCCGAGTTTGTTCGTTTATTTAAACTAACATATTTAATTGTTCAAGCTTGGTTCGTTTAATTCACGAATAATATTAACAAGCCGAACGCCTTAAACGAACAGTGTCACTTACCGAGTTCGAACAGAAAAAAAGTGTTTAAGCTCTGTTCATTAACCTTTTATCCGAGCCGAGCTCGAGTTCTAAACGAACCGAACAACCGAACGACTTGATTCATTTACAGCCCTACTCGAAGGTAGGGATCCAGAAACGAACACAAACATAGGGACCCCGAATGTAATAACCTACATTATACCGATCCAATAAAATTTGTAAACGTTACCAATAGAACCATAGATAAAAACGGTTTAAAAAACAATCCCAAATTGTTTTTCCACATAAATAATTAATTCATCGCGTTTATTATGTAGTTAATACAATTATTTTATACATCATTATCATATATGTCAGCATGTACACTTTTCTTTATATCATTTACTTGACTTGGACAGACCTACTTTTATCGACAACTATTTTAGTTACATCTTTTTCACTTGACTTGGACTGACCTAATTTTGTCGACAACGATATATGATTTAAATAATTTATATCTCTTTCGCCTATAAAGTAATGACTAATACTTACTTTTGGAGTCAAATGTAAATCAAATTCTTGAGAGTGACAGGACACAGTGGAAAAGATCAACTTCATTTAAAAAAAATAGTTGTCTTTTACATATGTCAACTCCTTTTAATTAAGTCCCATAGTCGTATAACGAACTTTTGGTTTATCTAAGACGGCAATAGCCATATGGATATTATATACAGCTTTCCAGTCTTCACTAATTAGAATCGAGCAATTTTTGCTAGATTTGATACGTTTAGGAAAAATGCATACGATAAAGACAACACTATATATGTAGTCTAATTGGACAAGTAAAAAAATAAAAATAAAAAGTAATTTGGTACAAATGTTTTTTTTCTCCTTTTTTTTAAAAAAAAAAAATCTGAATAAGGGCAATGAGGTCTTGACCGGATAGGCATCTTGTAGAATCCCTCCAACATTTTCTAGTGAATAAGCTAGGGCTGTAAATGAACCAAGCTGTTCGGTTGTTCGGTTCGTTTCAAGCTCGAGCTTGGTTCGGATAAAAGGTTAATGAACAGAGTTTGAACACCTTTTTCTGTTCGAACTTGGTAAGTGGTACCGTTTGTTTAAGGTGTTAGGCTCGTTAATTTTGTTCGTGAGTTAAACGAACCAAGCTTGAACAATTAAATATGTTCGTTTAAATAAACAAACAAGCTCGGCTCGTTCGCTAAGTTAAATGAACCGAGCTTGAACAACGCAATGCTTGGCTCGTTTAGAGACCTATGAAGAACTATAGACAAAGGCCAACTGTAGTTTACACTTGACGTTTATACCCTCACTTTAAATGGTAAAACTTAAAACCCAACTAACCAGATATTGCTATTGTTTACTCGTTTAGGTGCTTTTCAGATTTAGTTCCAAATACCTCTATAACTAAACTTATATTTGTAAAATACTCATTTGAAATTATTTTGTAAGAAAATGCCTAAATAAATTGTTTATGGATGACTTTTACAATTTGGTTTTGTTTAATATGGGGTATTTGCATACGTTCCTATCTTTTATTAGACGCATGTAGTCTACGTGGCCATAGGGTTGAGGTGGAGAGTCATTTTTTATTTTGGAGTAAAAGGACATACTCTGTTTCTAAGGGCCTCCACTGCTCAGCTCTAAGGAACATTGTGGAGGATGCAAATTAGGAATTCAGTGGCTTCCTAAATTGGGTGAAGACTTACGCAGTGGCACACACAAGGTGTCCTTCCGCAAACTAGGACTTCAGCCTAGTAGCAATAGAACACTCATACTGTGCGTATCCCTTTAATCGAACTCTTGACCACTTGGAACAAATCACAACCCGAATATCAACTGAGCTACTAAGAACGTCATTTCTAATTTGCATGTATGTATGTATGTATGTATTTAAATTTATATTTTTTGTGTGTCTCTATGTATAGGAGATACTCCCGCACTTCCAAATTGATATTCCGGTTTAAAAAATATAAGGTATTCAGGAAACATCATTTAATGCTATATTTTGACATTAAAACTATGTCCAATTTCCAGTTTTACTTTTTATCTATTACCTTAGTGTAATTAGTGCATTATTTTTATTGGTTGTTTACAAGCGCATATTTGAAACTAAACACAATTCATTATGTTATTACACTCGATAACTTCGTATATCTAACATGACTAACATGACATATAGAAAGGTGTCACTTCAAGATATCATACTAACATGACATATGACATATTTTGATAAAAAAGATTATGTCGGATAACATACTATATCACATGATATAATGGTTACACATGATCTATCCAAAATCTTGAATAAAAGGAAATACAGAAGAGATAAGCGTTACAAATGTACCAAGATGTTAGGATTTTGTAACTGAATTGAGAAGGAAAATGTCAAAGAAAAAAAAGGTAGTTGCCAGATAGTCAACTCTATTTTGACTTTTTTTCATTTATAATTAGCATAGCAAAAACGTGTTATATAACTCATGTTTTCATGTCACAGTATAAAAAGATTTCCTCCACAATAAATGGATCTGGCATTAATTAAAACCAAGCAAAACAGGATATCAAACTACATAATATATCTCAAGCATCTGTTCGTTTCTGTCCACGTGTTTAATGATCCTATATTTTAGCCTAAATCAATACTTATTTTACTAGTCTTTATGCAGCATCAACAACAACACATACCTAATATATTCCAATGCAAACAAGTCTTTTGCTAGGGTCTGGAGAGGGTGATAGGCAGATAAACAATACATCCATCACAAAGGATAGATAGTTCGCTTCTAACAAGACCTCCGCCTCTATATGTACCTGCATAGACAAATAATGAAAGATAAATACAAACACAAAAAAGTGTAAAGTCCAACCTAAAGGTGAGGGAGTATCTAATCCCCTAATTATACTGTAAGGTGTCTCTATATCTTGCCTAAACTTCGTTAAACTTAATTCTCCGTCTCTATGAACTCCTATCATGGATCATGTCCTCTGAAAATCTAACAAGTCATGTCTAATCCGCTTCTCTCAAGTCAGTTTGGGTCTGTCTTTACATTTCTTCCCCTCTACAATGAGACTCTGAAGTGCTCTGATAGATATCGTGTTTGTCTTGCTTGACATGCCTAAACCATCTAAGTCTCTTCTTTCTTGCCTTATCTTCTATAAAATAAATTCAACCCCATGAATTATCACACATCAACTTTCTTTTTACGACTTTACTCGTTTTAGACACTGATATTTATCTTATACTCGTATCTACCGTTTTGTAAAATAAGAAAGTTATCCTGTATTGAAAAGTTAATTACGATAATATTTTTATGATAAAACGACTATTAAGAAGCGGCTACATCCTCCACGTTCAATTGTGATTAAGTTGAATGTCAATGTTACCTTTTTGTGAAAAGTGCATGCATATGATTACCTTGTTTTATGACAATAAGTAAGCTTAACATTAGAGAAAAATTCCATTTTTTTCACGCATTATACGATTATGGTTGACAACAAGAGAAGGTATCTTTCCTACTATTAAATCAGTTGATGGAAATTATCATGTCAATATTAATTTCGATCCGCTGGTATTTAGCCGTTAACAAATAGATCTTATTTAATTTTATTTTTTAAAATAATATTGAATAACATCATATACATATTATTGTGTTGGCATGATACTCAGTTTCTTTTTTAGGTTCATAATAGATCAGATCTAATGTGTTAAGATGTGGTTGTGTCACCGTGAGCCAAAATGTAATTGGATTTTAGTACGTAAGCCCTATCTTAATCATATTCCTTTTCTCTGTGCTCCTACGAGAATTTATCGGGTCGGAAGGTAAACTTTGCAAAATCATCAATGCACTTTAGCAAAGGTGTGGATAGAAGAAGGCAAGAGGAAATCATCGAATTGTTAGGAATCTCAGAAGACAATCGAAAAGGGAAATATCTGGGTTTGCCTTATATGACAGGTCGGTCTAAGAAAGAAATCTTTGCCTTCATCCGAGATAAGGTGTGGAAAAAGATGAGTGGATGGAAAGAGAAGCTCCTCTCTCCGGCGGGCAAAGAAATTCTCATAAAATCTGTTATACAAGCAATTCCAACCTATGTAATGCAATGTTTCGAATTGCCGAAGAATCTCATAAAGGATGTGGAGGCTCAGCTTCGGAAGTTCTACTGGAATTCCCAGGGAAACGATAAGAAGGTTTGTTGGAAGATCTGGACTGACTGCTGCGCTCCAAAATCAGCAGGTGGACTTGGTTTTAGAGACCTCGGAGCTTTTAACTATGCCATGTTGACAAAACAGGTTTGGAGACTTCTGAAAAACCCTGGCTCGATGTTGGAAAGCATTCTAAAAGCCAAGTATTATAGCTCCACTGATTTGCTACGCTGAAGGTAATGCAAAATCATCGTATCCTTGGCGTAGCTTACTTAAAGGGCGTCAGCTGCTTGTAAAGGGGCTCAGATGGCAGATTGCACGAGGAGATAATATCTTTGTATATGAGGACCCCTGGATGCCTTCTCCTCCCAATTTTAAACCAATTCTCACTGAGAAAAGTCTCCATCCACGGTCACGAGTGGCTGGCATCATTTCTCAGCAAACCGGAGAATGGAATGAACGCTTACTAAGGGAGCACTTTTATGATTTTGAATGCGAAAAGACCTTGAGCCTACCTCTAATTCGGAATGGACATGAAGGTTGTTTGATATGGCATTTTCACTCTAAAGGAGTATACACAGTCAAAACAGGGTATTATTGTTCTTTGGAAAGCAATAGAGGCACCCTGGACCCGCCATGCTCGTCTAGCACTGGTTCTATGATGCAAACAACTTTCAAAAGGATCTGGAAAGCCCCCATCCAGCCGAGAATTAAGCATTTTGCCTGGAGGATGCTTCATAACACCCTCCCGACAGGTGAAAACTTGCAGAAACGTGGATTAGCTGTCTCTTCGTGTGAACTCTGCGGTGCGGCAAACGAAACAATGGAGCATCTTCTTCGTCATTGCATTATTCCCAAAGTCGTTGCAAAACTAACGAGTGAAGTAACGCGTTGGTTCTCGGTTGATTCAGCTAGCCTAGTGGAGCTGCTATGCGCGATTGTCGAAGCTTAAGGTGTAAACGCGCTAGCAAAATTTGTCTGTCTTTTGTGGTTTATTTGGAAAGCGAGGTGTTCATATATCTTTGGAAAGAAGAACTTTAGACCCTCATCTCTGGTTGCTTGTGCAGAAAGTGTAGCAATGGAATACATTACTTCTATCTCTAAAGTAGGTTTCCGATGTGTTGAACCAAGATTAGATGTTAAATGGCGACCACTTGAAAGAGGTTTCATTAAAGTCAATGTTGATGCATCTATAAATGCTAGTAAGGTAGCTATGGGAGCCGTCTTTCGACAAGAGAACGGTTTATTACTAAGAGCTTTCTCAAAACCTCTCAAGAGAACTTCTGAGTCGGAGAATGCTGAACTGCAAGCTATATTGGAAAACAATCTTTCATTTATGGCTTATCCTCAGTCATTATGGAATCTGACTGCAGGTCTGCTTTCCAGCGACTCACATCTGGCAAGGAGGACCTATCGATGAACGGTGTTTTAGTAGAGACTATTCTATCGGTGACTCGATGCTTCAATAGCGTTGTATTCACTCATATCAAACGAGAAGGGAATATTGCAGCTCATTTGCTTTCTCGTTTTGGCTTAGCACATATAGGTTTTATTGACTTGTTTGAAAATTTGCCTAATGATGTAACAGAAGCTCTGTCGAATGACCTGTTATGAATGAAAATGTTTGTTTTGAGATAAAAAAAATCATATTCTTCTTCTTTGAAGAACTATTCAAAATTTATTTGTTCGATTATCCAAACTTAATCATATTCCTCTTCTATGAAGAACTGCTCAAGCTTTTGTTATTGAGGCCAGTAGAGATAGAAACAAGCAACTGGTAAGGTTGTTGCTTTATGACTTTGAAGTCACGGTTCAAACAATGGGAACAACCTCTTATACAAAGTGTAAGATAAGACTATGTAATCAAATCGTGAAGCGATCCGATTCTTCTATAGATCCTGCACAAAAGCGGAAGGCTAGTGCACGAGAATGCACTTTAAATACGCAACCAAGCCTTATTGTCATCCTTAATGGTAATAGACATGCATTTAATCAACCACTTGAACCAAGCATAGCATAATTAGAGCCTACTCGATGCATAATATGCCATTGTACATAGACCGAACTAGTTCAATAAATGTCGATACTTCCGTATTATAATTTCATAGTTTATTTTCGGTCTATCTTATAACATAAGAGTAATATTCATTAGTGGGACACAATAAAACTCAACAAGGGACTCCTCGCTTTTATTTATAGATGATAAGTGAGCATCGAAATTTGTGTATTATAGAATCTTAACTTAGTTGAACTACGAAATCTAGGATAAGGATCCGTACATCATACGCGAAGCGATCTATTCATTTCTCGGGCTTCTCACAGGAGCCTAGTGCACCAAGAACGTTCTTTAAGTTATTTTAACCAAATTATCTATAAGTCAATCCCAAACCAAAACTATAGAGAAAAAGAACATGGACTAGTCTCCAAGCTTGGTACTAAATAATTGCAGTCAATATTTCGTCAATATCTTATTGGTTTTGGTTGACCACTTCCATTAATCAGCTTTTCCTTTTGTTCGTTTTTATACATTGTTTACAGAAAAGATGTTATATTTTTCATGTTTTAATCCGCACTTCACAAATTTTGAACAACTTAGAATCATAATTTGATGATACGCGTGTGAAAAATTATTAATATATTTCAGTAAGTTAATAATAAAAATGTAAAAAAAAACTACTAACATATATTAGTAGATAGATTTCCACTTCTTATGTCAAACTATTGCATGTCCTGATATTTTCTATGGGGCGTACATTAAAAGGGTGTTTCCGACTTCCGTTTTGCGTAGGGTCGGGAGAGAGGTCGGATCGCTTTGCGATCTGATGTATGCCGTCTTACCCTACACTTTGTGCAAGAGGTTATTTATGCGTCTCGAACCTGTAACCTCAAGATCACAAAGCAACAACCTTACTAGTTGCTCTAAGGACCGTCCTTTTGGCATACATTATGATAGAATTTCACTTTTCACCAATAAGTACAGACCATTTAGTGCCAGACCTATGAGATAAATATTTAGGTTAGAAGAGTGTTTTAGATATTCTTTCTAAATGTTTCAGCTTGTAACCTAGGATGGTGTTGTAAAAGTTATTAGGTCATATTAATAAAATTTATCATATCAAAATTCACGAATCATCCGCAACCATTCTTGCAATGCTTTGTCGCTTACTACGTAAAAGACGAAGCGAACCATGCCGTCTTCAAAATTCGTGGATCACCCCGTCTCTGGAGCAAAAGTGGAAATCCCTTGTCTTGGTAGTCTTTACCACTCCAGCTATAAAGAGCATTATGGAGTATGTAAATTAGGAATCCAACAGATTGCTAGATTGAGTGAGGACTTACGTAGTAAATGTCCCTACAAACTAACAAAAATGGGACACCCATAGTGTACGTGTCTCTAGATTTGAACTTTTCACCTTCTTGAAACAAATCTCAACCCGAGTATCGACTTAAACATACCCTGAAACCGTAGATCACCTCATCCTCCTTACCACGAGGTTGGTCTGGTACAAGTTTTACATACGAGACTTGCTATATTATAGGAAACATCAAAATAGACTTTCGTATACTAAAAATTCATAGATCAATCATGATTTTTTCCAGTACAGTGGATTTCATACGAGTTTCATATACCGAACTCACTGTATTATGAGGAAGACAATGATGAGTCCAAACGTTCCAAAAATTCACAGATCCTCTAAGATGTTTCTCACAATACAGTGGGAAAACGTGTGGTTTCTACATATGCGATTCACTGCGTTGTAAAAAAAAAAAAAAAAAACCACATACTTTTTTGCGGCTTAAAGATATAGGGACACATTAGAATATATTTAGGAGCGTAGATATTAGCTACGTTTTATGTTGATTTTGCATTTTTTTTTTGTTTTTGTTTTTGTCTTTGGTTTGCATTAAATGTGCATATACACGTTTATGCTATTTTAATATCAGAAGCTTCCTATTTGCATTTACTGAATTCCTTCACTAACACACTAGCACATCGTACCCCTATTATTGTTTCATTTATGCAGGTACACATAGAGCTGAGTGTCTTACTAGAAGCAAACTCTCTATCTTTTTTTGGAGACAGACAATTTCATCGCGCCAACGTGTAGCCGACATGTGTACGAGTCTAAAGCAGCTTTTTTTTATTCTCTCTTAAATGTCTTGTATGAAAAAGACCAAATTTTGGTTTTGATACCTACTGTTCCAATCATATAGAGTTGCATAGATGATGGAAATCAGGATCACTCAACACTCTCATAAGTAAGGGGATCAGATAAGCGGTGTCCATAAGGTATTCACAGTAAATTTGGTCAGCATCCACACCACATTGGATTGAAACATCTGGCTCAAACTGCAGTGAAACTAGGACTGTTCAACGAACCAAACAGTTCGCGAACTGTTCGAGTTCAGTTTGCGTTTAGTTCGATAATTGTCTGAAAACGAGCCAAACTCGAACAGCTGTTTGAGTTCGTTTTCTAAAACGAGCCAAATTGTTCGGCTCGTTTAAACAGTTATAGTGTTATCGAGTCAAACTCGAACCAATTTTAAAGTTCATTTAGCTAAAAGAACCGAGCCGAATAGTTTGTTAAGCTAAACGAATCCGAATTCAAAAACCTAGTATTCGGTTTGGCTCGGTTCATTAACACCCTTAAGTGAAACACACACTACGGCTGCCTTAAGAATCAAACCTGCAACATTGGATGCAATCTTCCACTCGAATACCAACTGAGGTACGTTTTGGGGGCCTTTCTCTTAATGTATAAATACACACACACGCACACACATATATATATACACACACATACACATATATATACATATACATATATGTGTGTGTACATATATATACATATATACACTGATAATACATGTGTGTGTGTGTATAACTATACACAAATATAAATATACATGTATATAGAAAGACACATATATATACATATATATACACCATATATTGTTGTTCCATATACAAACCCAGATTTATTAGATAACAAAAAACTGACATTCTGTACAACATAAGGAAGAGCAGAGCTCAGCACAGGGATGAGCCGAGGCCAGCACAGGGATAAGCCGAGCTCAGCACAGGGATGAGCCTAGGCCAGCAAAGGGATGAGCAGAGCTCTACGCAGGATGAGCTCAACACAGAGATAAGCTCAACACAGAGATGAGCTCAACACACAAAGATGAGTTCAACACAGAGATGAACTCAACACAGGGATGAGCTCAACATAGGGAAGAGCTCAACCCAGAGATGAGCTCAACACACAAACCGAGGAGAGTCCAAGACTCTGTCCTTAAGACGAATTGCTCCGATATACTGTGCCCAACCAAAAATTACAAACGTCTCCCAGGATACAACGGCTAACAGTTCCAACGAGTGGCACTACTACGCAAGAACTCCACGAACCTGACAAGTGTTCTGACTTTACGGATTGATGAAATGCAGCGGTGTATGCAGTATGCAGCAATAGTTTATGCAGAATGCTCGTATGCAACAGGAGAAGAGAAGAAAATTTTCAGTTTCCATCAGAAGCAGAGCACTGTCTCCATTTATAGAGAAAAATCTTGGAGGTTACGGCAACCCACGACCGCACTGATCGGCCAGTAACCCCAACGTTCACTATGGACCCCACGACTGCCTCTGATCAGCCAGTAACCCAGGACTGGTAACTGAAACTGCCAGCTTAAACCATCCTGTTAGATCGTAGGATTAAATCATAACTGTAGGATCTGGTAACTTATTTTCTGGAAAAATTTAAAAGAAAATTTATCCAAAAAGATAAGAACCAGGCGGGCGAGCCACGAGCATGAGCATGAGCACGAGACGAGCTGAGGCGAGCTGACCGGACGGGCGTGCAGCGGCGGCACGCAAGTGTGGCAGCCATCTGCGTCTTCCCTCCGGTCAAAATTCTCTTGCCCTTAGGGCATATCTAAAGTGTCTCTCCTAGCACTATATTTGGTGGCATTTTCCCTTCAATTTGCCAATGTAGTATATTTGCAAAAAGGTGATGTGTCTTCTTCTCATGAAGCCACATCACTAATTTTCCAATTTGCAACCAATTTTTATTCCTAATTTGAGCATTAATTTCTCATTCACCCGGTATCGAAATTGAGTGATTCAAAAGCTTAAAATCATCTACTCATTGCTTAGATAATTTAGGATTCATTAGTTTTTATTTTTGATTGACAAAAACTAATCATAATTAAGCTCAAAGTATGTTGTTCACCCACTTTGGACAAACCCATTTCCACATTACAAATTTTCCTCCAATATATATATATATATATATATATATATATATATATATATGTGTGTGAATACATATATACACACACGCATTCACATACGCACATATACACACACACATATATTCATGCTTGTGTGTATATATATATGTATGTATATATGTACATATGTCCAAAAAGCGCATATGTTTACACATAATATAATATTTAGAATTTTATCATATCCCGTGACTGATAAACCATAATTAAATCGTTTGTTAGTCAACAACAGTCAACGGTTCAACTCCCGTAACTCAGCACTCAAAGTACTGCAGCTCAGCAGTTCCGCGCCCAAGCATGGCTGTTCAGCCTTAGCTGCATTTCAGCAGAGCAGCTTGACACTTATTGTAATATCGAAGAATATCCAAGGTTTGCACCTCGGCACCCACTTCAGCTTCTATACAAGTGTCGTACTTCAGACCACTTCAGCTAGGTCCAACTCTGCACTTCGGCAAGGCCTAATCATTTACTTCGGTAAGGCTTGATTATGCGCTTCGGCAAAGGAACCGAGCACAACGTTACATCGAGGAAGCATCAGGCAGAAGTGCAATTCGAATATAATGATTACAGCTGGCTATTCAATCTGAACACGACAAGGTCACAACAGCCGGCCTATTAGTCACATCAGCCAGTCTACTAGTCACATCAGCAGACCTACGATGTCCTAAGCTTTCTGCCCCAAGTAAACATCTTATCTGCCATCAGAAGCTAAAGGCGGGAAAGGGTCCATAAAAGCAGACCAATCGAGACAAAGAGGAGGATCCGGAATTTAAACATTCAGACCCTAAAGCAAATTCATACACTTTGCTCGTCAGCTCATACTGTGAGAAACTCCTAACTCACATTCTAAATTATAATCTCAGTGAGATATGGCCCAAACTGACTTGAGCGTCGGAGGGTTTTTCCCAGGGCCAACCCCCAGGACCTCTGATTTGTGCTTTCTTGTGCAGGATATTTTAGAGGTTATTCCAGGTACAACTTTCAATCCAGTTAATAACTCCTCAAGTTAACTGACGAAGCTAATTTGAGGTCATCTAGACCCTTGGTGAAGATCCGGCTTCATCAGTGACCATGAAAGTTTTGTGCCATTGATCAATGAGTATCTTTCTATCCATGCATCATAAACTATGGGAACCACCGAAGCATGACAAATTTTATAATAGGTGATCTGATAACTATTATGATGTATGTTAGTAAATTATTGTCCGTATTACGTCAAAAATGCAATAAGGATGCCCCACTTTTTACTATATGGAAGCTATTTTTCCGGATGATATATGAGGAGGTAAAGTATGAGGCAAAATTGAGGTCTCCAATCACGTGACGTCACGTGTACAAAAGAGCCCGCTATTTACTTTTTTTTCTTTTTTAAAAAAAGCTCTTTTGCTCACGTAGCATCGCGTGATTGGAGGCCTCATATTTTGCTTTCATACTTTACCTCCTCGGATCTCATCCGTTATTTTTCTAGGCTGGATATCAGCAAAATTTCCACGTATGATTGAAACGAGATCCTCCGACCCTAACGATAGTTTTTGCTAGTCGTTGTGATATACTGGGTATGATTGATCGATCGATCGAAGAAACGAGGTAGCTTCATAATCGATGTGTGTATATTTATGTACAGTCTGTGCATATGATGCTCTTTCAAGAATTGAGTTTTGCTCTTGAAAATGAATCGCCCACTTTATATGAGTCTTGCTGAATAAAATAGCAAAAAGCACAAAACTACAGTTTCACATTTAGATTATCCGAATCACCATATATGTGATTCGTTATTGGCGATGACAGAGCAATTTCTGATATTTTTTTTTGAGCAAAAGGCACTGTCTTGGTCTTATCGATCCAACCTCAAAGAGCATTGTAGAGGATGCAAATCAGGAGCCATCGTTCTTCTAAGTTGGATGAGGACTTACGCAATGACTCACACAAGATGTCTTCATGCAAACCAGGCCTTCGGCTTAGCAGCGGTGGACCACACACTATACATGTTCTTGGATTCGAACTCTTGAGCTTAGGATTTGGTTTTTGTTGTATATCATCTTTTATGTCGAGATGTTATTTTCCAGACATAATATTTGGTTATCTTGTGTCATATAATGTGAATATCTTATATTCAATGTTTGCATATTTCTTTCTTCCAATTAAATACCTCGGTGTCCAATTAACGGTTGGTAAACTCAGCTACACAAACTGTCAATCCCTACTTGAAAGACTATCTACCAAAGTCAACAGCTGAGCAAACAAGGTCATGTCATATGGGGGCAAGGTACTGCTAATAAACAGAGTGTTGATGACCATATGTAGATATTGGACAACTTCCCTCTTCTTGCCAAGGAAAATAATCAAGGAAATTGAGAGAATTACGAAGGGATCCCTGTGGAGCAATACTAGGAAAACAAAGATCAAGTGGTCAACAATATGTCAGCCTAAGGAAAATGAGGGCCTGGGCATTGATGACCTTGTCCTTACAAATGACGCCTACATCATGAAAAACTTATAGAATATTTGTCAAGAAAAGGAAAATCTCTGAGTTAGATGGATACACACAGAAATACTAAAAGGGAAATCCATCTGGGAAGTTAAACCTAAACCTTCAGATTTATGGATACGGAGAAATATGCTTGGAGTGAGAGACAAGTATAAGGGGATTGTAAGGAATGTAATAGGAAACGGGAAATCTACTCCCTTCTGGTATGGCCCATGGCACCCCTGGGGCATCCTAAAAGTTAATCATCCAAACCTGGAAAGGAAACTGCACATTCACGATAATGCTAGAGTTGACACTATCCTAGCTAATAACGAATCGAGTATTCCGTTTGGTAGAGGTTGGGATGAGCAAGTTAGACAATTAGAAGTGAATGTAACAATGTCAAGAGGAAGCAAGGAGATGACATGTGGGAATGGATCCCGAGGAACAACTTCTCAATTAAGGAAGCAATCTAAGCAATCCTAGAGCTTCAACCCTGAGCACAGTTGTTTGGGGTAATCATTATCTTCCACGATGTACCATAATCATATGGATTGCATGTTGAAAGAGGATGAATACCTTAGACAAGCTCCATGATTGGGGCCTGTCCCACTCAAATATTTGTGTCCTATGTGCAGGTTCTGTAGAAACACAAGACCATCTCCTTTTTCAATGCAACTTCTCCTACCAAATCTGGAAATCCATTCTTTCCTAGATGAGTGCTGACTTTGGAGGTGCCAACTGGCAAGACATTATCAAAGCTCTTAACGAAAACGTAAACTGGCAGACAAATCTCCAAATCTTGGGTTTGCTTCAGCAGTATATCACATTTGGAGAGAACGAAACAATAGAATCTTCAACCAATCAAGGAAGGATTATCCTATTATCCTTATGAATATATTGGATAGTATCTCCTTTTGTTGCTTGTAGATGGAGAGGTTATAAATGCACAAGAACTAACTGGAAAATTGCTCTTAGCTTTGGACTGCTTGCAAAAATTTTCACTAAATTAAACCCTCTTGCGAGTCATGGTTCTTAATTTAGATCCCCTTACTCATATTTTGGGTTGTCTTACTGGTTGGTGGGTTCTTAATGTATTTTTCACTGACTTCTCATGCATTATTGTTTCTCATTGGTTCTTGCATTATTATTTGGTATTTGTTTAGCTGGCATTTACTGTTGTTGGAATATATTAGGTATGATTGGTTGATTAATTTCGAACCTAAATTTTGATAAACAAATCCACACGTGACCGATGGAGAGAAACTGTGCACTTCTAAAGTTAATTCCAAAAAAATTAAAATGAATAAGCAAATGTGATTCGGTATATATTAGAAATTAATGCTGTTTTAGAATTTATATAGGTGAGCATTGAGTAGATTTGTCGAACCTTTAATGAGTCAACGGTTCACTCAATCAACTATATAAATTGGTCATGTTTCTTACCTTTTCGAATGATTCAGGTTTTAATTTAATACCCGTCTAGACCTGTCTTGGCTTCAAAACTTTGGATATTTAATTATTGATGAAGTTTCTACGTCTAAGAGATGAAAGAATGAGATGGTTTGGGCATGTCAAGAAGAGACATACGAGTTGAAAGTATTATTATAGAGGGAAAGAGGAGTAAATGCATGCCAAAATGACTTGGGATGAGCGAATTAGACATGACCTACTAGATTTGCACCTCATTAAGGACATGATCCAGGATATGAGTTCATGGAGTCAGATGATTAAGGATAACAGAGTTTAGCATGATATAGGAGGATCTGAGAGTATATTTAGGGGCTTAGATATTCCATATACTTAAGTTTTACTTTGCACTTTTTGTGTTTCTTTGTCTTTATCTTGCATTAGTTGTCTATATACACGGCTATGACTATTTTTAATATCGGAAAGTTTCTATATGTATTAACTATATTCTCTCACTAACACACTAGCATATCATATCTATATTACTGTATCATCTAACCAGGTACATATAGAGCCGGAGGTCTCACTAGAAACAAACTCTCTATCTTTTAGGATAGAGGTATTGTTTGGCTGACTCTCACCCTCCCCAAATCCTAGTGATAGATTTTGATGTCGTTAGAATATACTAGATATATGTTGTTATTCTACGTCTAAGAATTGAATGTTCACATAAACACAATCGTCTATAAACCCGACCGAGATGTTTCAGAAATTTTAAAATGGTTTAAGTTTTAAATTTGCATCAAATCATAAAAATTAATGTACTAATAAATGATTATTTCAACTATGTAAATCGGTCTAAGTATTAGAACCTTGTGCTTATATATAGATGAAGTTATCACGTGATGAACATGAATATTCAGGTACAGATAATCGTCCAAATACCTCCCACTTTAACCCACTTTTCCTACATTTTGGACATAAATAATCGTTACAAACTGAGACCGGATCTCCTCGATCTTTGGAACCATCACTCACTTCATCACCGTCCGACATGTGACAGCAGAAATAGTAAAACTAAATGAGGGTCACTTATATCTAGTCTCACCACTCCTCCCCTGCTGTCACATATCAAACGATGAAAAAGAAGATGATGGTTAAGACGGTGAAAAGATCACATCCCTTATAAACTCGCTTATTGTAGCCTAGTCGTCGATAATGAGATTTTGAAAATAGGAACAATTTTAAAGAACACCACCCCATCCCCACCACCCCGGCACCTTAATGTATTTTTTCTACCACCCGATACAAATAATCATCTCAAACCCCACAACTACAACAACACATTACACATTGATTTAGATACACCCGTCTATGACAGGGAATATGGGATCAGATGTATGCAACTATATCCATGTGTTAGAAACACGCAGTGACTCATAATGAAAATTGCGTCAAACTGTATTGATCAACTGCAACTTTACAATAAAAGAAACATAATCAATTTAGTGAATTGTTTTGTTTTATTATCTTATATTCCAAAGTTAAATTGAAGAAAAAACCTAAACGACCCCACATAGAAACAAAACATAAAAGACCCCACAGTTGAACAACCTCGGCTGAGCCTCATTTTCCTAAATAAAAGATTCGATAACTTTTAGTTCCGTCACAAAGTTTGTCGGGGACAAATAAGTCCAACATGTTCATGAATCGTTCGTGTTTTGTTTATCTAATGTTTACTTGAAATATTGTTAATCGAATTTGAATCTATTACGAGTGGCTCCTTTGTAATCACAAACCAAGCTCAATTAACTTATTGTTTGACTCGAGAAGCTCAAGAGTCCTATGGAGATGAGTTTGAACGGCTTGTTTGTAGCTAATAGAACTATTAGTTTATGGTAACATACAAAATGTGTAAATCAATTACGAACACAAACATGTTTGACCGTTTAAAGTTAATCAGACATAATCGAGCTAGGTTTGAACATACCTAAGCATTAGCGAGCCAAACAATACCCAATTCCATATTTAATGCTAAATTTGTAACATATTTGACTTGTTAAAAAATACTCAACTCTATTAGACTCATTTGCACCTCTAGTCAAACATGACAAACGCTATTATGGCAATATCATTACCTTTTTAAGGTTTGAGAGATGGATGCCCCTTATAAATAGGGGAGCATCTGACCCTACTTGGTACAGTGTTGGTGCGTGTTCTCTACGGTGCAGTCAATTGATAGTTTCCGAATGGGATTCGTTCATCTGTACTTGAACGTGATCCGACTTCACCGAATCTTAAGTCTCTCTTGTTAGCCTAATTTTTATACAGTCTCAGCATCTTCTTGTTGTCACGTGACACTGAGTGAATCTGTAACTGTCTTCTGCGGTTAGAAGAGCCAATCTGTTATTTTCCGTTATTATTTTTACTGTACTCTTTTTCTGTGCCTTCTATTTTTGCAGTCAGCCTTCCTTTTCCGTTAGTCATACTATCTTCTGTTTGCAACACAAGGAAGACTGACTTGATTTTCCGGCATTGACTTGTTCTTCAGCCACCATTTTTTCAGTATCCACATTTCTGCTGGCATCGGTTAGCCTTTTTTCTGTACCTGATAAACATTCCTTTCCTGTTCTTCTTTAATGCATGTATACTCCTAAGGAATCTTCATTTCTTCACTGCTATCCCCCCCCCCCCCTCTCCCTCTTTCACAACAACCCCCACCCCCACGCCCCACACGCATACCAATTTTTAAAAAAAAGATTCAGATAATCTGCATAAATGGTTGTGTAAATTTGGCAATGGGATTGGTTTAGTTGACCTTTCTCCGTTTTCCGATAACCCCCAAACCCATTTGGAACTCAATCTTAATATTTACTGTGATCCCTCCTCTTTTACTGTCTCTTATTTGTTGCTTTCATTAATTATATTGTACAGTGTCTTTTTTCCTTTGTAATTACTTCTTGTCTTTTCTCTAATCGCCGACTCCATTAGTAATTGAAAGAAGTTGGCCTGCAGGAATCAATAAATGAGTACACTCTTCTGTTCTTTCTTTTCCATTTTTTTTATTTAGTTCAATTGCCCATTCGAATTTGATTTCAACTTTTAGAATTTATTGGTCCCTCTTTCATTTCAAAGGCAAAGATTTCTCCATTCCCCTTCTCTCTGATGTAGAATCCAGTTTAATTATTGGTGGACAGGTGGGTCTGATTTTAACAGAGTTTTGTTGCTGTTTTGGCAGGTTAGGTTACGAGAGAGATGGATTGAGGACAATCACAAAGAAGTTCAAGAGGGTTTCCCTTGGTTTCACTCTAGTGTGTGAAAAGTGAAATCTTTACACCTGACAATTGAATTTACAAATAGGAGTGCAAGTGGGAAGTGTCCTCAAAGTTTTCTTGAACCATGAACTTGGGGAACTTCATATTCCACCAAGGGAATGGGGTATCCAACAATGGGGATCCGCGGAATCCGGGTACACCGGAAAGGCTTTATATGCAGAGAGAATATCCTATGATTGTTCAGAGGCAAGGATATCACAACAATAACAGACCTGAATCATTTGATTCTGTATTTTCACCAGAGGTGCCAGTGACCCAGATATCAAATCCAATGCCGGCTCGAATATGCATGAACCAACTACCATCTGATGGTAGACTAATGCCTGAGCAACCAGTTCTGCAGCGACTAAATTCAGTCGTGGCTGAAATGCAGAGACACAGGCAGTCCGTGAATTGCCTGGCGCCATGTAATGATCGTGGAGTTCTACAGGAGCAGCCAGCCATGCAAAGCTTCATCTCTACGCCTGGCATAATGCAGGGGAATCAGGTTGGAAATGGAAGGCAGAGAGCACTTGAGTTATTTGAATTATTTTCTGGCAATCAAATTATGCAAACCCCAGATCCCATCCCTACACAAATGCAGGGGAATATCACACATGGCACGGATTGGGTAGAATCAATTGAATTTTACAGTGGCATTCTAAAAGATGCATCCACCAGCAACTATAACCAGAATGTTGAAGTTGCTGGACCTTTAGGTAATTACCAGTCAAGCATCCAGAGCAGTGCTGAAATACACATCAATGGATGCTTCCCCCAAAGTGCTAATTGCTATGTAGACACATATGGTAGAGATGTTTCGTTTAGGGATCTCCAGCCACAGGTTGACTTCATGGGCATCAATAATGCTCCACCTACTCCTGCAAACGGAGCCTCAAACAGAGGTGTTTCTTCGGCAATGATGTTTTCAGAGAATATCTCATACTCTCAGATTGCGAGTGCTTGGACACAACCAGAGTTTTCTACCTCAGTCATGCAGCAGCAAGAACGCCCTTTAGTCATAAACCAGACCGTCGGCACTTATAGCCTGGAGAATATCCCAAGTGGTAAGCTTTACCCTTCAGAATTTAACAGAAAAAAGAGGTAGATGAAAACAAACAACGAGGCAACATTTAAAGACAATTGCATTTGAAAATAATATATTGTTGACCCCAAAATTACCAGTCAGAGTAGTTGAAATTTCTGAGATCATTCTTTATATGCATGTTAGAAAAAAGTATCTTTCAGTGAATTAGTTCATAGAATCAAAAGAAAATCATTTAGCAGCACTAATGCCAAAGCAAAGATGGTTATGTATTTGTTCGGTTGTCTACCCCCAAGACTCAATATTTCATTTTAGTTGTATTCAGAAGGTTGTGGAATCATGGAGGAGAAAGGAATAAACACAGGAAAAAAGAAGGAAAATGACAAACAGGTTTTATAAGTGATAATCCTGTTTTATAGCCTACTTTTTGTTGTTCCATAGCTACATTCATTAAATGAACCTTTATTAATCTTGAATATATATTGGAAGCACCATGCATAACATAACTAGATTCTCATTCTTGCAGATGCATATCCTCTTCCTTACCAGTTCTTCAACAACCCACCTTCAACCTCACAAGTAAAATATGCTGCATCTCCTCCTACACAGTCCATGGACAACCTTGCCTCACCCCCACGCGTAGAATATCCTGCGGCTTCATCTACAACTACCTTGATTAATATTCCTCCAGTTACGCCAGAAAAGCAAAGTTTCTTTAGTATCAACCAGCTTTTTGCCACAGATAAATCATCTGTGATTGAAAGCTGCAGTCCAGGAAAAGATGAGCAAGAGATATTACCTAAATGTGCACAAGGTGTAGGAAATTACTCCAGCCATCTGTTGCCTGATGTAGTATCCTCACCTGCTAACTCGATTTCATTGAAGGAGAAAGTTCCTGAAGATAGAGCTTCTGGGGGCATACACTCGAACAGAACACCCCAACAAAAACCCCAGAAAAGGAAAAAGCACCGGCCCAAGGTGGTGGTAGAAGGAAAACCTAAAAGGTCGCCAAAAGTTGATGCCTCAAAAGCTGAAAATTCCAGCAGCAATCCAAAAGCAAAAAGAAAGTATGTGCGAAGAAAAGGCCTTAATACCCCGACTACACTGGAGAATGAAAAAAATGAGCTTGAAGCTTCTACTTCAGTATCTGCATCAAGATCCTGTCGAAGAGAGCTTAACTTCAGTTCAGAACAGAAAGAAGAGAAATTCCTGGATATTAGTGAAAGTGTCCAACTGGAACAATATCCTCATCGTTCTAAATTGAACTTGAATTTCCAAGAAACAACTGCATCCATGGGGTCAAAAAGCGTATCCCTGATACCAGCTGCAGAGGAAGAACAGAAAGATAATGGTGCAGGAAAACTCCAAAGCGCAGCCTCATGGAACTTTGTAACTGCAAGAATTCAAAAGCTTGATACAGAAGCCCCACGAGATGGCCCAAAAACACACATGGCCACTGCAACGAACCCTGTCAACATGAGAAACAATAAAACTCAAAACGGCTCATTGTACCATGTAACTGAGCCATATAAGAACAGTCGGGAGGATGAAAATGTAAATGTAGCAGCAGACCAGGCGTTGCTTCAAGAAAATCACGCTTGGGCTACTTACAAGAGGGAAATGCAACTGTTGTCACAAAGTAGGAGCAACCATATAAGAGACAGCCAAGAGAAGAAGGAAAAAACAGGACAAAAAAGAGATTATATCAACATGTCTGAGCTGGCCTGCTCCCAATTCAGCAGCAATCATAACAAGACTGACAAAATATGTGAGTCTGGAACCTTAGGGACCTACAAGAGAGTGAAACTTGATGAAATCCAAGTAGTTCCATGCAGTGTTCCTTTTTCTACTGCAGCGGCACAGCAAATTCTATACAGCAGCATTGCGAAGTCTAGCACAGAAACAGAAGTTTCCACAAATAGAAACAATTGTCAAATTTTACTAGCGGAAAACCAGTTCTGTGGTCCCAGGCCTGTTGGAAATCATTGCCAAGAAAACAGATCATCATCTGAGGAAATCTTCCACAGGGATCGGATGATGAGAAAAACATTGCACCAGAAGACAGAAATCCACATCCCCGATGTGTTAACTCGAGCAAGCAACCAAAATATAGACTTTACATCTCAAAAGGTCCCGTCGACTATTAATTCACATACTGATGCAGCTGTGAGAAGTCAGACAGTGAGAGTAGAATCATCTAACCAGAAAATTAGAAGTAAGAAAGAACAAAAGAACATGGAAACAACTAATTTCCATTTCTACAGGAACACAAAGGGTATGCATCTATTTCCTCAAGATAACACTTATGCAGAAACTTGCTGTTGGCCACTAATCTAATATTGCAAAATGTCTCGAAAATATTGCAGGGAAAAAGAAAGAAAAGGTCACAATTGACGAGATCATACGGAGACTGGAAGTTTTAGATATCCGCAACAGTGACCAAGCCCTTGTTCCTTATGAAGGGCATGGTACTCTTGTTCCTTTTGAAGGGTTTGAATCCCTCAGAAGACGCAAACCACGTCCTAAGGTGAACCTTGATTCTCAAACTATAAGACAGTGGAACCTCTTGATGGGAAATGTCATGGATGAAGACACAACAGATCCAGACAAGGAAAAATGGTGGGAAGCTGAAAGAGAAGTGTTCAATGGGCGAGTAGAGAAATTCATTGCACGAATGCATCTAGTTCAAGGTAATAAAACTTATAGTCTCTCATCATCCACTACGGTGTTAACAAGTTAGGCACTGCTCGTAATTGGTGCTTCATCAGATGTTTTTGAACTTGGTCAATCCACCAGTAGCATGACTGCTAAACTTGTGGCTAAAAACTAAAAGATGTTGAGCATAACAAAGAGACACGAATCTGACATTTACATATCTTTTCTTCTTAAGCAAACACATGGATATATAGATAAGCAAAATAGATGTCTGCATTGTGTTTGTGTGTGTGGGTGTGTGTCTGTGTGTGTATGGATATGTATGACATGTCCAGCTGAGTTTAGGGTGCAGGAAATGATGACTTAGCCTATTTATTTGAGTCAGGCTTATGATAGAAAGACATTTACACAATGCTTTGTTTGCGTTAAAATTTCCTTCTTTTGGGGAAGGAAGGCCCATGGGTGCTTTCTTGCCTCTTGTTTCAAGTGCTTTTTAAACAGCTTAGGCTTGAAATCAGTCCATGTTTTTCTCTCTTTTATAAGTATGTGATGATGCTAAAATTTTACGACTACCTAATTTGTTCTACAAAGGTAGATAGGAAGCACAATTCAAGTTACGAACCTGACATTGTTGGTATTACATAATTATCTAATTTGAAGCACAAATACAATTTTCATAGGAGATCGCCGATTCTCACCATGGAAAGGATCAGTTGTTGATTCAGTAATTGGAGTATTCCTCACACAGAATGTTTCAGATCACCTTTCAAGGTAAATCTTCATAATAGCTGTTTTCACAGAAAATATTGAGCAAATATAATAGGTATGTGATTAATTTTTTCCCTTGCAGCTCGGCTTTCATGTCCTTGGCAGCTCAGTTCCCCATCAATTTAGCAGTCACAAAGGAAACATGTACTTCTATGAGTGCTTTGATAGAAGAACCAGAACTTCAGATAATAGATCCAGATGGAACAATCACATTCCCCAGGGGAGCAATAAGGCAGGCACTCTACAAACAGGACTCCACAATATCCAGTAATCATTCTGAACAGTTAACAGAAAATCTCCTCACACACATAGGAGTTCATTTATCCGAGGATAATAATGTTGCCACCGAAGATGTGATTTCATCACAGAATTCTTCTGATTCTATTATTCTTCAAGCCAGTGAAGATGTAAGAAACAGCTCAGACTCAGAAGTTGAAGGACACACCATCTTTCCCAAGTCCAACCAAATCCAAAATAAAAAATTAGAAAGTGCTGATAGATTCCCACAAAATTCATTTCTACTTAGGAGTCCCATGCCCGCGTATCAGCCGTTAGACAATTCAGTATGCTTGGACCAAAATCCTAGATTAAGCATCACCAAACATGTTGGCCCTAGTCCAATCAACTTGAATGTCCTGTCCTCTGAAAAATCATTTTCCCCATCCACAACTCTAATGCTGAACTTCATATCAGACACTAGAGGCACAGAACCCTGCTTGTCAATTCCCTTAGGAAAATCTAGCATATCTTCGTTTCCACCATCAGAAGCTGACCTCACCGAGTCTCAAGATGTATTTTCAGTCAGGAAGAGTGCAGGACCAATGCAAGCTAACTTATTGAGTTCAACCACTAAAGAAACGGGGACCACTAACAATCATAGGTTCAGAATAGATGGATTGTCAAATGCAAACCATGATGTGAATTTACTGCCAGAGTCTCCCTTTGTCAACTACCAACCGTCCACAAAAAACCACCGAGACCAGAGTTTAAAGAGCTTCCCATGGGAGAATTCAACAGCAAAAGAAACTCAAAGACCTGATGAGACACAATTCAAACGGCAAAGCGGTAATTTCTAGCTTTCTAATGTCTGAAATCACTCAAGCGTATTATTATACTCAATCCTTGCAGAGGATATTCCCAGTAAATTGTGTTGAACAAGCGAATTAACACTTGCAGGAAAATTGGTTCCTTCTGGTGAACATCTTGGAAATACGGCTTCCAATATGTCAAATGGAAGAAGGAAAAAGAACGACACAAGTAAGATGGAAGATATTGATTGGGATGCCTTAAGGAAGCAAGTACTACAAGAGAGCAGAAATAAAGAAAGAGGCGTGGACAAAATGGATTCAATGGATTATGAAGCCCTTAGGCATGCTGAGGTTGACAAGATTTCCTATGCTATCAGGGAAAGGGGAATGAATAACATGCTAGCAGAGCGAATCAAGGCACGTCATGGTCTACCACTTCCTGGTTTATACTATCCAAAATGATGCATTTGTTACTAAAACACTAATGAAAAAAGTGACCGACCATTGGTGAACTGTTTTGCAGGCTTTTCTCAACAGAGTAGTCAGCGATCATGGAAGCGTTGACCTGGAATGGTTAAGAGATGTTCCATCAGACAAAGCAAAGTAAGCTCATCTTGGATAGTTATTTCTGTCATCTATCTATTATGGAAAGAGAGACATGCCAAACCATCTCAGAGCTTAAATACATGAGAGTTATTCATCAATGGAGCTCAGCTTTCTTTCTCTATTTTCTGCATTTTCAGGGATTATCTACTTAGTATTCGAGGACTTGGATTGAAGAGTGTGGAGTGTGTTCGGTTGTTATCACTCCATCACATGGCTTTCCCAGTAGGCTTACTCTATCAACTACAAATTTTTTCTAGCATATTGTTAAACATTGTATTACTAAATCTTGGGGTTTCTTAGGTGGACACTAATGTTGGACGAATTGCTGTGCGTCTTGGGTGGGTTCCTATTCAACCACTGCCAGAGTCACTACAATTGCATCTTCTTGAGATGTAAGTAACCCAGCCAGATATGAAACTTAACTTCCAATCATGAGAATACCAATTGGATTTCAATACAGGTACCCAATACTGGAGACAGTTCAGAAGTATCTTTGGCCCAGACTCTGCAAACTGGATCAGAGAACCTTGTATTTCTCTTCAGCTTTTCTCTAAATTTATCTTCAGTTATTAGAATGTCACCAGAAGCATGCTTTCTTCCGGCATCCTGCATAACACTGACAATTTTCTCCACATTCTTCCTGAAAAGCTAAAAAGCGACTAATGCCCGATGTCAACATGCAGGTATGAGTTACACTACCAAATGATCACATTCGGAAAGGTATAGTGCTAGCTTCAATTCATATATTTTCAAACATCAACCATACCTGTGAATATTCACTCTTTAACCATGATGCAGGTTTTCTGCACAAAAAGCAAGCCTAACTGCAATGTATGTCCGATGAAAGGAGATTGCAGACACTTTGCGAGTGCCTTTGCAAGGTCTACCATCATCTGCCTAATATAAAACAGAACTTAAAGTAGATATTAGTAATATACATTAGTCTGTATACTCTACAAATCCAAGTCGAGGCACATGATACTAATCCAATTACATGAGCACAGATATCAGTAAGGAATGCCAATAATGGCCTGTTGTAACTCCATGATCACTTTTCTTCTATTATTTTGCTGTTCATGCATCATGCTCACACATATGTCAATGAAATGATGATACATTCTTCTGCAGTGCAAGGCTTGCACTTCCGGGGCCAGAAGAGAGAAGTATGGTGAGTTATACTACTCCAGTCGCACCCGTTGAAGAGCTTAACATTTCAACGGACCCCCTGCTACTACCCTCTGCTGAATCCAGTTTAGGCATAGAACCACAGTATTTCAGCGGCAAGTGGGAGCCGATTGTTGAAGAACCAAGAACACCAGAATCATGCACAGAAGTGACTGAAAGTGACATTGAGGACATGTTATCCGAGGACCCAGATGAAATCCCAATGATCAAATTCAGCTTGGAAGCATTAAAAGCCAATGTGCATCATATCATTCAAGAACAGAATATGCAAATTTCAGAAGGTGACCTATCCAGAGCTTTAGTTTCTTTGGATCCGTCTACTGCTTCTATTCCTGCACCCAAACTAAAGAATGTCAGTCGTTTGCGGACAGAACACCAAGTGTAAGTTTTAAACTCTTCCTTTCTTGGGATAAAGAAAGCTATGCCTCTACACTTCGCAAGAAACATTTAACTGTATAAATTACATTCTTTAAAATCTAGAATCTTGGTTTACTGATGGTCATACTGTTCCAATTTGCTGCAGATACGAGCTTCCAGATTCACATCCTGTGCTCGAAGGGGTTAGGATTCTCTGCTTTTATTTTTTACAATCTAAGATCAACACGACTCTCATCGACAAAATTCTGTTAATCATGCAGCTGGATAGACGAGAACCAGATGATCCAAGTCCATACCTTTTAGCCATATGGACCCCAGGTAAAGTACAATTTGATTGGAATGGGTTGGTAATCAAAAAAACTGAGATTACACAAAAGATAATCTCAACGCGCTCTGCGTATAGTGCTAAACAAGCTTCATGTGATGGCTATTTTCTAAATGATTGTACTTAAATTGGCAAAAATAAATTGTAGTGCCAACTCAACTCATCCAAGTAACTCCTCACCTTGAAGACAACTTTCTTCTTCCTTCTTCCCTCTAGATCAGGACAATCAGATAACTATGGCATCTAACAAGTAAGAAAGGGATAAATTAGACCCATATTAACATAAAAACTTGTCCAACTATCATTCCTGGTGGATAAAATTACTTTTCTGGATAACAATCATTATTTACCATCTTGAACTAGGTGAATCAGCAAACTCTGTACAGCCTTTTGAAAATAAGTGTAACTTGAGCGGATCAGGAAGACTTTGTGACGACAAAAGATGTTTCCAGTGTAACACCATCAGACAGAGAGATTCGGGGATTGTCAGAGGCACCATACTGGTAAGGAAAAAACATTTGCAAAAGCGAGTAAAGCAGTGTATTAGAATCCAACTCACATGACCCTTGCCTTTTTGCTCTTCAATGTGTATGCTTTTTAGATACCTTGTAGAACAGCAATGAGGGGAAGCTTCCCACTCAATGGAACGTATTTTCAAGTTAACGAGGTAATTTGATTTATTGGATAGTTAGACATATAGCATAGAGAACTAAATATTATGAGAAGCATAAATTGATGGTTCATTGAAACATAGCAAGTGATTAAAAATTCTTTCAGGTATTTGCTGATCATGAATCTGGTATGAACCCTATTACTGTTCCAAGAGACTCGTTATGGCATCTGCCAAGACGTACGGTATACTTTGGGACCTCTGTCACAACCATATTTAAAGGTGCAGATACATATGCTGAAATTTACATGAACTTCTCTGAATTATTCTCAAGGTTAAAAGAAACTTGGCAGACTAACAAAATTATTCCTTTTGCTTCACAGGCATGACGATTGAAGGAATTCAGTACTGCTTCTGGAGAGGTACTTTTGGCCTTGTATGGTAGGGTGTTAGCCTGGGGGGAGGGTGGGGGAGGGGGAGGATGTTATAAGTTCCTCTTTTATGTAAAACATCTCTTAAGATCAAAGTGTTATAAGTGCACCAGATAAAGTGGCTTGACAATATCAAAGCACGAGTAAACGTTCATGCCTATTTGCTTCACATGCATTCTCTTTCAGTTGATGCAAGTAATGAGCATTATTTATCTATATGTAAAGTAGATGTCCTTTTTTATCTGAAATAAGTCATGTAACTATTGGTTTTGTTCACAAGAGTTGCCATGTCTACTTGCACGCATACACATTTCTGTAAGAGAATATTTTCACAACTTGAACCTTGACCATTGATCTAAAGGCAACAGCTTTTACCCCCGCCTGAAAGTTCCTTTTCATTTGCATGCAGAAAGAGGTGGACAGAAACATACATCATAAACGTGTATAGGACACTATGTTGCTATAAAGGAAATAACTAAAAAGCAGAAGAAGCACCTGTATTTTCTTGATTTTTGGATTATCATGTGGGATGGTTTACCAGCATTCATCAGACCATAACCATGACTCAGACACCAACCCAAATCGACGTGCATAATAAGATGATGTGATTGATACCTTTAGCTCACAAAGTCATACTGAGTCTTTCTTTTGAGTTGTTAACAGCATTGAGTCATAATTTTGCAGGATTTGTATGTGTGAGGGGATTTGACAGGAAAACCAGAGCACCAAAACCTCTCTTGGCCAGATTGCACTTCCCTGCAAGTAAGTTGGCCAAGAATAAGAAGGAAGAGAGGTGAAGAAGGCGATGCTGCAGACACCCTTACCAATACAGGGACTATCCCAGTTGTCCATACACAAAAGGAAAACGCACTGACATGAAGTTCATAGGCTGCTTACAACTAACTGTTTTTACATTAAAATGTTCAAAAACTGAGACCTGATTCATTGTATGTCAGAGAGTCGGTGAGATCCCTTAAAACAAGGGTATTACGTGTACCTCGACTGACAGCTTCAATTTACAAAATATAAGCTCACAAGCTGAGCCATTTTTTCTTCAGAAAGACTAGCATTCAATAAACTTTCCCAACATTATACACCTTCTGATGTCTGAAACAGAGTACCATGGGATGTCTGTAGTGTGTTACGTAACAACAGTGTCAATTGTACATCAGATCTAAACACTGATGATGCAGAATATTTTCAGACAAAATGACAACAAAGATACATGTCAGTTGGCTTAATGAGAGAACAATGCAAATTTTCTTAGCATATGCTAAAATCACAGTTGTCCAGAGGCAAAAGGTCTCTGAGAAGCAAACGTCCTATGTTCCCTGGAAAGTGAATCAAATCAAATATTTATGTCAAATAAAGCATGTGACCCAATTCAAGAGATTGAGAGACATATCTTACCTAGCATTACCAATGGAAACTAATAGGGTAAGTGTTCAGTGAACAGAGAAGATGGAGGAGAGGAGTCACGATAAAAGGCTTCAATGAACTTGGCCATGATTATCTCAGCAGTAAGGTTGCACGAGTAAAAAAATCTAATGAGCAATTATGATTCTGCCACTGACCTTTAGTTGCCACCAAAAAAAAAAAGGAACAATGTTCTAGTATAAAATGATTATGTCAATAACCCAAAGCTGCAGCCATGTACTTCCACAATCGTTTTATCCCATTCTTGAATTTCTGACTTGTCACATGCATCTTATGACCGCATTAATAATTTCTTTTTTCAAAGCAAAAAAAAGTTGAAATAGAACAGATAAACCTCATGGTTTTATGTCTAGAAGAGCATCTTAAACATAAACATAAAGTTGTAACTAAGTTTAAAAGTTCCCGCTGCAAAGGATTTCTTCCCATTATTTCAACTCAGAGGTTCTACTTCAGCTGTCCCACAAATGAAAACTTGATCTAACAATACACCTAACAAGGTTTTTCGACTATGTGAAGACCAAAGCTCGCCCTAAATGCACTTCAACAGGGCATGGAGAAATTCAAAACATGTTTTTAGGAATTCATGCTATCCATCTTAAAACTATTACATGATTATTTATGTTTCTCTCGCGATAAGGGTCTTCCAAGCTGCAGCACTCTGCTCTTACTTGAAAGAATATTTTGTGACACTAGATGATTTATCATAATCCAAAGTTGGGACTGAATCATACTAAATTTTAAGAAATTGCACATGGAATACAGCAGCAGTGCAGCATTCTTCATTTTGGTTCTCTTTCATATATGGAAGGGAAAGTAGGGCACACATGACTTAAACATCCAAATTAAGGTCATAAAATTGACATTCACTTGCTTTAATTACCCAAAGGGTACTAAACCCACTCAAGATTAAATGTGCCAATTAGCAGCTCGGAAACAGTATTGCTTCTATCAAATATTTACTGCCACCTACCAGTACTAGTCACACCAATGTCTACTCCATTTTATAGACATATTTTTCTAGCCAGGACATAAAAAAATTACCAGGAAGAAATGAAATATTTGAAATAATTAAAAAATGAACAAAGTTTCACAACATGACAGTATCTGAAATGATTTGACCACTTCATTTGAAGCATGACAACCAATTCCGTTTCTCATAAAATTTTCACACTTATCTTAACTTCTTGAAGTCTAAAAATCATATTTCAACTTTTCTGGATCAGCGGTTACATACATATTTAAGGCCATGTTGAATACAAGGATAGAAAAATTAACTGCAACATAAAACTCACATTTTATATCAGATCATGATGCATTTTCAAGTGTACTCCTAAACCCCCAACCCATTTATATGCATAAGGTGGAAGAATCCACAACCCTCGTTATTTCTTCCATTTTCTTTATATGGATTAGTAATCAACTTTCTCGTATACAACAAAAATGTATGTCAAGTTGTCAACCCTCTAACTTGCAAAGTTCAAACAATCCATGCAATCCAAATATACATCGTCAAGATAAAAGATTCACTTGGCTTAGACAAAAACTAGCTGATTATGTTGCAGTTAATTGGTGTTCAAGGCTAATAACATAAATACATTTATAAATATATGCCAATTGCTAACTTGAAGTCGCTTCAACCAGCTATGGAAATTTTACTCATTCCTCATGCAACCTACTAAAAATTTTGTCTTCAAGCAGTATCAATTCATCATATCCATATATAATCTAAAATCGAGGACCAAAAGATAAATATATAACATATCCTGTGATCATTAAACAATAACTAGGTGTATTATCGTATGTCAAGGAGTACAAAACAAGCTATTTATAAACTTAATTATTTAAAGAAGTAACATCATAATCACTCTCAGCCTGCTCATCTTCTGACCTAAAACCACACAAGATTTTTTAGTTCTGTACATATGAGGTTAAGCAACACTCCTTTTCAGTCTTCAATTCAACATCCTTTACTCAAAATTAGATTGGTGCACCATTCAGACTTTTACGAAATTCTAGCCCCCGAATATCCTTAACCCAGTGGCCAAATGCAGGGGCAAACGTCAGCTTACATCCGCCAGTCCGTTTTTGCCCCATCAATTTCCGCATTCTATCAAACAGCAACATGTAGAGTTCAAGTAAAAGAATAACTATTTTCACGCTAACAGTACTTCGACATCAGATGAAGCATATGCCAATTTTTCACAAGCATCAGAACGGCAAATAGAACAAAACAAATAGGAAAAATTATAATAATGTCATACAAAATTTCTAGAATATTGCCCTCTGCAATAATTTATCGGAAAACGTACTGCTCGGAAGGCGTACTATCCAACTTACCTAATGCGAATAAACATTGGTGGCGTAACTCCAGAGGCCGCCGCCTGATGGTTTTCCCGGTCGGGAGTTATGGCGGCTGTGCCGCCTGTTCTCTGTATTTGTTTGCCAGACTCCCCCCACCGCTTGGAAGCAAGGCGGGATAAAATTTTTGGCGATAATTTTGCAATTTTTGCCGCCTTTTTCTGTATTGATCGCCGGGCATTTTTTTTTGTCCTTTTTTCTTTTTTCCTAAAGAAGATGTCATTTATCGGTCTGCGTTAACCCCCCTCCAGTACATGTTGGGAGGGATGAGATTCTCTCACCGAAAACCTTTTTCTCACGATGTTGATGGTGCGACACGTACTAGCAATAGGATGTTGAGGATAGATACAGATGACATTTGTCTAGTCTCAGCACCCTCTGATGGGCAGGTGATGATGTTTAGCTGAGGTGAGGAAATCCAAACTATGATTGGCGTTAGGGATGGCAATTTCATACACGACATGAAAACACCACCCGAACTTGACGCGAATTTTTGCGGGTATGGGTATGACCTTGGCGGGTTTCATATACAAATCGGATAAGACCTGAAAGATACCCGCCAAGGACAGGTCGTGTCTGGGTATACCCATAGGTACCCATTTATACACAAAATACCCGAAATTATAGTTAATAAAATAAAAAAAATAAATTTTCCAAAAAAAAATAGCCTATCACGCTAAAGTAAAACTAAGTAACCCTATAGTGGCTTATTCGGTTTTCTCTATTCCAAAATTTTCCATTTTTGATTTCTCCTCCAGTTCCCCTTCTCTACTTCTATTCTTAAGTTCTCCGATCTACTGCCCAATTGCCCCACCGTCCATAACCACCCAAGCACTAGCCAACCCCCTCTCTATCTCTTTTTTTCTCCAATCTCTGTCCATCCGCTGCTAGATCTACTGAAAGGTGAGTGTTCTTCTTCATGCGGTATCGGCTAATGGCTAATGACCAGTACACGACTTAAAATATTTGTACTTATCAATTTCGTGGGTATACTCGATACACGACACGAAACCTGACATGTACGGGTTTGAGTATCTACATCTATACATGCGAAACAAATGGGTAAGGTATGGATACGACACTTTGAGACACGAAACCCAAAAAAACACCAAACACGAATTGGTGCTTCTTTTCGTAATAGATTTAAACATTGAGTTAATTGCACCTGGTATCCATTCTTTTCCACCAAGTTTTAAGTAGCATCCAATGTTTCATGAAACACACTTGCCATCCAGACTTATAGGGTTAATAGACACCTGACATCCATGCTGACGTCATAAAGGCAATTTTCATTTATTTTTTAAAAGTTTATAGAAAAATAATTGAAAAATAAAAAGAAAACCCCACCCCCACCCCCCACAATCGACCTCCCGAGCTTGGAATCATACACAGGAATGTCAAGGATCGATGCATCATGTTGGACAAACAACCTATCAAGTGGCCTGTACAAGATGTTTGATTCAAGCCAATCGGAGAGCCATGTCAGCACGAGAGTCATGGGAACTATTGGTTATTTGGATCCTCATTATCTGGAGATGGTAATCTTGAAGAGCAACGCGCTGCTGCTGAAGAGCTCCGTTGGCTGACAAAAAGAAATGCTGATAATAGAGCCTTTATTGTTGAAGCCGGGGATATCCTTACTGTCATCTCCAGATCTTCGGACCCAAGAACATTCTGTCACAACTCTTCTCAATCTTTCCATTAGTGAGGACAACAAGAGGGCTATCGTAAATGCTGGAGCCATACCCGGTATTGTTGAGGTGTTGAAAAATGGCAGCACATAAGCAAGAGAAAAAAGTAAGATGACCATGGTTGGAAAAAAGATGAAGATGAAGATGAAGGAAGAAGAGGAAGATAGAGGAAGAAGATGAAGATGGGGAGGATGGGGGAGGGAGGTCGATTGTGGGGGGTGGGGGTGGGGTTTTCTTTTTATTTTTCAATTATTTTTTCTATAAACTTTTAAAAAATAAATGAAAATTGCCTTTATGACGTCAGCATGGATGTCAGTTGTCTATTAACCCTATAAGTCTGGATGGCAAGTGTGTTTCATGAAACATTGGATGCTACTTAAAACTTGGTGGAAAATAATGGATACCAGGTGAAATTAACTATTTAAACATTTTGTGGGTGAAACTTTTTATGATCTCGAAACTTCTATCATTTCAGTTTTAAAAATCTTTTATTCACTTTTTCTACTTTTATGATTTAAACACTTAGATTGGTGTAAAAAAAATTTTCTTTCGTATAATTCAAAATTTTTAGATCGGTGGACTTTTTGTTTCATGTTTTTATTTTCCATCGTGACAGGATTAAACACATCCCATTAAAAAATAGTGTTTTGGTCTTTGATTTTTAAACTTTTTATATATTTACAGATTTGGCCATAGAAGCATATTTTTATACAAAATGTATAAGAAAATTATAAAAATGAAGAAGTCTAGTGTACAAGAAGTTTTTGTTGTTTTTCTTCTAGTTGGAAGCACCCCCCTTTTTGACTTTACCACTTAATCGATTTTACTTTTCTGTTTAGGCCCAAACATCAACAAAAAAAAAACCGTTAATTTTTATATGCAGTTTTCATCTCAAAATCTTTCTTTGAGCATTTTTCTCAATGTTTCAATTTATGGGATCTCATCCTAAGATTTGTTGTACATAACGTTGACGGGATTAAAAAACATATGAGACTCGTTTTATAAAATAAAATGGTCGTTTTTATCAGTATTACTCCTACACCTTAAAGATTTGTGGTTTATGTTTCATTCTAGTGCCCTTCTTTTAAAATTTCGGTGCTTAAATTAATTTTATTTCCCCATTGAGTCTCATCTACTAAGAAAAAGCCGTTAGTAGGTGGGTGGAGTGATGGGCGTTGTGGGTAATTTTTTATTATTTTTATATTTTATTCCTAATTTTTCGATTTTTAAAATATTTTTTAATTAATTTTTACAAATTTTTAGAATTTTTACAAATAATAACATTTTTTAGAAATGAATTTTTTTAAAAAAAGAGTAAACCTGCTGTAGTAAGTCACTTTCCGGTGACTGGCTACAAGTGAGACATTTTGGACAAAGAGTTGTTGTTAAGTGAGTTTCATCAACGTTAGGCTGCTAACTGAGTAATGGCTACAAGTGAGACATTTTGGACAAAGAGTTGTTGTTAAGTGAGTTTCATCAACGTTAGACTGCTAACTGAGTAATGGGCCAAACCTTAAGTTAATAAGTGAGATTTTCTCCACCATTCCAACCACGATACCATATTTTGGTCATAAGCAACAAAACTTTGATTTAAGAGATCTAAAATGTCCTAAAAGCCTATTCCAAACATCGATAATTTTCATTTGGATATAAAAATTTAAATTAATAAGTTTAATTTTTATTCGATGTTAATGTAAGTTTGATTGAGATATGTTTAGATTTTCTATTGCATCCTTAGTTACTTGTTTTATTTTAAAATAGAATAATATCATACATTCACTAGGTGATTGAGTTAAACTGCGCAATCCTCACACACTTCATGTACCATTCCCTAATTAAATGTAATTACAAAACTTTTAGATTAGAGCATGCTCAAAGTGACGTACTATTATGAAGGTTATAAAGGGCGTTTCTTGTTCATCAAAGTTATCGTGTTTGTATATGGCTTATGGAGGGGCCGGATCACTTTACGACCTGATCTACGTAACATTGCCCTACACTTTTGTTTAAGAGACTGTTTCCGTGGCTCGAACCTATGCCATCAGTCACAAAACAGCAATCTTACCAGTTGCTCCAATGCTTACTCCAATGCTTACCGTCATATCAGTACATATATGGTGAATGTTATAAGTACATGAAATATATGATGGCAAAATCTCGTTCTATATATAGTCATCATCATCTGGACCCAGTATATCCCAACAACAGCAAAAGCTATCGTTAGGGTCTGGGAGGGTAAGTGGTAGGCAGACAATACCTCTATCCCAATGGATAAAGAATCTGTTTCCAGTGAGACCCCCGGCTCTACCTGCATAAATGACATGATAATAGAGATATGTTGTGCTAGTGTGTTAGTGAGTAAATTCAAGAAATACAAAGAAAGGCCTTTCGATATTAAAATACACATCACTTATATATGTACATGTAATGTAAAACAACGGTATAACATACGCAACCAAGTGGAAAGTCAACCTAAAGCGTAGATAGTGTCTACGCCTATCTATGTCCCTAAATATACTCTAAAGTGTCTCTATATATGACATATACCTCGTTAACCTTAATCTTATGTTTCTATGAACTCCTATCCTGGACCATGTCCTCAGAGAGGTGCAAATCTAGTAAGTCGTGTCTTATCTGCTCATCACAAGTCAGTTTGGGCATGCCTTTACTTCTGTTTCCCTCTACAATGAGGCTTTCAATTGCTCTGACCGACGCTGTTGTCTGTCTCCGCTTGACATGTCCAAACCATCTCAATCTTCCCTCCCTTATCTTATCTGCTATACTAGCCACGCCTAACCTTTCTCGAAACACCTCGTTTCTGATCCGGTCTAGCCTTGTATGTCCACACATCCATCTTAACGTTTTCATCTCTGCTACTTCCATCTTCTGTAATTGTGACCTCTTGATGGCCCAGCATTCTGTCCCATATAGCATTGCCGGTCGCACTGCCACCCTATAAAATTTCCCTTTTAATTTAGTTGAGAAATTTTTGTCACACAGCACCCCTGAGGCCGCCCTCCATCTACATCAGTCTGCTTGAACTCGATGTGCTACATCATTATCTATGTCGCCATTCTGCTGCACAAATGATCCTAGGTACTTAAACTTACTTACCTGTGGTACCACTTGACCATCGATGGTGAGCTGTCTATCCTCACTGTCTGCTACGCCGCTGAAGTTGCAGTGCAGATACTTGGTCTTAGAACGGCTAATCTTTAAGTCTTTTCTCTCTAAAACACCTCTCCGCTGCTCTACTCCCATACTCAGGGTATGTCTACTTTCTGCGACTAATACAACATTGTCAGCAAAAAGCATACACCACGGAACTACCTCCTGTATCGGCTTTGACAACTCGTCAAGGACAACTGCAAAAAGGAATGAGCTCAACGCAGATCCTTGATGGAGACCGACCTCCACCGGAAAGAAGTCTGTATTTCCCCCCAGCCGTACGAACGGTTATTTTTGTCCTAGCATACATATCTCTAATTATGTCTATATACTTCATAGGGATCCCTCTTGCCTCCAGACTATCTCATATCAGGCTACGCAGCACATTATCATATGCTTTTTCAAGATCGATGAAAATCATATGTAAATCGCGCTTCTTCTCCCTATACTTCTCCATTAATCTCCTGAGAATGTGTATTGCTTCCGTAGTTGACCTTCCTGGCATAAAACCAAATTGGTTCACCGTAACCCGAGTTTCTCTCCTAATTCGAGTGTCGTTATTCTCTCCCATAACTTCCTGGTATGGCTTAGCAACTTAATCCCTCTATAGTTCCCACAACACTGTGCGTCTCCTCGTTCTATATATAGTACCATGCCCAATATAACAAAAATACATTTTGACGTGGTATAGGTAATATAGCTCATATATGACAAAGAAAAATCTCATGATCAGAGTAACGGAAAAATTCTTTGACATAGGAGCAATGCAAACCCTCATGTCCAATTGCATCAATCAAATGTAACATCTCCTTGTGACCTTGAGAATGTGGACATGTTGTATGTAACATAAAATCTTATAAAGCGTATAATAGTATGCATGACATATCATCATCATCATCCGGACCCAGTATATCCCAACGACAGCAAAAGCTATCGTTAGGGTCTGGGAAGGGTAAGTGGTAGGCAGACAATACCTCTATCTCAATGGATAGAGAGCATGCTTCCAGTGAGACCTCCGGCTCTATATGTACCTGCCATATGCATGACATATGTGACAACAAAACTCAATGTTATGTCAAGTTATAATGTTGATGCATCCGCTCTTACAAGGTGGAACCAACCCAGACTCACAAGCGTCTCAAGACCTAGCTGGCAAGATAGCCAGAGTTAGAACTAGTTGGGATAATGTTTTCCAAAGTCTCTTCAATGTTTAAATAGTGATGGGTTGGAGGGAATAAGGTAGACTTAAATATAAATAAACCGTACTTGTTTACTTGTAGTGAAATGTATGTTTTTATATATGAAGAACTTGTTTTATAGCAGGAGCATAAAATAACGATCATGAGTTTTAGATGGACTGTACTTTTTTTTTATTATCAATAAGTCAACACTTATAGCATTCTGATAAGTATAAGACGTCTCCCAAAAGCAATATAAAGTTTGAAGTAAATTATGGGTCCTCTAAGAAACCTTATCCTTAATATAAGTGTTTAAGGTTCAATCCTTGTTAGACACGAGAATGGATGGACATGTACATTCCAAACTTATCAAGTCGGCTTGTAAGAAAAATATGTAGGAATATGGAAACCAAATAAATGACAAAGTCGAGACGTGACAAGTTAGTCAATGTCCTTAAATCAATTTTGCATATACCAAAGAGTAAGGTAGTCTTCAAGCAAATGCTTATCAAGATATAATGGCTATCTTCTTTCCCTTTGCTCTAGGGTAGAAAGATTGAACTTGCTTAGTAGAAGAGAATGATAGAAGAGAAGTTGAAGGAGTCTTGGTGCTGAAAAATTCTCAGATTTTGCAAAATTGTTGTATTTTATTCAAGATACCAAGACCTACTATATATAGGTCTTGGGTTGTATTAAAACCACTTAATAAAACTTGTTTCAGCAGTTTAAAACTCCTCCAAGATAGTTGCATGCCGTTCATAGGTGAAGGGAGATGAACCTTGGACCAAAAGATGCAATTCAAAACTGAAAAGTTCTGACTATTGGGACATCGATCGATGTCGGAGAGAAACTTTCAGCTTTGCATCATGCCTACATCGATCGATTGATGTGATCGATCTATGTTGGACGAAAAGTTTCCAGCATTGCACCACACCACATCGATCGAACGATGTGATCGATCTATGTCCAACAGAACACCAACTTTATTCCAGCTTTCACTTGGTTCGATCCAGCCTATACATGGATCGATCCAAGTGACCTTTTTCAAGTTTAAAATGTTTAAACAATCTTTCAAACTCCCAAACAACTTCATACAAGTTTTTATATAAGTTTGGAGCATATTTTAAAGTACTTTAACTTACTTTTCCAACAAGGCTTTCAATGGACTTGTCATAGTCTCTTTACTTTCGGAGTCTATCTCTTGAATGTTCGTTATGTATGATATAGTGGGGCTAGGATGCCTTCACCTCAAATCTCTCACCCCATGCGTCACTGCTCGACACATAGCAGTAGGAGTGGTGGTGAGGTTAGATACATGTCACTCTCATCTAGCTGCACCATCCATCCCTGCTGCCACGTGTCGCGCGGTGACGTATAGGGTAAGGAAAAAGTGGGTGAGGTGATCTCATCCCGATATAATGATAGACCAATATTCATTACACAAGATATGCGGATCGATACACCCATCATACGTGATGGAGAAATTCATGTGTAACGATAAAACTTGTGACTATTTCAAGCTACATTATGTCACATGGAATGTTATATATATGCCCTGTTATGAACCATGACATGTCACGCTATGTTATGTTATGCTAGATGTATAAGTTTTTTTTAAACCAAAGTTACGATACATGTAAAGCTACGCATGCATGCCATGTTATGTCAAATATAAAGACAAATCATTCGATGTCGAGTTATTTTATGTCAAATCATATGTCATGTCAATAACGTATATATACGTCGGGTTAAGTCTAAAATTTAAGTTAGTGTGTAGGTAAATACAATCTCAGTAGTGATCACAATATTTGAATAGTGTATGATTATTATTAATTTCCCTATTATTTGTTTTTCTTGGACGAGTGAGGATGTATAGTTCGAGAACTAATATATAATATTATGGTTACTGTGGATCATTCTTTATTGGGATAGTTCCATTTTGCCCCTAGTGTTTGGGATAATCTTCAATAACTCACTTAATGTTGAAAAATACACTTTTACCTCCTCTAATGTTTAGACTAAAAGGTAAAATGACATTTTAAAATATAAAACCAAAAATTTTTAAGAAAAAGTCAAAAATACCCCCACCTTTTCACTATTCATCATCATCTCAACTCCAATAAAAGAACGATAAATGGATGCTGAAGAAGATGAAGAGCTAAATGGATGCTGAAGAAGAGGAAGAATGCTAAGTGGACATTATTTCCATTCGCCACTGAAGGCTTTGATGAAGATTCAGATTCGGGTAGATTCAGATCAACACTTGCTTCACTCATTATGGCAGTTTCCTCTGTGTCCGAAGACCTCTCAAACTACTCCCCCTTCACCAACGGAACTCTATTCCTTTGATGGCATTGATGGTAAATCAGCAGTTACTTCCGCAATAACACGGTCATCAGATTCATTAAGAATGTCTTTCTTGGAAATTGAGAGATGAGTGAAGCAATATTTATGCCGGAGATTTGATTCCTTCTCGGCGGCTTTGCATTGATTTTTTTTCAATAAAAAGTTTGAACCTGAAATGTGCTTATTGTTTCATCGGTAAAGTTTTGTAATTACATAAACTGAGGATATGTACAATAAAAGTAGTATCCTCAACTTGCAATTGTTGGTTTTCACTATTGCGGCTGGTGGAGGCGGGCGGAGGAGAGGGGCGACGGCTGATGGGCAAAGATTGATGAGAAGAAGATGAAGAGGGTAGGGTAAAATAGGCAATTCACATTATATATATTTAAAAACATTTTTTAATTAAATCAAGGAGGTATTGGTGTATTTTTCAAACATCAAAGGAGGTAAAAGTGTATTTTTAAACATTAAGGAAGTTATTGGAGATTATATCAAACACTAGAGGGACAAAAGGGAATTATCCCTTCTTTATTTTATGGTTTTGGAAATGTTACTGGGGTTGTGATTTTACAATATTTTGATATGCTCATACACACTCTTGTATGAAATGATTATTGTTATTTGAGTTTACCATAAAGTGTAGCTTGAGATTTGATGTTTTATTTATGATGGCATATTTTAGTTATCCCATAATTAAAACCGATATATAAATTTATAGTTAACGGGTTCTTGGCCTACTGTCGATTACAGCAACAACCATACCCAGTATATCCCAACGACAGCTAAAACTATCGCTACAGTCTAGGGAGGGTGAGCGGCAAGCAAACAATACCTCCATCGTAAGAGATAGATAGTTTGTTTCCAGTAAGACCCCGTCTCTATATATACCTGTATAGATTGCACAATAATAGGAATATGTACTAGTGACGGAATTTTTATTAGACATAAACAGAAAGCTGCCGATATTAAACTAATCATAACAATGGATATGCATATAATAATTGAAAGACAAATATCAAAACAAAAAAATGACTACTGTTGATTATGACTAATAAAAAAAAAATACAATAATATCATCATACCTCATGTTTTACCGTATTTATCACCCCCAACATGTCGTTCACCTTGTATTTGTATCTGTAATAGGAAAATGATAAATACGTATATTATTGTGATAAACGAGATATAATCAATAGCTTACAAGTGAAAATAACATGTTTTTATGAAATTATAGTATGTATTTATCAATTACATATGTATTGCTCGCTGACAAGTAACGATTAAGATGTTTAATGGGAATTATTTATCTAACATAATATTTATTTTTAACCTTAATCTCTCACTCTCACGAATCGCTTTAATTATAACACGGTAGAGTCTTTGTCTTTTTTTAAATATGTGTATTATCATTCTAGTTCATGCTTACACAATATTTAAATAACATAGACAATACTCAGTTTAAGTTATTAGTTAGTTACATGCGGCATGGGAGAAATTTATATCATATTTGTCGCCAAAACTAATAACTTTTAACTTATTCAAACCGTTTTATTATTATTTCAACTATGGAATGGAAGGCAGAGACGTCCAAATGAGGGGTTAGGATCCCCTCATCCCAAATCCATCACCCCATACGTCACTGTACGACACGTGTCATTAGAGGTGGATGGTGAAGTTAGATGCATGTAATCCCAATCTGGAATGAGATCTCCTCACCGCGCGGCCCAGGACGCGACACGTGGCATCAGTAGGGGATGGTGAGGCTGGATGAGGGTTACCCTCACCCAGGCTCACCACCCTCTCTTTTTGCCACGTGTCGCGCGGTCACGCTTGCGGTGAGGGGGGAGCGGTGAGGGGATCCTATCCCTCTTAATCTAGCCTCACCATTCACCCCCTAGTGGGGTTGGGATCTCCTCACCGCGCGGTGAGTCACCGCGCGATTCACAGCGCGACACGTGGCAGTAGGTGGGGGCGGTGAGGCTGGATGAGGGTAACCCTCATCTAGCCTCACCACCCTCCTCTGTTGCCACGTGTCACGCGGTGACGCGTGCGGTGAGGGTGTGGAGGTGAGGAGATTTGAACCGCCCCTAATGTGACATGTCGCGCCGTGAGTAAGGAAAAATTGGGTGAAGTTATCTAAATATTCTTTCATATTTATAATCTCTTCAGAAAGTAATTGTATCCCAGAGTCTTGAAAAACCCTACATCTCTCCTCTCCGCTGCTGATTGCCATCCAGTGCAGCTTTCCGTGGCCATTCGAAGTGCCAAATAGTAGGAGCTGATCAACCATAGAGATGGGGGCAAAGGCAGCAAAGAAGAAAGCAACCATGAAAAAGTTGAGAAAAAACGCAGCACAATCTTCTTCTGTATCCGTCGCAAACGAATCTTCTGATTTCTTGGTATAGTGAAGTTCTAATCTTTGATGTATCAATTTTACTATTTTTCGTAACTAAATGTGTTTTCTTTTTCGATTTAGCCATTAGAGGGTGGTGCGGCGAGGAGACCTCCGGAGAATGAGGAGAAGAGTAACAAAGCTACAGTGTTATATATTGGGAGAATCCCTCATGGGTTTTACGAGAATGAAATGGAAGGTGAGTATCGATGTTTCTTAGTCTGTTTCATCCTCCCACGGGCTTTATTTAGCTGATTTTTTTTTTTTTTGTTTCTGCGTATGTTGGAAAAGACACAGAAATACTGTATTAATAGGATTTTGTTTCTATTGACGTGCAGGGTTTTTTAAGCAATTTGGCGCTATCAGAAGGTTGAGAATTTCTAGAAATAGGAAGGTTAGAACCTCGAACTTCTAATTTAGGGTATAGATGTGCTTTTACCTGGCCTTTTAGCTGGTTCTTGATGAGGATATGGGTGTATGACACTTATCTATTTTGTGGGATTGTGGGTTGTTACACTATGGAAACAAATTTGTTAAAAAACGAAAACGTTGATCCACTTCACCTCCAGTTGCGCCTTTAGTCATCGAAACTTGTGTTTCTAAACAATGTTTGGATTTCTAAGAATTGTGGTTATTGAAAGAGTTGCACATGATTTTGTCACTGTTTTCTTTTGGTTACCTTCCATTCTTTGTTCTGAAAATTAATGAGCTGCTATCTGCGCGCGCACACACACACATATATGCGCAAACACACACATATTATTTTTGTCCAGTTTGGGAACTGGTATAGAGTGCCACTTTACTAAAAATTGATTCACGTGGCTTTGTGTTTCGCAGACTGGAAAATCAAAGCATTTTGGCTTCATAGAGTTTGTCTCTCCAGAGGTGCGTTTCTTTTCATAAGAAATTAGTTGACGAGTGACAATATCATGAGAATTCGTGGTATTATTCTAACTTTTCCTTATCACTTTTTCTTCGTGTTCCTGGTCTCTTTTGGAGAAACAGGTTGCAAAGGTGGTAGCGGATTGCATGCATAATTATCTGTTGTATGAGCACCTGTTGCAAGTTCAGCTGATTCCTCCAGAACGTGTGCATCCCAAATTGTATGCAACTCATCTTGGAGCTTCATTACTGAATAACTAGTTATGCGTTTGCAAAATCACATCTGCTTATCTTTTATGCTCTCTCATTCTACATGCTATTTTATATTGATTACTATGTGCTTTATGTTACATCTCCATGGTTCCCGTTGTACAGCGGAACATGGAAAGTTAACTGTGAGAAAACAGGTCCCAAATTGTATGTAACTCATCTACGAGCTTCTTTACTGAATAACTAGTTATGCATCTTCAGAATCACATTTGTTTGTCTTTTATGCTCTTTCACTCTATCTGCTTTGGCATATTGGTTGCTATTTGCGTTAGGTTACATCATCGTGGTTCCTTTTTACAGCTGAACATGGAAAGTTAACTGTGAGAAAACAAGTGAGCTTGAATCTTCAGGATATATTGATTTTTTTTCCTTCTCTCCACCTTCAATCACCGCTTTCTCCTCTCGCCCTTCTATCTTCAATCAAATCGTCTCCTCCCTCTAGACAAATTTTCATCTTCAACCTTCTCGAATCCATCTGCTAGTCAACTCTACACATCTTCCTTGGCCACTTAGGCCTCTCAGGTTGCCGTTACAAGTGGTCAGAGTACATAAAATTCGATCTCCTCCACTTAAAATGGCTGGGCATTCTTGAAACCAGGCCAGATGTCCTCTTGGGCCAGGTTTTGGATAGAACAACCTCTAAAGCCGAGACTAAGGATAAAGATACTGACCACTATAGAACTGACCAGATGTCCTCTAGGGTCAACTCTGATGATGGTATATCTCTTCCATTTGACATTGAAACTAAAGAGACTCCTTACAGGGGGATAATGAACGATGGAGAAAAGTCGTTCACGAGCTAGACAACTTAGTATAGGGGCAAGTAAGGGAAGTCCTAGAGGCTCCAAATTCAAAAGATGATCAAACTAGCTTGTTAGAATGTAAGAGGACTTAACTCTCTTCTTAGACAACATGATGTTAAGAATTTTATTAGAGGTAAGAACATTAAAATTTTTGGACTAGTTGAAGTTAAGGTTAGAAAAGGAACTATAATAGTATTATTCGGAAACTTTTGAGGGGTCGGGAGGTTGTACACTACTCTCTCCCTAACACAGTATGTAGGACTTAGGTGGCTTGGAATCCAAACCTCTTTGAAGGTGAATTGCTTTATTGTACTGAGCAATCCATCACATGCAAATTAAGGTTAATCTCTTCAAAGACTGAACAATTTATCCTAACTTTAGTATATGGTTATAATGAGAGGGGCAATGAAAGAGACTTATGGAGAGAACTAAGGTATCAAAAACAGTTTTATGGCTCCTAGTCTTGGTTAATCGTGGAGGATTTTAACATCATCCTACTTGATCAAGAGAAAACTAGCAGAAAAAAGTGGAAAGAAATGTTATAAAGGAGTTGACTAACTGGGTTAAAAATATTGGCATGGTAAATATCCCATCTACAATCTTTGTATACTTTTTTTTTGTAAGCCAAATTTCATAGATATGAAAATATGTATACAAGGTAACCATTATAATAGGCAGTACCATAAGAAATTGCTTAATGTATTTTTAAACCATCAATGGGCAAAGCCTATTTCTAGGAGCAATTAAAAAAATCTATGAAAAAGAGATCAAAACTATTGTTTTAATCTTTTCCCCTTGCTCCTACCTCTACTATATTGCTTTACTGTCTTTGTGGTTGCGTCTTTTGTTAAGTCAACCATATAATTTGGCTGTTGAATTTGTTGTTTTTACCCAGCTCACATCATGAATAGGGGACTCCTAACTTGTGACTTGGAGGACATATGAACATCCACTTCATGTTCAAGTTCTACACAATCTCCAGTTCCATTTTAAGTTCAGTAGAAATCTTTTGCATTTTACCTCTGTCTCTTCTTAATTGGCTTGTCTTCCACAACCTGAAAATTTTGTTTTTCTTCCATTTCATCACCTCCATTTTTTGTTTCACCGTCTTCAATTTTTCTGTCTTTGCGATTTCTCTTTGCAATCTTTCTATCAAATGTACCAGTTTCAGTTAATGTCACTTCCGGTTGCTGAGTGATATTTTCTTCCAGTTTAGTGTTTTGCCTCGTTCATTTCTTCTTAGACAACTTCTTAGTGATTTTTTCTTTCAGTTTAGTGTCTTTCTTTCCTGCTTTTTCCAGCTTTTGATCTTTGTCTTCATACTTAGAGGAAACTAGTTCTTCTTCAGAGTATCCGTCCAGGAAATGACCATCTTCATTCATTGTGTTTCCAAATTTGTTTTTTGAGGTCACTTTCTGGGGGTATTTTCTGTGCTATTTTCTCAGGAGGCTTGGCCTTAACCAGTGTTGTTAAATTTGCGCCCGGGGCGCGCCCGGGGCGCGGGGCGCACGAGGCGCAGCTTAATTCGCCACAAGTCTTCCGAGGCGTGCGACTTACCTGAAGCGAGGCGGGGCGCGCTCAAGGCGGGTGGGGCGCAGGGGGCGAGGCGCATGAGGCCATCTCCCGCTGTTTCAGTTTTTTTTTAAAAAAAGTAATATTAAAATAAAACAAATAAAACCTATATACTTTCTGCAAACACAAAACAGTCGACATCTCCCTCCCGTAGTCCCGTCGACATCGCAAACAGCAGCCGCCATCTCCCGCTTCCGCCGCCGCCGCCATCTCCCGCTGCCTCCGCCGCCGCCATCTCCCGCTGCCTTAAAGAAACCAAAGGTACGCAGGTCCTGAATTGCTCTTTTGAATTCTAAAAACCAAGGTTCTCTGCAAAGCCCACATCTAATATATTTGATTACATCTTGCAAATGAAACTGGGTGTTACCTGTGCACTTCCGATCTTCTTGTCTGATATAGTAGACAAGATCCTTCGTTGTATGTAGCGGATGGATGTCATGTTCACTAACTAGCAGTTCACTACCTTAGCCTCTTGAGAGCGCCACTTTAAATAAATTGGTTTGTCCTATGTTTTTTCTCATTTTCTCGCCACTGCCTCTGACGACAAAACCATCCGATTATAAGTCTAAAATTATAATGACTTTGGGGCGCCCCGATTCATGTGGCGCGCGCCCCGTCGCCCCGCGCCCCAAATTTTCACAGCTATCGCCTCGGTGCGCCCCGCGCCTCTAACAACACTGGCCTTAACTTTTGATGAATGCCTACTGAAGACCGTCCAAGCTTGTTCTTTTCTACTCTTATGTTGGTGCTTTACTGTTGAGGCTGCTTCATGTTGATCTTCATCTTCATTCTTTAGTAGGTGAGGTGGATGATCTATTTCTTTAATTGCATTTAGGACACAGACATTTAACCTGCGCATTCCCAATTTCTTCGTTCTTTGGTTGGACAAAGAGTCCTTCAGCCTTTTCCACCGCTTCACACGAATGACCAAAAGATTTACAAGTTGGGCATTATATTGACGTTCATTCAGCATAAGCCTCTTGTAGAACTTCTTCATCGTATTCATCCGTCAATGTCACCACCTTATGGAGTCTTCAGTCTTGGTTTCAACGCAAATTATTGCAAAAGCTATACGAGTATGATCACATGTGGCTCTATCCATGAAGAGGAGCTTACAAAGTAGGCTACCAATTTCCCAGAGTTTAAGCTTTTCAATCTTTTTATCCATAGTCCAAGGCCACAAGAATAAAACTTTATTGCCGAAAGACATTGGGTAATTCTTGAATCTAATTCTTGCATTCTTCAGATTGTAATCTGAAAATGAAAAGGTCTTTTGACACTTTGTGTTTCCATCAGTCATTTGTTGCTCCATCTGGTTTCGGCAAAGTGTTTAAGGTGGAGAAAAGAGGCGTTGTTTCTCATGACCTGAACAACAATAGAGGGTCCCATTTCCTCTTCCTGGCGCAGCCTTTATTTGGAGGGATTGCAAAGGATTTCGTATCAAAGTTGTGAAGGGAAAGAGTAATTGTGTATTCAGTTTAAGCAGGCTAGTCCAGTCCTATTTTGCTCGAATCAAGCTTTGTATGGTTTGATCGAGTGAAAATCAAGCAAGAAAAGCATATTTGGATAAAGATAAAAAGAAGAGATAGTTCGTCAGAGACCATATTTGCTGCTGGAATGGTCTGAAAGAGGTGTCTAAGCACCATTGTGCTCAGATCAACCTTGGATCTAGTGAAACCAAGCATTTCAGAGAAGAAAAGGGTTACTTTTTGTTCGTCGGATGCACGTGGCGGGAGTGGCTAGGGGAGGTTGTGAGAGTTTCATGAAAGGATGGATGAAACACCCTAATCTTAAGATCTTTCTTAAGGAAAGCTGGCTGGAGATTAAAAGAGAGAACCCTCTAATCTGTCTAACGAAGAAGTTCAAGAGGCTTAAAGACATCTTAAAAACCTTAATAAGGAGAAATACGGAAACATCACAAGAAGAGCTGAAATTGCCAGAGACAAGCTTAAGGATGCCCAAACTGATCTTGTTGCTGACCCTCTCAACACCCATTTATAGGAAATGGTTAATAGCTATAGAGACATGCTTCAGACTCCTCTATTTTGAGGAATCATTCTTTGAGGAAAAGTCTCGATTTAAAAAAAAGGTGACAAGAACGCAAAGTTTTTCCACATGACCGTTAAGGTGCATAATGCCAAAAACAAAATACTAAATGGTGAAGGAGTTATGATTGAGGACTGTAAGCGTGTCTAAGGTATGGCCTCTGACTTTTTGGAGAAGCTCTTTTCGGACAGTTCTCCCTCTAGCACACCTAGACAAGACTGGTCAGGTAAAACCTTATCTGAGGAACAAAGCCTCTCCTTGACTCTCCCCATTTCCACGACTGAAATTAAAGAAGCCTTGTTCTATTTAAATTTTGATAACTCACTTGGTCATGATAAAGAAAATTGGTCTCTCAAAGGAGAAGACCTCCTCATAACAGTTGAGCTCTTCGTCAATAACAACTTTATGTACTACCCTATAAATACCATGCCAGGTTGATAATCCAATCAAAATGAGAGAATTCAGGCCCATCTCTTATTGCAATGTAACCCATAAAGTCATCTCCAAGATACTGGTGAAAAGGCTTAAACCACTGATCCCACTACTTGTAGATGAGAACCAATCAGCCTTTATCAGCAGATAACCATCCAAAACAACATAATACTCAGACATAAGCTAGTTAAAAATTATATAAGATCAACTGGTCCTAAAACATGTGCTATCAAGCTCTTAAATCGGGTTATAGTTTCTACTAATATTTGTGTCTTGTGTGAAAGGTTTGTGGATGATCATGATCGCTTATTTTTCAGTGTAAACTGAGGACCAATGGATGACAAGCCACTATCAACTGGTTAAAGACCAATCATTGGAACTCAAAATTTCAAGAAGACATCATAATTTTTGGGTTCTCATCCGCGATGCACCACATTTGGAGAGAGAGAAACACTAGGCTTTTTCAACAAGTTAGCAAATGCCATGAGGCAGACCTTAAGGACATTTTGGAAAGTATATGTACTCTATTACTTGGAAGGGATATAAATGTAACAAGTTTAACTAGGAGATCAGTCTGAATCTTGGAATCTCATCACAAGTCTTCTGGAAAAATCCTGCTCCTCATGATGTATCGCAGTTCCTACCCATATAAGGCCTGTTCAGAAACTTCAAATAACCTGCTTAAAGCGTCCAGCTTTACATGTTGCATTCTATATGCACACCTGTCATCCTCAATTCAGGTTTGCTTGGCCATATGATTATACATGCTGTGGTCTGTTGTTGCTAGGGATGATGAACCTTTGGCATTTTGTAAGGAAGAATCTCTGGGTTTGTACTGCATGATGCCGAAGCCTGCTATTCCTAATTGCACTGCTTCTAGACAGGCTGTTTGGATCTCTACGTTGTTCTTGCAAAGTTATCAGGGGGTATTGGATAATTGTTTCAATGATTGGAATGTTTACTTGTTGCCTTCATGCTTGTGTTGCTGTTGCCCCTGCCTTGCTGATGCTACTGGTTTATACCTTCATGCTTCCTCAACTCCTTCCCTTTTGGTGCTCTAATGTCAGGATGAAGCTGCTGTCCTAAATCATGAGTCTGGCCTTACTACCAGGCTCTTGATACCTGGGTCCTCAACTGTAGTCATCTTTGGGATGAATTGTTTGGGAAATAGGGTCTCAGTTGTCTTATTATGTAATTTTTGCCTATAGCCTAGTGGCAATAGCCTGTAATGGCTTTGGGAATGTCTGCATTTTGGATTTGGCAAAGTTTCGTAGCTTAGTAATATGGATTGTAATGATAGGAACTTTGCTCTTTTGTATTTCGAGCAAGTCTAGATCACTGGCTAGCTTGTTAACACCTAACTATGGTGTTAAATATCTGTAAATTTGTCTCACAAGGCCTATATATGAAATTTAAACACAAAAAAGACTTAGTTTGAGATAGTTGTATAATAGTTTGGAACTGTCAAGTACGTGTTTCTCTTTAAGCAGTTCTTTTATATACAAAAGTTAACTTTTAATGGTTCGACGAAGCCATTAATGCTTGTAGAGGTGATTCCCAGGGAAGCGACTGGAGGTGTATTCGTGGGATTGTTGGAGGAATGAGTGTGTCAGCTGGTTGGATAGTGGGATTGAAGTGGTTATTTTGAGAGGAAGGTTGATAAAGTAGTTATCTTGCAATTTCTTTTTGATTTCTTACCCAGATCCTGGTATTTGTATGTATTTTCTATGCACGTACGTAAAAAAATGTGGGATGTGGATTATAGATCCTCTTCTACTGATCATCTGAGGTTGATCTTACATGGTAAATGTGACTCTATACTAGAGTGCGACCCCTACTAGAGTGTGAAGTTATTCTCTTAGATTTATACAGTTATCTATTTACGCTTCCATGTGTTGGGTGTGGTTACCACATTTTTTTTGTAAGTAAAATTTTTATAAATAGCCAAATAGGCGGATATACAAAAGCTGTAGCAAACTGTAGCAACGAGTGCTTCACTAGAGCCAAAAACCAAAAAATAGGTGGCTTACAAAAACTAACTAGTGTCAACCTTTACAAAATTTGCCTTCAAAGGCATTGATTGTCAAGCATTTACATTAAGCCAAATAATTCCAAAGTTGACATTTACATTTTGACCCAAACTAGAACTAATTCAGCGGATTCAGCATTTTCTTTCAAACCCAAACAATTTCAACAGATTCATAATTCCATCCAAAGCTAATTCAACAGATTCAACATTTCCTTTCAAACCAGCTTTCCTTGGCCTTTTCCAGGTTTGATTTGCTAAGATAGTCCTGTGTGAGGCTGAATTCCAAACCAAGCAAATCAGCAGACATCAATCTGTAACAATATAAAGGAAGCCAGCAGTACAAATACCAAAAGCCAAAACAAGCCATACATAATTAAGAATCAACAATAGTGACAAAATGAGAATTTTGGGTCGAGGGAACCAATTTTAACCTATCTTGGGCATGTGCAGTAACTTTGGTGAAGATCTTTAGTAATAGGCCGAAACTGAGGGCAAGTTCCCATTTTGACCTTGTGCATTTATAGCCTCTCCAATTGACAGCTGTATAGGAGATGCTATCCAAGATTTCCTTGAGGATAGTATTGCGCTCCTTCCTTATATGGCGGTAGATTCTGCTATTACGTTCACGCCATATATGGTATACTGCCGACGCAAACCCAAATCGGGCTACGTCCTTTTGCAACTTTGTCTGCCACCTAGTATTGCTACTGAGGGAGTCAATAATGTCCCCCCGGCTGTTCTCACGGAAGCTAGCCCTCGCATGTTTTAATAGGGCGTCCCAAATAGGCTTGGAGAAGCTACATTGAAAAAAGAGATGCTCCGGCGTTTCAACAGATCTAGTTCATAGGACACAGATATTCGAGTTGAACAGTCCCCAATTATGGAGCTTACCAGTTAAGGTTCCATTAAGTTTGATGGAGAATGAGGCTGTAGTGATACATAACTCAACCCGTTTGACAAAATTAGGTGGGAAATTCATTGATTTAAGCATTGAAAACAGTTACTGCCATTTAACAGTATCAAATGCCTTCATTATGTCAACTTTGATGGCAGAACATTTTGGGCCTCCTTGTTTCTTGTAGTTTTTTACTAATTCATGGATTAGGAGAATATTACTCTGGATTGTTCTACCTTTAATAAAGGCGGATTGATCATCGCTGATAAAAGAGGGTGGCAGAGGTTTAAGATTGCGGACCAGGATTTTTGTTATCACTTTGTAAGTGACATTACAGCAAGAGATGAGCCTGAAGTCTTTCATCATTAGGGGGTTATCTACTTTAGGAATGGGGGAAATGGATGTGGCATTAATGGGATAATACATGTAACTGTTCTTGAAAAAAAAAATTACTCAAATCACTTGCAAAAAAAAGAAAAAAAAACACTCAATCGCATCAAGGAAGGCTGTCTCAATTATTTTCCAGTTCTCTTTAAAAAACCCTGCAGTGTATCCATCAGGTCATGTGGCACTATCAGAATTAAGGGAGTATAGGGCTTCCTTAATCTCTAGTATGGAGATTGGCTGAGCAAGAAGTTGGCTTTGTTCGTCAGTCAAGGTTTTACCCTCTCAGAAATGGGCAGAAATTTCTGATGGGTTTTGTTCAGTGAATAACTTTTCAAAATAAGTAATGTCAGTAGTTTCGACCATGTCATAATTTTCTATTATGTCCCCCACCTCGTTATGTAGTCTTAGGATTTTATTCCTGGCATTGTGGGCTTTAACTGTTCTGTGGAATTTTTTTTTGTGTTTTTATCTCCTTTCATCCATTTAATTCTGGATTTTTCCTTAAAAAAGTTTCCTCGATGGCTAACAATCTAGTGTACTCTAGTGAGTTTCGCTATGCTATCTGGAGTTGTGGGTCATGAGGATTTTGGATAGCTTCTATTTGGGCTAGTTCTAGAAGACCTTTGGCCTTTTCTACTCTTTTAGTGATGTTACTAAACTTTTCTTTATTGAGTTGCTTCAAGGGATTTTTTAACATCTTCAGCTTTTTTGTCAAGACGTGCATTGGATTGCCACTATGTGTTTCTGACCACACAGCTTTAAGTGTGTACTTAAAGGATGGATGGGTCATCATTCATGAAGGGCTTGAGACCAAAATTTTGTTTTAGATGAATAGAGAGAACTCCACGGGAGTGATCCAAGGACATGGGTGCTTCGTATACTAGTTGGTAGTGAGGTATAAGACATTTCCAATGTTCATTACAGAACATATGGTCTATTTTAGCATAAGTTCTACTCTTCCCCTCTCTTCTATTTGACCAAGTGTATTTGAAACCACTAGAAGGAATGAGAACTAAGTCCAGATCTTGGATCCATTCATTGAATTCCTTAATCGCATTTTTATCAACTCTATGTTTTCCTAGCTTGCCCAAGTGGTTAAGGATAACATTAAAGTCACCCATAAAAGCCCAATCTTTATCTCCATATAATTGGTTTTGATATCTGAGCTCGCGCCATAATTCCTTTCTGTTGCTCCGTTCATTGAACTCATAAACCACAGTAAGTATAAACTCCTCAGACTGAGGAAGAAGTACTTTAATTTTGCAGGTTATGGATTGTTCTGAACAAGGCAACACTTGTCCTTCAAATATATTTGGGTTCTAAGCTACCCAAATACGAGATACTGAATTGGGTTGACAATTGTGAGCTACCACCCATGACCTAAACATACTGTTTATTATAGGAATTAACTTCTCTAACCTTTACTTCAACTAGCCCAATTAGGCCTATGTTCCTATTAGTGATGAATGGTTTTATCTCTTTCTGCCTAAGGGGGGAATTTAGCCTCCTAACATTCCAACATCCTAATTTAATCATGTAGGTTGTTTAACTCCTCTGCCCCTAAGTCTTCCACGCGTTGCACCTCTACTGAGCTGTCTTGCTTGTACTATTTCTCTCTCTGATTCCATAGGGTCCTTATCTGTGCTTTGGTCCGAGGCTACTGCCTGTAGCTTAAGTCTGCGACTAGATTTACTGGCATTCGGCTCGCGGTGTGATGTATGACCAACTTTCTGTTCCGGGCAAACTGGTGGAGTAGGTTGCTGGGCAGTTTCCTTCCTTGGACTAATGGTGGTCTTAGCTTTAAGAGTTGCTCTTGACAATTAAAATAAGAGGGGCTGATGTGTCGATTGTATCCTCCTCAGAGGTTGATTCCTGTTTATCCTCACTCCCCTCTGCCTGTTGTGATTTTCCTTTACTCCGTTCTCTAAGGTTGGTTCAACAGGCTGGTGCTTCCCCTTAATGGATAGGTCGTTATCGGAGGTTTCGTTAGAGAAGTTTGCTAGGATATTAAACTTGTTTATAGAGTTACCTGATGATTTTGGAGATGAGCTCTGACTTTTACTTTCTTCTTGGCACTTGTCTGGTCTGGTTACCAAGTTTGGGTCTTCAATGCTTCCCGCAATTTTCTCCATTCTTGCCAGCTGTTCTTCAGTGAGTCGAGTTACTACATTTCCAGCTTTAGTTGGGGAGGCAAGCTTGCTGGGCCCTGCAATTTGCAGGTTATCAGTCACAGGTGCAGCTTCAGGGAACTTAGTTTTACCTTTGTCAATGCGTTGAGGTTGGTGCTGCCTGCTTCTTGCCAATCCAGTTGCAGCCCGCTGCAGGTAGGTGATTTCTTGCCCAGGTTGAACTTTTGCCTCACATGAGTGACCAAAGGTTTTGCATGTTTTGCACCTGGTAGGCTTCCATTCATATACAACTTCCTTTGTGCAAACTTTCCCATTTTTGTCAGTGTATTTTATCGTAGATGGGGGAGGTTCCTCAGCACTTAGCTCCAAACAAATCCTCGCATAAGCCACCCTTGACTGCGTGGAGGTTAACTTATCTATAAACAAGGGCTTCCCAATGAGTGTGCGTAAACCACTCAAGACATGGAAGTTGAAGTAGTGTGGTCGCAGTCTAGGTAGCTGAACCCAGACTGGCATCGTATTAAGCTTTAGCCTCTGGATTGGCTTGTCTAGTGTCAATGGCCGCAGAAATAACACTCTGTTACGAAATGGCAGTGTAGATTGATCCAGAATCTCCTGCTTCGAGCTTTCCGATTGAAATCTGAAGATGAGATTTTCTTCAATTTTCTTAACTTCTAGCAAGCCTTTTGCAGACCATTGTTGGTCTGCAAATTGTTTCATACTAAAATATGAAGCGCTATTCCCCATAACTTAACCAATAATTGAAGAAGCCCATTTCTGCTTTCCATCTGCGACCTTCGCTGGTTCTATTGTGAAGGATTTTGCTCCATTGTTAACCTCGATCTGAGAAGGAGTAAGAGTAGACGTATTTTCTGGTTGGAAATCAGGCTTTTGAGCAAGGATATGCCCAAGCCGATTTTGCACGGATTGTGGATTTCATGTTGTTTAGATGAACATATTCAAGGAGAAATTGTCCATAGCTAGTCATTTCTGCGGTGGTTTTGAGTTTACAGCCACACCGCGCGAAGGCCTAAGGCCTTAGCGGCCTCAAGCAGGAAGATATTGTCAGCGGATAGCTTACTGTGCTTTGAAGTAGCGTTAGTTGAGGAAGAATGTGATGAAAAGAAGGAGATGAAGGGAGGAGAAGAGGATGAAGTGGTGGAGAGAGAAAGAAACATAGACGGTTTGGTGGAGAAAAGGTTGGAGAAAGGGAGGAGCATGTGGTTACCGCATTGCTTAAACTGTAGATTCTATGAAGCTGATCTTTGGGCTTTTTCTGTGTCTAATGAATATATTTCAATAGTGTCTTGCTCCCAAGTGTGTTTTTTTTTTCATGCTTCCAAGGATTTTAAACTTTTTTCTGTTTGGACTTTATCCCCACCCAATGAAAAGAACGCTTTCTGCTGTAAGTCTGCCTTTTCTCTTTTCTTTGTTTCTTCTTTTAACTGTATGTACATAAATGCTATGATGACCATTTACAAAAAAAAAAAAAAAAA
>AP025066.1:4099778-4117297 GCA_036186865.1 Eustoma russellianum | reverse complement strand
AAAAAAAAAAAAAAAAAAAAATGTTATGATGACCATATGTAACGGACAGAACCACCTTGTGGGAATACATTAAACCCATTTTCTGTCGGACTTGAACATGGGATATTTGAGTACCAGGGCTTGAGGCTTTGATATTGAACTTAGTCCTCATTTGTATGTTACTGTGTTTATCGTGCTATTTCTTTCTTTTTAGGTGGAAAGGGGTTACACGCTGGTTCAAGCCTTTAGATTGGGTTGGAATTGAACGGATACATCATGACAAGGTATAACCTATGTTGATGTACCAAAAGATGATAGAATTCTCAGTCTATTTTAATGTGCATTTGTGTCACCGGTGATTTCTCCACTGGTTTCTTCAAAGTGTGTCTACTGATTTGAACTGATACCTGACCAAAAAAGAAAAGAAAAGAAAAAAAGATCTGAACTGATACTTTTGTAGGAAAGAACATTAGCCGAGCACCAAAAGCTGGTTGAAGGAATAATAAAACGAGACCAGAAAAGGAGGGAGAGAATTGAAGCTGCCGGAATCGACTACGAATGCCCAGAACTAGTAAGAAATCCTTTCTGGGTTTTTTTTTTTTTTTTTTGGTGTGTATTACAGTTGATTGCTTGCAAGGTTTTGTTTACAAGTGAACAGAAGATGTCAAAACCAAAGTGGAAGAAAGTCATTATAACTTAACATGGAGAACTATTTTTTTTCTAGACTTTCAGTTGGTGCTGTTTTTTACGTCTTACATGTGCTTGCTTTTATATATATCTCTAGTCTTGTTGCTTTTCAGCCAATATTTACAATTTGGCTCCTGAGGGTGTCACAGGTAGAATTTTCCTATGATCGGCGGCTATTTTGTTGATTCTTGTTCTTGTTCGCCTGATGTTCTTCAGGCCATGGGAATTTGCACCTAAATTAAACAAATAGCCTACTATGGAAAATAGAAAAGAAGGTTCCTCTAAGTTATTTGATGCCATGGGGATGCTGATGCCTATCTCTTAAGGTTCCTTTAAGTTATTTGATGCATACTAGGAGCATGTCTTTATATAGTTAATTAGCTAAACAGACCTGATCAACCAAGTTGGCTCAACTTTTGTGATTGGCAAACTGATGTGCCTATTCAGGCCCGCAAGGAGGTAGATGGATACACTCCCCCCCCCCCCCCCCCTTCTTATTGTTTTTTTCTCTTTGTTTTAATATTATTAGTATTATTTTACCCACTTTTTGGGTCAATGACTTTGGTTCCACTGTAACCATTATAGGTGGGTGGCAACGTGCCTGTGCCGAAGAAGATTAGGTTTGACGTGGAGTGAGGGTCCTGGTTCTTTTGTTTCCCTTGTTGTGCTACTGTTAGGCCTTGGAGGGTGTGAGGAGCAGACTGTGTACTTGGGCCAAATTATTGTTCAATTTTGAATATAGTGAAGAAGTTGGTCTCAAGTGTATTAGTGTATTAATGCTAGTATTTATTTATCGCTGAAGTAGTATAAGAAGTTTGTTATAGCTAGATGATATTACTAAATCCTTACTCTTGCCTTTTTAATTTTATTTTGTCATCCAGTTTTTCCCTTGCTTCCTATACTTCTTTCAACCTTCTTTCCCTTCCCCTTGTTCTTTCAGTTTTCTTTTCTTTTGGGGGAAACGCAATCAATCATATTCAGTATATATCAACGGCAGTAAAAGCTATCGCTAAAGTCTGGGGATGGTGAGCGGCAAGCAAACAATACCTCTATTTCCAAGGGATAGAGAGATTGTTTTCAGTGAGACCTTCGGCTCTATATATACATACATAAATGGCACAATAATAGGGATATGATGTGCTAGTGTGTTAGTGAAAGAATTCAGTAAATACAAATAGGAAGCTTCCGATGTTAAAATACTCATAAACGTGTATATGCATATACAATGCAAAACAGTGACAAAAACAAAAACAAAAGTGCAAAGTCGACATAAATCGTAGATAGTATATAGGTTCTAAATATATTGTAAGGTATTCCTACATTCTGTCTAGACTTCTAACCTTAATTCTTTGTCTCCATGAACTTCTATTTTGGACCATGTCGTCAGAGAAGTGCAGGTATGTCATGCCTAATCAGTTTATCCCAAGTCAGTTTGTGTCTGTCTTTACTCCTCTTTCCCTCAATGGACGACTATTTACAGGAGACATTTGACCAAACATTTCAAAAGAACAGCAACACACTCAGTAACGACAGTAAAAATTATTGTTAGAGTCTAAAGAGGGTAAGAGATAGGCAAACAATACCTATATGTCAAAGGATCAATGAGACTTCCAATTTTATATGTACCTGTATAGCTGATATAATATAAATATTGTGTTTAGGGTATTAGTGAAGAAATTTAGCAAAATAAAAATAGTTCAAAGAAGCCGATGTTATTTTCATCCTTAAACCAAGCTCATATCTTACCATTTTGCTTTTGCAGGAACGTCAGCCTATTGTAATAAGATCTAGTGGTCAATGTCATAATTTACATCATATTCTCTTGTCATAAATTATTGTTTTTTTTTTTATAAAAAATTTCACGTGTGTACATTACATTTGAAAAGTTAAAAGATGATAATATTTTTAGGACGAAAAGGTCTATGATATGACGAGGTATAGCAAAGGCCTTATATCATATTATGATTCATAATTTCATCGAAGGAAGTTAGTCTTCAAGTATTAGTTTTATTACCCTCTTACCCGTGACTTATGGCGTCTTAATCCGACATATATATATCTATACTTTTGTTGTTTTCTTTGCTTCCCTCCCTGCTTTAACTTGAAGTTTAACTGGTTTATGTCCTTTGACCTCAAATCTAAGAATAACGTTTGGCAATGTTGAATTTAAGATTAAACGAAAAAAATGCAACAACAAATTTTAAAATGTTTTTGACGAGTGATATAAAAAAAAAAAGCTCATTAAGATAGTAAAGTTGACAAATACCTAGGAATTTTCATTTCATTTTATTTTAACTTTAGGATTCTACAATTTTTAATGTTTAGGAGCGACACATGAGTGTTAGGGTTACATGTTTCAAAAACGAATCTGAACACAGCTTACTCAATTGATTGATTTTTAAAGGTAAATTTGAACACGAGGCTGCCATCAATATCGATATTGATGAAGTGTTGTTTAGCTTGACCAACCACTACATCACCTAATTGCTTTAGAAAATTCCGTCTATAACGGGATATGAGAAGAGATCGGATATACACGATCATACTCATGTGTTAGAAACACAGAGAGTTGTTTTCCGATGACCCATAATGAAAATTGTGTCAAGCTGTGTCGATCAACTGCTACTTCACAATATAAGAAGTGCAACCAATTTAGTGATTCATTTTGTTTTATTTCGTATATTTCAAAAGTTAAAAGAGAGTGTATCGTTAACTCCATTAGAAATGGAAAAAAATGATCATACTTGTCTAGCACATTCCTGCTGTTTTCTAACTTGATGCTTAATGAGAAAATGTAGGTATAGTTTCATATTATTTTAATTTGTTCCAATACAAGAGAGGAATTGCAATTATTATCAAAGTTACTGCGACACCCTAGCAAATAGAAACTACTCTTTCCATTTATGCAGATGAAAAAAAAACCTTCGATTATAAAGGTTTAAAAGAAATATTACAATAAAATCTTTAACGACACTCTATTAATCACTCAATTTTGTTATAAAAATATTGTCACATATAATCAACACAACCAATATTTCAGATCAAATAGCTAAAATATTTTAACATTTACTAAAATAATTATAACATCGTACAAGATTAAATTCCAAAACCAATGTGCTAAAAATATTTTTTAAAAATTATGTGTTTATGATAATATTTTTGAGACGAAAGATATGTTTATCATTAACATGTTCAGTAATAACGGATTCAGGTCCATATTAGATTCGGTTAGAAGCTCAGTGGAACGAGCGCAAATCTATTTTTGTCTAAATTGCGGAGTAAATAATCATGAAAATAGTGCATCGTCCATTGATTCTCTTATACATTTTCTAGTTCTTCCCTCTTATGCAATTTTCAAGCTTGAGTTCTTTCCAATCTATTTTGAAGACTATCATCTTTTTTTCCCTTTATATAGATTCGGATCATGAGTCGATCTAGCTCACTTATTAAAGTTAATGAAGTAGATTTAGTTTAACAACAAATCTATAGAACATAGATAGGCAGGATGCTATACGGATTCGTTTCAAATAAGTTTCACGCACGCCTTTTCCCTCTTTCACTGAGAAGGCAAGACTTTGGAATATAAGAGTCCTTTTATTTACTTGGAGCATAAAGGTGAAATCCCTACCGTCGCAGCCCCAAAGAGTATGTGTGGAGGATGTAAATCAGGAGCCCAGCGGTCTTCTAGGTTGGATGACATCTTACGCAGTTACCCACACACAAAGTGTCCTCCCCCACAAACCAGTGGCTTAGCAGCAGAGGAACACCAATACTGTACGCGTCTTTGGATTCGAACTCTTAACCTATTGGAGTAAATTCCAACTCGAGTACCAAGTGAGGTAATTGAAAAATGAGAAATGGACATTTAACCTAAAGACTCAGAGAGTTCTAATCAAGAAGTAATATGCACAAAACAGTACAACAATTTCGAACTGCCAAAAGAAAAAGAAAATAAAATTAAAGAAGAGTAATGAGGATGAAGATGAGAAGAGCAGCAATGAAAGAATACTTGAGAGCCGCCAGAATTATGGCTATTGATATTACAAACAGCTGCCACATCACCTGAACGCTCGCCCACCCTAGCACTCCGGTCAATCCTACTGCCACCACGTTATCCGGATCCGGGTTCACCAACATTTCCACCCACTTCATATTCAATCTCGGCCGTCCGTTTCCACTCATTCCATTCTGCTTTTCTTCTTCTCCTCCGCTCCGCGGCTCCCCGCCGTCGAATTCGTTACCGTTGTTGTCGGATGTTGCACAGATGTTCAACGGACGGAAGATTTTGGTACTGTGGAAATTGGTTATCGGATTCTGGGATTTGAGGAGGGGAGATTGGGAATTTTCCGGAGAAGAATAGAAGGTTCTGAGGGGTGGTGCTGGGAGGAGTGACGGAGGAGGCCGGTGGCCTGCTGCGATCATGGCTTTCATCCTTCTAAATTTTCTGCAAAGTTGTTCACAAAATGAAATTTTCTTTTTGGTTTAGGTTGGATTTAGTACTTCCAGAAACACTGAGACTGTCGAACAAAAGGGATAGTATCCCAAATGGAGTGCGGTGACGCGTGACCGTGTGACACGTGGCAGCAAGGGGAGATGATGAAGTTAAATGAAGGTCAACCGCATCTAGTCTCACCAAATCTCTTTGCTGCCACATGTCGCGTGGTCACAAAGTGGGTGAGGAAAATGGGGTTAAGAGATTCCAACTCCTAACAAAGATATTGCATTAAGTACGAAACGAATTTTACAGCTTGTAGTATAAATTGTAAATGATCTTTCTTTGAATGACTACTAAATGTAAATTCATGTTTCTAAATAACTCAAATTCCAACAATGAGCACATAAAAATAGTAGGCGTAAATATTTTTCTGAACAAGAATCATTGGAGAACTGGCTTTACGTTTTTCTTTTTCTTTTATAATTGACTGATCAACAATTGTTTGACTTATGATATAGTTTTAGCCTTTAGGAATAAAAGAAAAATGGTGTTGATCATGGCAATGTCATACCAATTTAGAAGTCTGTTGATCTCTTAATTCACATCATCCACAAAACTTTTTGAAACAGGAACAGTGAAACCTACGAAAACAAAGGTATTAGTCTTTTGCTCCTAAAAAATGGTGTAAGAATTGAAAAAAGTGGAATACTTGTAAGCAATGATTCATATGAAGATTGCAGGGGATGGAAATAGCGGTAAAAAAACAATCATTACTTTTTTTGTTTCTATAATTTTATTAGTCTAATACATAAAAGTATTTGTTAAATGTTACTCCTTCTTTCTAAAAATATTTGTTTAATATAATACTGTTGAATATAATACAAAAATATAGACACTATATTAAAAAATCAACTATGACTATATTTTTGATAGAGATGAAGTGTAAATAAACTACTCGTAAAAGATCTCATATGAGGACGGGAGAAATGCTTCCTCTTGGTCAAGAGAAATTGGGACCAGGGTATCCAGAGCTCTCTACCAGGGAGAAAATCTCGTCATTTTATTAACGTCCTATAACAAAATTAATAAAATCATCACAGATGACGCATAATAATAATTTCATACCATGTTTACTTGACATTTACATAATTATTCGTACAATGAATTGTTATAATGTAACATGTGCAATAGTTTTATTAGTTTATGATACAGCATCAATATTTGATGTAATAGTACCTTATCATTTTAAGAATATGATAAGTAGTACTGTCGCTGATTAGGTTAATTTACTCTTTTGGTTACCGCTGATTATCCATTTTTAATTTTAATTGTCAGTTACAAATATATATATATATATATATATATATATATATATATATATATATATATATATATATATATATATATATATATATATAAAACGCCGTGCATTATCGTTACCGTTGGCATGCTACATGTTCTGTGTTTCATGTGGAACACAGGCAACATGGGTGTGTACTTGGTTTCTTCTTACTTGGTCACTTTGTTTCCTCTGATGCCATTTGACCATTTTCTTTTCTGTGGTGATTGCTATGGACGGAGGCTTTATAGGGAGCCTGCCGGGGTCATCTGCGAGTCTCCTACACAATCTGTAACCACGCTATTTCTCTGACACAAATGAGAACTCATTATTATTAATGAAATTTCCGGACGGTACCGTCCATCCTCAAATTATATATATATATATATATATATATATATATATATATATATATATAAAAGGTGGTCGAATCTGACGTGCCTCACGATTGGAAACCTGTCGGCCCTATTTAGGAAGTCATCCGAATTCGAATTTGTTCGGATTCGAATTCGGTGCCGGATATCCGAATCCGTATTATATCTATTTCAAATTTGTTCGAATATCCTAATCCGGATATCCGAATTCGAAATCAGCAAATTTACAACAGTGGTATACATATTTTCATATATATTTTTTTAAAATTTTAAAAATAAATATTTTTACATATTATTTTACATATTATTATATATTTTATTATATATTTTTATTTAATTTTAAAAATATCTATTCGGATACGGTAATGACTATACCATATTCGTATTTGTTTTTCTAATACTATTCGGATACGAATTCGAATACGGTGAAACGAATGTACAGCTCTTACCATATTCGATTCGGACAGCCGAATTCGAATTCAGATGTCGGATATCTGGTAAGTTTTGACAGGCCTAGTGTGAGGTGTGACGAAGTTTGGTCAAAATCATATTCATTTTGTGCTTTATTTAAATTAATTATAAATGTCTTGCTATTTCAGGTAGTATGAAATTCTTCTTACATAATTATCCTCGTCGCTAGGTTATCGAGTCCACCGTGAAATGGGATAGGATCCCCTGACCGCTTAGGTGATGCGGTGACGTGTGATTGCGCGACACGTGACAGTAAGAGGAGGTGGTGAGGCTAGATACGGGTGACCACCATCTAGCCTCACCACCCCCTTGTTGCTACGTGTCGGGCGGTCACAAAGAGGGTGAGAAAAGTGGAAGTTATAAGATCCCAACCCGTGAAATAATCTAAACAAAAAGCTAAAAAAAGGTGTAAAGGACAATAATCACATTCTTAAGTAACATATACATATATTTCTTTCACACAAATGAGAAAATAGCAGTTAAAATTAACAATTACGAAGCAACAAACTGGAACTAATAAAATATAAAATTACAGCCTATTTACGTAAAGTTCACAAACCATAATTTATATAATTTCTAGATTTCTCTCATCATGTGTTTGTCGGTATTCTTTTGTCACAATTTAACATACTTATCCATTTGTATATCAAAATGCATAACATGTGTATTTATATAATGACTCTTTTCTTATTATCATATTATCTCAATTAGAACTTCCTCGTCATTTTATCCACAAGAGTCATCCAAACGTTTCGACCTTCGTTGTGGGTCTATACATATATCCTATCTTGTTTGTTCCAAGTTTAGTGACAAAAATTATTGTGGCTATTAGGGGTATTAACGAGCCGAGCGAGTCGAATCGAACCGAATACTAGATTTTTGAATTCTGATTCGTTTGGCTAAACGAACCGTCCGGATCTAAACGAATTTAAAAATTGGTTCGAGTTTTGCTCGATAACTCTTTAATTGTTTAAACGAGTCGAATAGTTCGCAAATAGTTTGGCTCGTTTTAGTAAACAAACTCGAATAGCTGTTTGAATTCGGCTAGTTTACCGACCATTAACGAATGAATACGAACTAAACACAAACCGAACTCGAACAATTCATGAACTGTTTGGTTCGTTAAACAGCCCTAGTGGCCATCAATCTAAAACAACACTTTTTTTTCCTCCAATTTGGATTCTTCATTAATGACCGGCAAATAAAAAACTTTACCGTATAGAGTTCTACCAAATCATCTAATCTGGTAAAATACTATGAATATCAACTAAGCTAGGTTAAAATTTGTCATCCTTACATAAGATGATAACAGAACATTCTATTGTTACATATACATTAAAATTTATATCTATTTACATGTAAAATGTTACTGTTCTAAAATTATTATTATAGTTGCTGTTCTGTTTTGTCGCACTTTCTAAAAGAACAATATAACTTTTTACACTACTCTTTTTATTTCATCTTCTTAGACTTTTTTTTTTGGGTGTCTTCCAATCAAATGAACACTATTTGTGATACTGTCAGTTTGGTCATGGTCACCTTTTGTTGTATTATTTATTTAGTGTAGCATAAATTTTCAACTAACGATAATTAGTATGCCGGAAATTGACATATACTCACAGCTAATAGTGATGGTCCAAAAAAATAAATATGGTAGAAGCTGCAACATTGAGCCTCATACCGTAGTTATTCAAGTGATAGATTACATTTAAATTTACCAGTTTAAATCTTAGCAGTCGCGTTGTGAATGTTTGTATCATATGGTCAGTTTTTTTATATTGAAACGAGTTTAGACTCAGACATCTTATAAATATAAAATCTTATATTTCTCACATGTTTTTAAATGATCTGATTTATATTCTTCAATAAATATTTTTAGATAGAAACAATGAAAGCTTTCAGGATGAGAATATAACTTTTTATCAATATTAAACACCGACCCATTCCATACTTGTCACTAGCTACCAGCCTGAGTTATCGTAATCCCCGCCGCCACCACAACGCACCTGGGATAGGATCTCCTCACCGCCTCACCCTTACTGCGTGCGTGACCGCGCGACACGTGAGAAAAAGAGAGGGTGGTGAGGCTAAGTGAAGGTAACCCTCATCCAACCTCAACACCCCCTACTGTAGCCACGTGTCGCGTCCTGGACCGCGCGGTGAGGAGATCTCATCCCAACGCGCCTCCCCCACTCCGCCGCCGTTTGCATGTTTTCTAACTCGATCTTCTCATCCGTTGAACTGTGAGCCACATCAGTTACCACTGCGACTCCTCAGTTGATTTCCTCACCGCATCTCCTTCACCGCGTGCGTCACTGCACGATACATAGGAGGTGAGACTGAATGAGAGTTATCTTTATCCAGTCTCACTATCTCTGCTGTCACATATCACGTGGTAAGTAGTATGGTGACTCACCGCGCGATGAAGTGATCCCATCCGAATTTCATTGTCCGTTTGTAAACCCTGAGGATATTATATTGATTTGTCTTTAATTAAATGTTATACTCTTGTCATTCTATCCTTTTATATGTTAATAATTATCTCTCGTTTCATTATATCTATTAATTGTAACGGTAATTTGAGAACAATGCACTAAATTGGTAAAACATAAAATGCAAGTATACACCATTTAAAGACAAACCAAATAACTAAATAGTATACTGGACCATCACAGATAAAACAGATAGAGTGTGATTTATCATTTTATTTATTTTTTCTAATTTATGCTCATAAATGTTATCTGCATAATTTATTTACTTATATATTAGTGGTAATGACCATCCCGTAACCTGGTACTCGAATCTCAACTTCGTCCATTATCACTCTATTTCTCACGCGCGTTTCGAATTCTTTTTTTATATTAAAAAGTGAGATGTATCATGTTATTTTATAGCTTAGTACTTACTTACCTACAAACTTATATATATGTGTGTGCACGCGCGTGTGCATAAATCTATATGTACATATATAAATATATACACACACATATATATTATATATGTATGTATGTATGTATATATGTGTCTGTGTTAGGTTTACTTGCACCATGCAAAGTCTCTTATTCTAATCAGTTTGCTGACATCTTGATGAAGCCTTTATGAAAGGACTTGTTCCATTTGACCATTCGCAAATTGGGCATTTGCGACATTCATGCTCCAATTTGAAGTGGAGTACAAGGATTACCATACTAACAAAACAATCATACCAAACACCATAACAAAACAATCCTTCCAAGCTATCGTAACATAGTAATCCTAACTTATTTATTGTGGTTAGTTTTGATTGTAACAAAGTTTGTTTTAATTATATTATAGTTTGTTTGATTGTATCATAGTTTGTTGCCTTGTACCATTATAAAAAAGCCAGTCGATTATCATCAATAAAACATGAAAATCCTTTCTCATCCATCTCTTATTCACCGTCCTTGAATTCTCCAGTTATTGTTTGTGGTTGTGTTTGACTTTACTATGATGATTGTTTTTATTGGTTACACAAGTGGAGAAAATAGTTTTAATCCATTGTAAGTCGATTTTCACAAGAGACTTCATGTATTACACACTCAATTTTGTGATCGCATAGCTCAGTTGGTAATCGAATTAAAGATATGCTTTAAAAATTCAAGAGTTCGAATCCAGAGACACACTGTGTATGTTCAGTTGGTGCTAGGCCAAATGTCTAGTTTGTAGGGGGACACGTTGTGTGGGTCACTGCTAAGTCATCATTTAACTTAGAAAGCCGATGGACACTTACTTTATATCATCTACAATGTTCTTTGTGACTGAAACGGTAAAAGTTATGGTCTTTACCACCAAAGACGTCCCCAAGACATAGCCCAACTGGTTCCGGGCAGAAGTTCTCGAAAGGGAGGTCAGAGGTTTCTTGTCAAAGGCAAGAGAGTCCCTTTCCAGCAAGTGCATAGTGTGAGAGCTTCCTTGGCCTGTAGGCTTGCCTGCAGTGCTGGATGCTCCTTACGCAAACTACTGTAAAAATGACTAAGCTCCTGCTAACGGACCGTTGGGTACCTGATTTACATCCTTATATTACATTTGAAAATGAGTGTGACGAGATCCTTACTAGTTCTGATAGAAACGGTTGCACAAAGGACAGTCATGTAAGACTTATGTAATTTGACATAAACAGCATACTCTTGGTTTTCTCCAACTTTTGCAGTTGCAATAAATGAGAGACATAAGTAGTTGAATTGATTTCGTACAACTCTTCCGAACAAATAATCCATCCTTTCCTCTCCCCCCTGCTTTCATCTTTTTAGTCACAAATTTTCTCCCTGTAATATCCCTATATATATTCCTATATTTTCCTGCTATGGAAATAAAACAGTGCTACTCGCTCTCTTTTTAAAATATTGTCAAATCTATTAAAATATGTTATACATTATTTAAAATGAAAAATTTAAAATCTTGTATACATTATTTATTAGAATTCAATCTAGAATAATTTGAATTGTTTTTAGTAAACTATTATGTTAACTAATTTAAAATTCTGATCTTAATTAATATTAAGTTATATAATTATTTGACCAAATACGACAATAGTTTTACGGATTTTTTTGAGGGAATAGTAGCATTTAACCGGTTGAGATAGACAAAAAGTGAGTCAAGATATGAGACCTCTAATCACGCGCTGTCACGTGCAAGAAACTCTTTTTTAAAAGCAAAAATTTTTAAATATCTTCCTTTTTTGTATACGTGACAATGCGTGATTAAAAGTATCATATTTAGTCTTAATTTCTGTCTCTTATGATCTCAACCCGCATTTAACACCCGCGGTTTTGTTTCTTCCCCACCGTTCCGCTGCTTTAATTGTTCTTACCTGTTTTTTCAGTTTTGGGCTGGGATTCAATGATGCTGGCTTGGTTTACGCGGGTCTGACGCGGCCAATGTCTGGCTGCCACGTGGCATTCACAGTCCCTTTTCCTTTTCCTTTTTCTCTTGATAAATTGATCCCTAATTTCCTTCTATTCTTCCTCACGCAAATTGTGTTTCAACTTTCAACCCTTCTTTCTCTCTCTTACCCTCTCTTTTTCTCCGATCCTTCTCCAATTTCCCATTTTAGATGATCTGAATATATCATCATTCAAATAAAATAGCTTTTCCATTTTCAACCCAATATCTTCTACGGAGGTATTGGAATGTCAAGATTTCTTATATCATAGGACATATTTTGCATGTTTTTAAGATTTCTTTTCTTTCTTTTCTGTCAACAATCACAGAGATCTCGAGAACATCTTTTCAAATTTACTTCCTCTGTTTTTGCTCTGTTTGTTCTTCTTGATCTCTGTTTTTGTTCTTCTTGCGTTGAGAAGAGAATAATATCAATAACGAAGCTTATTTGATTTGGTTTCTTTATTGGGTTGGCCGGAAAATAGTGAAAAGAGTTTGCTTTTATCGGCATCAAAGATAATGCGAATGAGGAATACTAAAACTACTGGAATGAGCTTGGAGTTGCTGTCGCCGTCAAAGGGAATAAAGGAAATTAGGGATCGCGTAGATTTTAGGCAGCCAAATTTGATTAATTTAAAAAAAAAAGCAGCGAACTTTTTTTTAAAAAAAAACACTTCTGGGCTGAGAATGCCACGTGGCGGCCAGACATTGGCCGCGTCAGACCCGCGTAAACCAAGCCAGCGTCATTGAATCCCAGCTCGTTTTTTCAAGCCCTCCATCTTTCTTATATCCTCCCAATTTCAATCCCTCTTCTCAAATTTCATCCCTTTTCTTCTCCAATGGCGGTTCTTACATTCTCTTTCCTTTCTCCTTACTACCACATTATCTTCACGTTCTCAGTTCTTTCTTTCTCTGTTTTAATTTTCTGGTTTTCAAGAAAATCCAAAGAAAAAAAACTCAATTTGCCACCTGGTCCTCCTGGTTGGCCGGTAGTAGGTAATCTTTTTCAGGTTGCTCGATCTGGCAAACCATTTTTCCAATATGTTAGAGAGCTTAAACCAATTTATGGACCCATTTTTACTCTTAGAATGGGGACTCGAACTATGATTATAATCAGTGATGCTAGTTTGGCATATGAAGCTCTGATTGAAAAAGGTAAGTCTTTGCTACTCGCCCGAGAGAAAACCCCACAAGAACTATTTTTAGTTGCAATAAATTCTCAGTCAATGCAGCTTATTACGGTCCTGTTTGGCGTTCATTGAGGAAAAATATGGTGCAAAATATGTTGAGTGCTACACGGCTAAAAAGAATTCAAGTATGCTCGTGAGGATGCTATGGATAAATTGATTGAGAAATTGAGAAATGAGGGTGAAGAAAATGATGGGGTTGTTTGGGTGTTGAGAAATGCTAGATATGTTGTGTTTTGCATACTTTTAAGTATGTGTTTTGGGGTTTATTGTTCGAGGAAAATTTATAAATGGGTTTGTCCAAAGTTGGTGAGCAACATACTTTGAGCTTAATTAAGATTAGTTTTCGTTAATCAAAAATGAAAACTAATGAATCCTAAATTATCTACGTGATGAGTAGATGATTTTAGGCTTTTAAATCACTCAATTTCGATATCGGGTGAATGAGAAATTAATGCTCAAAGTAGGAATAAAAAATCGGTTGCAAATTGGAAAATTGGTGATGTGGCTTCATGAGAAGAAGACACATCACCTTTTTGCAAATATACCACATTGGCAAATTGAAGGGAAAATGCCACCAAATATAGTGCTAGGAAAGGCACTTTAGATGTGCCCTAAGGGCATGAGAAGTTTTTGACCGGAGGAAAGACCTAGAAAGTGCCACACGCGCGCGTGCGCCGCCCGTCCGGCCGGCTCGGGCTCGTGGCTCGTGGCTCGTGGCTCGCCCGCCCGGTTTTTATCTTTTTGGATAAATTTTCTTTTAAAATTTTCCAGAAAATAAATTACTTGATTCTACGGTTATGATTTAATCCTACGATCTAACGGCTCAGATTGAGCTGACAGTTTCAACTGACTGATTCCTCCCAGTCGTGGGATAATGGCCGAGCTGACCTCCCAGTCGTGGGATAATGGCCGAGCTGAGACAGTCGTGGGGTGCGTGGTGAACGTGGGGTTACTGGCCGATCAGTGCGGTCGTGGGTTGCCGTAACCTCCAAGAATTCCCTCTATAAATAGAGGCAGTGCACTGCTTCTGAAAAAAAAAAGAAATTTTCCTTCTCTTCTCCTACTGCATAATTCATTGCTGCATACTGCATACACAGCTGCTGCATTTCATCCATTTGAGGAAGTCAGAACATTTGTCAGGTTTGTGGAGTTCTTACGTAGTAGTGCCACTCGTATGAACTGTTAACCGTTGTATCCTAGGAGACGTTTGCAAATTTTCGGTTGGGCACAGTATACCGGAGCAATTCGTCTTACGGACAGAGTCCTGGACTCGCCTCGGTCCCTATGTTGAGCTCATCCCTGAGTTGAGCTCGTCTCTGGGTTGAGCTCATCCTGTGTTGAGCTCTTCCCTATGTTGAGCTCATCTTTGTGTTGAGCTCATCGTCTTGGCTCATCCATGTGATGGCAATTTGGTTCATCATTGGGATGACCTCGGACTTTCGTCTCGGCTCATCCGTGTGATGGCAATTTGGTTCATCATTGGGATGACCTCAGACTTTCGTCTCGGCTCATCCCTGTGATGGCAATTTGGTTCATCACTGGGATGACCTCGGACTTTCGTCTCGGCTCATCCCTGTGATGGCATTTTGGTTCATCACTGGGATGACATCGGACTTTCGTCTCGGCTCATCCATGTGATGGCATTTTGGTTCATCACTGGGATGACATCGGACTTTCGTCTCGGCTCATCCATGTGATGGCAATTTGGTTCATCACTGGGATGACCTCGGACTTTCGTCTCGGCTCATCCCTGTGATGGCAATTTGGCTCATCACTGGGATGACATCGGACTTTCGTCTCGGCTCATCCCTGTGATGGCATTTTGGTTCATCACTGGGATAACCTCGTACTTTCGTCTCGGCTCATCCCTGTGATGGCAATTTGGCTCATCACTGGGATGACCTCGGATTTTCGTCTCGGCTCATCCCTGTGATGGCACTTCGGCTCATCACTGGGATAACCTCGGATTTCCTCTCGGCTCATCCCTGTGATGGCAATTTGGCTCATCACTGGGATGACCTCGGATTTCATCTTGGCTCATCCCTGTGATCGCACTTCGGCTCATCACTGGGATGACCTCGGATTTCATCTCGGCTCTTCCCTGTGATGGCAATTTGGCTCATCACTGGGATGACCTCGGATTTCATCTCGGCTCATCCCTTTGATGGCGATTTGGCTCATCACTGGGATGATCTCGGATTTCATCTCGGCTCATCCCTGTGATGGCACTTCGGCTCATCACTGGGATGACCTCGGCCATCACTGTGATGGCTCTTCGGCTCATCCTTGTACTTTACAGAATATCAATTTCGTTCTCTAATAAATCTGAGATTTTGTATGTGGACAACAATCTTAAGACGAACTCTGTTATTATCTCAGTTTTGTACCAATTTATTTACAGTATTCTGTTGGTATACTGACTTCTTGTTTCATGATTTGTCAGAAATTGAAACGAGATGGAGAACGAAAGCTCTAACTCGCACATCGGCGCTGAGGAACAGAACACTGCTGTTCCAATCGCACCTACTGTTGCTGCACCCATTCCTGCACCTATTCCTGCTGCTGGACAGGTTGAGAAGCCTGAGAAGTTTGGAGGCAGTTTCTTCAAACGCTGGCAGCAAAAGATATTGTTTTTCTTGACAACATTGGGCTTAGCAAAGATGCTGAATGAGGATCCTCCGGAGGTGGTTTCGGTTGAAGATCCGAATCTGAACATGCAGAACCATTTGATGGCTGAAGCATGGAATTTTAACAATTATGTATGCTTGAGTCATATTTTGAGTTGTTTAGATAATTCATTGTATGGACTGTACTGTACTTATAAAACTGCAAAGTCATTGTGGATGGCCTTAGATAAGAAGTACCGCACGGAGGATGCCGGTACAAAGAAGTTTGTCGTTGGCAAATTTCTTGATTTTAAAATGTTAGATTCCAAGACTGTTGTTTCTCAGATTGAGGAATTACAGATGCTGGTGGCCGAAATGGAAGAAGAGGGCATGTCGCTCAGTGAATCTTTCATAGTGGCGGCTGTGATTGAGAATCTACCTCTTTCGTGGAGGGAATTTAGAAGCTATCTCAAACACAAGCGAAAGGAAATGACATTGGAGGATCTGATTGTTCGACTCCGTATAGAGGAGGACAATCGTAGATCCGAAAAAAGGCCAAGTTCGAGTTCTGGTCATGCTAAAGCTCATGTCGCAGAGGCGACGAAAAAGAAAAAGAGAAATCCTGTCGGAGTGAACCCTAAAGGCAAGAAAGTTGCCAAAAAGTTCACTGGAAAATGTTATAACTGTGGAACTCAGGGGCACCGCAGTGTTGACTGCCGTAAGCCCAAGAAAAAGCAGGATAAAGCGAAAGCCAACCTTGTCAGTCAGATGGATGATCTGGATTTGTACGCTGTTGTTTCTGAATGCAACGCAGTTGGAAATCCTCGTGAATGGTGGGTGGACACTGGAGCCACTCGACATGTCTGTGCAAACAGGGCGATGTTGAGAGACTATTCTCCGGCAAAGAATAATGAAAAGTTGTACATGGGGAACTCTGATAGCTCGAAGATTGAAGGTTCGGGCAATGTGATTCTGAAGATGACTTCAGGAAAGGAATTGACTTTGCGAGATGTATTGCACGTTTCTGACATCCGCAAGAACTTAGTTTCTGGAGCTTTACTAGTCAGTCATGGTTTTAGACTAGTATTTGATTGTAATAAATTTATTCTGAGTAAGAATGGGGTATTTCTGGGGAAGGGGTACTTGACCGACAACATGTTCAAACTTAGTGTGATGACTGTTGTACCCAAGAAAACTTTGCCCAAAGAGGCCAATAAGAATGCTTCTAGTTCTGCTTATATGCTTGAGTCTTCTTGTTTATGACATTTTCGTTTGGGACATGTTAATTATAAGTTAATACAAAGGATGATTAATCTTGACTTATTACCCAAATTGAACATTAATAAAGAAAAATGCCAAGTATGTGTTGAAGCAAAAATGACAAAGATGCCATTTCCTTCAATAGAAAGGAACACTGAACCTTTGGATTTAATTCATACTGATGTATGTGATTTAAAATTTGTGCAAACAAGAGGTGGTAAAAAATATTTTGTAACTTTTATTGATGATTGCACACGATACTGTTATGTCTATTTG
>AP025066.1:4077231-4092315 GCA_036186865.1 Eustoma russellianum | reverse complement strand
CCAACAAAGGGTTGACGAGCCATTGCCAGCCGATGAGTCTCCTCAGGTGAATGTCCAACTAGAAGTAAGTTGTTATCTTCCCAATAACATTTCATACAATCTTGGTATTACCGATCCCATTCGTGACAACACAAAGGAATAAGGAGTATTTGTCTTACCACCCAAGAAAAACAGGGGTACCTCTTAAGAGGTACTCACCGAAGAGTGTATCTCAGAATTTTAAATATCCAGTAAACACAGTCAGGGGGAGAATTGCGGAGAGTGCTCGACCGTTTTTAGCAACACTACTGTCGGAATCTGTCCCTAAAGCCGTGCACGAGCCAAAATGTCGAATGGCAACAAGCTATGGAAGCATAGATGGAGGTCCTGCGAAAAAATGAGACGTGGCCCTAAGGAAAAAAACCAATTAGATGCAGATGTGTCTTTACTATCAAGTATAGGACAGATGATACGATTGAGTGGCACAAAGCGCGACTGGTATTAAAGGGATATACATACACATACAATATTGATTACTTAGAGACATTCTCTCATGTGGCTAAGATCGATACTATCATGGTTCTATTCTCTGTTGCAATGAATAATGACTTGCCACTTCTTCAATTTGACATCAAACACGCATTTTTTACATAGAAAATTGAAAGAGGAGGTATATATAGAGGCACCACAAGGATTCTCAGAAGATTTCAGTGAACATAAAGTGTGTAAGTTAAAAAGGGAACTCAATCTCCTCATACGTGGTTTGAGAGATTTACAGTGGCTATGAGAAAGAATGGATATTGAAGAGTGGTACTGTCCACACTCTATTCTTTAAAAGAAATAGAAACCTGGCTACATGTTTGATCATCTATGTTGATGGCATGATCATTATAAGAAATGATGAGAAAGAAATTGCCCAACTTCAGCAGAGTCTATTTAAGGAATTTGAGATGAAGGATTTAGACAATCTGAAGTATTTCTTGGGGATTGAGGTTCTTTGGTCAAAGAAGAGAATCTGTCTCTCTGAACGAATTTACATACTTGATCTACTGGCTAAAGTTAGGATGGTTGATTGCAAGCCTTGTGATACTCCGATGATCGTGAATCATAAGCTTTAAATAAAATAAGAAGGCTTGTCAGCAGACAAGGACCGATAGCAGAGGTAGAGAAGCTAACCTACCTGTCACACACCAAACTAGACATCTGTGTATAACCCTCAGGAGGAACATATAGACGTAGTTATGATTACAGTGCGGTACCTCAAAGGTATACCAGGAAGAGGCATAGTGTTCAGCAACAACGGACATTTGTATATGGAAGTTTATACAGATGGAGGTTGCACATGCAACCCAAACGATAAACGGTCTACTTCAAGGTATTTTTTGTTAGTCGGCGTCAATCTGAATATGTAGAGAATCAAGAAACAAAATGTTGTGACGTTATCAAGTGCAGCTACAGAGTTTTCCCTGATGTTTTTGCATTGATATACCATTGATGTATTTTGAACTTGCAAAAAATCAACACACATTTAGTAACAATTTTTATGGTTGTGAATGATTAAATTCAACTAGTCATTTACCAACAAATAACAAATATAATAATGAGACATATATTCCTATTTTATAATCATCATGGATGCGTGTTAAGTATTCTTTATTTTATCAATTAATAAATGCTTTATAGTTACACATCCACCATTATAAATTACGTCCACCTTAATATTCTAACGAAACTTGTAAATACCATATAATAATACAACTCATAGGTCATGCAAGATTGAAAGCATCCAACAAAACTAACAAGTACAAAAATCTTTGCAAACACAAAAAGGGCCTCACTCACATAAACCTATTAAGAATAAGTCCAATCCTCCTATTTCTAACCATCTTATGACCTCTGATTTACGCAAAAATTTATTCTAAAAGGCCCTCCAATCCTTGTTCACATGACGCTCTAATTTTATTGAGAGTTCCTGTAAACAAGACAATATTGGAAGAAACTGTATTTTTCATTCATACATTCTTTGGTACATTACACCTTTACTTATACACTCAAGATTATGCTATACATGGTAAAGAATAAATCACTCTATCAATCTATCCTATAATTACGTCAATCCCTGCAATTACGCCTAAAACAAAAATCTCCTAATTAAGTCAAGATTACAAATCAAATATTCCATGATTTATTTCCTAACACTCCCCCTCAAGTTGAGCAGGGAAATCTTCAATGCCCAACTTGACCAACGTTTCGTCAAACGCTCTTCCAGCCACTGCCTTTGTTAGAATATCCGCTAACTGATCTTCACTTGGTATGAATGGCAACTCTATCACTTTGTCTTCAATCTTTTCTTTTATAAAATGCCGATCTATTTCAACATGTTTCGTTCGGTCATGTTGCACAGGATTTTCAGAAATATTAATGGACGCTTTATTATCACAGAACAACTTCGCAGCCGAAGAAGACTTAAAACCCAATTCGTCTAACAACTTCCTTAGCCATAGAACCTCCATTACACCTTTTGCGATACCTCGGAATTCTGCCTCAGCACTGGACAACGCTACTACCTTTTGTTTCTTGCTTTTCCATGTGACCAAATTTTCCCCTATCAAAGCAAAGTAACCTGAGGTAGAACGCCTATCGACCAAACTACCCGCCCAATCTGCATCTGTATACACTTGGACATCCAAATGGCCATTATTCCTGTACCAAATACCTCGTCCAACTGTTCCTTTTAAGTAGCGGACAATTCTCATCACAGCTTCCATATGATGATTTTGAGGCCTGTGCATAAATTGACTTACCAGACTAACTGCGAATGAGATATCAGGACGGGGTGTGTGCCAAATATATTAACTTCCCGACTAATCGTTGATACCTTCCTACATCTGCATTTGGCCTTCCTTCTTCAAATTCCATCTTTTGATTTACCAGCATTGGAGCCCTTGCAGGCTTGCAATCGATCATACCTACTTCCGCAAGTAAATCCAGAATGTATTTTTTTTGAGAGATGAATATTCCTTGTTCTGACCTATTTACCTCGATCCCTAGGAAGTATCGCAATTCGTCGAGATCCTTCATCTCAAATTCCGAGAATAATTGCTGTTTGAGTGTTGTTAATTCCTCCAAGTCATCTCCTGTGATAATCATATCATCGACATAAATTATAAGACACGTTACCTGTGACCCTCTTCTTTTGATGAACAGAGTATGATCAGCGTTACTCTGTTTGTACCCTTGTTTCTTCATGAAAGCAGTGAACCTTCCAAACCAGGCCCTCGGAGACTGTTTTAATCCATACAAAGATCGTTTCAGTCGGCATACCTCATTTTCAGCAAATTCTTCTCCAAACCCAGGAGGTGCACTCATGTATACCTCCTCCTTCAACTCACCATGAAGAAACGCGTTCTTTACATCGAATTGATGCAGAGGCCAAGACTTAGTAGCTGCAACTGAGAACAGGACCCTGATAGTGTCAAGCTTTGCTACTGGTGAAAAAGTCTCGGTATAGTCAATACCATAGGTCTGAGTGTATCCCCTTGCTACCAATCGCGCCTTATACCTTTCAATGCTTCCATCGGCCTTATACTTAATCGTGTAAACCCATCGGCAACTTACTGGTCGTTTCCCAAGTGGCAAGCTAACCTTCTCCCAGGTGTCATTTTTGTATAGGGCACTCATCTCTTCTTTCATTGCATTACACCACTCAGGTTTACTCATTGTTTCATCTACAGTCCGGGGAATTATTAGATCACATACAGAGGATAAAAAACCTTTTGCGCCTTGTACTGGGTATAGTGTACCTTTTGACATTTTACTAGGCGAGTAACCTTACCGGTGGCTTTCCTCTGTTCTGTCTGGGTGGCAATCTCCCCTGTCCTGCTGAAACGTCACTCGTATCCTGAATAATTTCACATATAACAGGTTCTGGAGGGGAATCAGTGGCATTAGTTAAGTCAGTAGTAGATGAGGCTAAAACTGGTGGTGTAGGAGTTACCTGATCGTGCAGAACATTCGCTGGAGGGTCACTGGTAGGCTCAGAAGTTGGGGCTATATTTTTGTCAGGAAAAGTACAGTCGGCGTCACCTACTTGCCGTGTTGGAACCACCTCCAAATGACTATAGTTATGGAGCCAGTCGTAGGTCTCACCATTGTTCTCCCCCTGAGACCCAGACAAGGCTGAATAGAAATACTCCTGCTCAAGAAAAGTGCAGTCCATGGTAATATGAATACGACGAGTGCGAGGATTATAGCAGCGATAACCTTTTTGAGACATGGCATACCCCACAAACACACACTTATCTGCACATGCATCTAATTTTGTGCGTTGAGATGATGGAATATGAACAAATACAGTACACCCGAAGATTTAGGTGGTAGTGTAAGAGCGAGGGGAACCTCAGAATGAGCAGAGAGTAAAGCTAGAGGAGTACGGTGGTCCAGGATTTTCGTAGGTAAGCGATTAAGAAGATAAGCAGCAGTAGCAACGGCTTCAGGCCAGAAGGATTTTGGGACCTGAGATTCGAGCATCATTGCGCGAGTCATTTCAAGAATGATGCGGTTTTTTTCTTTCAGCCACCCCGTTTTGTTCGGGTGTATAGGAGCACGAAGTCTGGTGTAGAATACTATGGTCAAGACAAAAAGTTTGTAGGTCATGACTTGTGTATTCTCCACCATTATCAGAACGCAGAATTTGTATCTTAGTATGAAACTGTGTATGAACCATCTGGTAAAAATGAACAAATTGAGAATACACATCAGACTTATTTTTAAGAAAGTAAATCCATGTCATTCGTGAAAAATCATCAACAAATGTAACAAAGTACTGGAAACCAAGATTGGTAGACTGTGGAGAAGGACCCCACACATCAGAATGTACTAAACTGAACAATTGTTTGACACGTGTATTATTTGGTCTATAAGTAGAACGAGTATGCTTGGCACGAAGACATGTTTCACACGATAATATGAGTCCAGACTGAACTAAAGAGGGAAACAAAAATTTCATGTAACCTAAGGAGGGGTGACCAAGACGACGGTGCCATAACCATAATCTTTGTTGAGTAGTCCCGGTGGCAAGATTGGACCGGCCCTGTTGTACCACATCTGCCACATAATATAGCCCGTCCTTCTCAATGCCACGCCCAATGATCTTCCTCGAGCGAATATCCTGCAACAAGCAAAAGGCAGGGTATATAAGGGCAGTGCAATGTAAGTCGCGAGTAAGTTGACTTAGTGATAATAATTTTGAAGAAAGACCAGGAACATAGAGACAATTATGTAGATGCATGTTTGGATTTATGGAAATTGTACCCCCTCCGGATACAGGTATAAGTGTGCCATTAGCAGTTTCAATATGGGTTTTTGTGGGATGTGTCCACCGAACAAAGTCGTGGGGGTCATTAGTCATGGTGTCTGTGGCACCACTGTCTAGGATCCATGTGTTTTTCGTAGTGGTTGATAGTAAATGGGCAGTTGTGGAGTACTTGGTATGTTCAAGGACCTGTGGTCATATGGCGAGGATTGAGGGGTTAAATTGTTATTTCTGGAAACTTGATGGGCTGAAAGGTGGCATTTTAGAACTTCAGGGGTGCCGGTGTAATTTTCGGAGACTGGTGGGACTAAACCTGTAATATGTGAAACTTCAGGATTATAAGGGGCAATTTCAGTGGGGGCAGTTTCGTCCAAACAAGAAAAAAAGGGGTTGGGGTTAAAAACCCCAACCCTTGTACCTCCTTTTGTCTCAGCCGCATTTGCTGAGGTCCCTTCTTCTTCGTTAATTGCTGCTGCGGCTGCAGCCACGCCCCTGCTCTTGCCTCCTTCGTTCTGCTTTCGTTTTCCTTCATACCAATCTGGGTAGCCTACTATCTGAAAGCAGTTTTCCTTAGTGTGCCTCCTTTGGCCACAGTGGCTGCAGATGAGGGCTTCCTTATCCTCCACTTTGCGTGGTCCGCCGGCGCGTGAGGCTCCACGGCCTCTCCCCTGTGCAAAATTTCGTCCCTGTTCTTGGCCATGGCCTCTGGTAGCCGTCTGTGTTGCCAGACCATGGCCTATCCCCTGTGATGGTTCTTCTGAGGGGATACGCCGCAATACACCAGCCCTCTCCTCTGCCCTGCGTATTTCGCGGTAGGCTGCTTCCAGTGAGGGTAATGGATCCCGTTTCAGTAAATCATTTTTCTCTGCATTATATTTTTCGTCAATTGCAGTCAGAAATTGGTATAACCTTAAAGCCTCCATTTTTTGATTGTGAGTGTTGATGTCTATGGCGCATGTCATAGGGTTTGGTTCTTGAGCATCTATGGCTGTCCAGAAATCTTGCAGCCGGCTCCAGCAAGCCTCAATACTCCCGTCCCCCTGTCGAACCAAACTGGCTTTCCTATGAAGATCATAGGCTCTGAGGGAGTCAGTTCCGGATCCATAGGTAAGGGCTAATCCATCCCATAGAGCCTTGGCAGTGGGATATCTTGTGACATTTACCACAAGTGCTGGCTCTATTGTTTGGATTATCCAAGTAAAAACAGAATTATCTGCTTGCTCCCAAGCAGGATATTCTGGGTCTGTTGAGGGAGGTGGAGGAGGAGTGCCCGTCAGATGGTGTCTCCTCCCTCTCCCAATGATAGCTCGAAGCACCAATGGTGCCCACACTGGATAGTTGTTTCCATTGAATTTCACAGAAATGGATAGATTTTCGGTGTGTATTGGTGCTGGTGGTGGTTGTGTTATGTTCTGCGTTTGTCTGAGAGGTGTATTTTGTAAGATGCTGGCTACTTGCACAGCCAGATCTGCAAGATTGGGGGTTTTGGGTTCGCTGGCTTCAGGGTTTGACATGGTTGGTCTTTCTGTGAACAGGAAACAAAAAACTGCGCTTGATTAACCAAAAAAATGGCTGAGAAAGGGTATTTGCCGGAGATATGGCCGGAATCAGGTAAGTAAGTTAGGCAATGATGAATGTATTTCTGAGCCTATACTCAGAAAAAAAAACTTCCACTGGTCAGATTGGATCGATCCGCTCTGATACCATGTAAACAAGACAATATTGGAAGAAACTGTATTTTTCATTCATACATTCTTTGGTACATTACACCTTTACTTATACACTCAAGATTATGCTATACATGGTAAAGAATAAATCACTCTATCAATCTATCCTATAATTACGTCAATCCCTGCAATTACGCCTAAAACAAAAATCTCCTAATTAAGTCAAGATTACAAATCAAATATTCCATGATTTATTTCCTAACAGTTCCTACCATAAGGTGTTTCAACATCAAGAAACACCGCAGGTGTTTTAACCTTGAACCTTTGGACATTTAAACGAGGTGACGCAACATGCATACTATTTTGGATAGTACGATATTTCACTTTATTATTTTTCTTCTTTAACATAGTCTTGATTTTCTTGAAAAAAATCCTTCCCTTTAGCAGGAAATTCCTGAAAAAGAAAAGATTCCGAAAGCATCATTAGCCTTTGATCAACTCTCTTCCCAGATTTCCATCTGATCATATGAGGGCGATTACCCAGTGGAGAGAAATCCCCTTGATCCCGTCTTATTTCTTGCCTTGGATAATAATTCTCTTCATTTCCAAACCTTGAATATGAATAACTGTCAGCGTTTGTTACCATGTTATTGCTTGTACTTTGGTTTGGGGGGATAGGATTCCCTCATCGCTCCCTCCTCACCGCGTGCGTGACCGCGCGACACGTGGCAAAAAGGAGGGGTGGTGAGACTGGGTGAAGGTAACCCTCATCCAGCCTCACCACCCCCTACTGCTGCCACGTGTCGCGTCCTGGGCCGCGCGGTGACTCACCGCGCGGTGAGGAGATCTCATCCCTCTTTTGGGTACCCAATTCGCCTTCTTATGGAACTTCCCCTTCCCTCCATCGCGATCGGCGGCAACTTTTTGGCTGAAAAATTGTTGGTGATGATGAAAAGTGTTGGAGAATTAAAGGTTTGAGCTTGGCCCATAGTTGGAGATTTAAAGTTTGGGCTTTGTGTTGGATAATTTCCTCATTGGATTAGGATTCATAAATTGTAGGAACTAAAGATAGAGTTATTATCTTGAGATTCCTTAAGTTGTCTTTATCTATTCTAGTTAAGATTTGTTTTATTATATGTTTATCTAGTCCTATTAGGGTTTGGTTTTGATTAGACTGGGGTGTCTATAAATAAAGGGGGCCAGCCATAGTAGATGGTGCCTCAAGAGTGCCAAGAGCGCCAAGCGTGCCAAGGCCAAGGGTGCCAAATACCAATCCCGGGTAGGGTGATTGGTGAGTCAATGCCGGGTAGGGTCATTGACGAAGGCGGCGAGTAGTAGTTCGGTTTTGAGTTATTTTCCGAACGTTAATAAAAGTGTGTTGTGCTTTTTACGCGTTGTGTTCTTGAATCCGGTGTTTACTTCAATTGGTATCAGAGCGATTGTTGCTGCTTCAATTGGTATCAGAGCCGAGGTTGTTTGAAGAGGGAGGAGCCACCGTGGTAGGGTTTCCGTGTTAGGGTTGATCCCGTGAGGAGGCTGCCGTGTTCTTCGTATAAACAGAGGCCGGATTCATTGCGTGCCAGTTGAAGACCTGCGTGTCTTCAAACACAACAACTAGTGATTAATAAAAGAAAAAAAAAGAAAAGAGCTTGACACAGAAGAATAGCGTGAAACCTCCAGGGTGATTGTTTTGCCAGCAAGGGTCTTAACAAAGATCTGCATCCCACCTCTAAACGCAACACTAGTCCTTCTGAATATTGATACCCTCCTTATTTTGAATTTTCCCATTCAATTGACGGGCACAGTGATGACGAGGACAAAGAAGAGGAAGGACAGGATGAGTTTGGGGATCATGGCTTTATAGTTGACGGAGGTGATGGAGCTGATCAAGAAGACATCGAAGATATTCCGAGGGTATATTCGGAAATTAAAGGAGAGATTGTTGGATAATTTCCTCATTGGATTAGGATTCATAAATTGTAGGAACTAAAGATAGAGTTATTATCTTGAGATTCCTTAAGTTGTCTTTATCTATTCTAGTTAAGATTTGTTTTATTATATGTTTATCTAGTCCTATTAGGGTTTGGTTTTGATTAGACTGGGGTGTCTATAAATAAAGGGGGCCAGCCATAGTAGATGGTGCCTCAAGAGTGCCAAGAGCGCCAAGCGTGCCAAGGCCAAGGGTGCCAAATACCAATCCCGGGTAGGGTGATTGGTGAGTCAATGCCGGGTAGGGTCATTGACGAAGGCGGCGAGTAGTAGTTCGGTTTTGAGTTATTTTCCGAACGTTAATAAAAGTGTATTGTGCTTTTTACGCGTTGTGTTCTTGAATCCGGTGTTTACTTCACTTTGGCCCATTAGTGAGTGTTGCTAAACTTGGTTGAGCAACGTACTTTGAGCTGAATGAGTTTCCGATAATGAAAATCGAAAACTAGTGTGTCTTTAATTATCTACGTGATGAGTAGTTAATTGTAGGATGTGGAATCACTCAATTATGATATTGGGTGAATGTGAAATTAATGCTCAAAGTAGATGGAAAACATTGTGGATGGATGACGTGTCATCCTTATGGAGGAATACCACATTGGATGTGTCCATGTGGCAGAAATAGCTTCTGACAGACATCGATCGATGACTTTGATCGATCGATGTCACTTCGATCGATCGATGTCATCGATCGAAGTCGGACAGAGAGCTTTAGTCGATTCTGTCTTACATCGAACGATCACTTCGATCGATCGATGTCACTTCAATCGATCGATGTATTGATCGAAGTAAGACAGAAGAGGTTCGAAGTGATTCTGAGTACATCGATCGATCGATGTGACATCGATCGATCGATGTCATCGATCGATGTCGGACAGCGTGCAGAATCTCTTCGGTTATGTAGTTTTGTTTCAAACTTGAAACAAACACTATCCTCCTACAAAAGATAAGATCAATATGTTGTAATCTAACGGTGGTGGAATAGACAGGTTTAAGCTAACAGCTGAGATTTAAACTGTCTTAACCGCTTAACCGAATGTGGTTTCCATCTAACGATCCAGGTTTAAACCTGCGAATCAATCTTTAATCTAAAGGCTGAGATTAAACCTTCCTAATCTAGATAGGAGGTTTTAATCTAACGGCCTAAATCAAACTACGGTTTTGATCCAACGGTCACGGTACCTTGTTCTCCAACCGACTCCCCTATATAAACAGGGCAAAGGGTGCATTCATTTTACACTTGCTCTAGCATTCGTAGCATACTATACTCATAGCACTCGAGTCTTGCATGCCGTCCAAGAGAAGTCAGGACACTCTAGCGTTCGAAGGAGTTCAAGTTCAGCAGTGCCGCTCAACTGAACAGGTACCCGTTGTATCCTGGGAGACGATTGCTCACACCGGTTGGGCACAGTATACCGGAGCAATACGTCTTAAGGACAGAGTCCTTGACTCGTCCCATGTTTGTTTTATTTTGTTATTTCATACGCACACACTATACGACTGCATCTTAGTGCAAGAGTGATTGTTTCCAACAAAAAGTTGGTGAAACAAGTTATGGAATTTTTTTGATAAGGGAAATGGAGATGTGACTCGTTATTTATAGATTCTTTAAGACTTAGGGAATACATTATTACAACGTGCGGTTAAACGACAACAACACATACCCAATACATCACAATGACACAAAAAACTATCGCCAGAGCCTGAAAAGAATGAGAGACACGAAAACAACTCTATCCTAAAAGATATAGAGTTCGCTTCCAGCGAGACTCCGTCTCTATATGTACCTGCATAGACAAATAATGAAAGACAAGGACAAACATAAAAAAAGTGCAAAATCAACATAAAGTTTAGAAAGTATCTAAGCCCTAAAATATACTTTAAGATAACCCTATATACTGATTAAACCTCGTTAATCTTAATCCTACGTCTCTAATGTGGGGTTCAATGTTGTGATATTGATGTTTAAAAAGTTGTAAGGTTTCTTGGTTAGTTTCTATCGGTTTCAATCTTGAAATGGTCCAATGGATGAAATTCGTGATTGAAGTATTCGACAGCCGAGTCGACACTGTTGAAAGGTGGACCAGCTACCAGTGACCGATGCCACATGATTCGGTATATTTGTATTTTGACGGTAGCCTATAATTCTATGAACACTGCTCAAAATGAAACAATTTTGTTAGTGCTTGAGTGTTTAATTTGTATATTTTTATTACGTGTGACGTGGATTATATACAAACTTAACGAGGGCTCGCTTGATACGCTTCGAGTTGCGTTAGAAGCAATATATAGCATATAAATTTGTTAGACGTCTGTATGTACAAGTTGAAGTAGTCTATTAGGAGAAATTTAATAAATATTGTAGTTTTAATAAGAAATTTTTGAAATATGGTATGTTTTCAAAATGTTCTTGAAACAAATAGAACGTACTTGGTAGTGCCGTTCAAGAGGACCTAGAACGGTACTATCCAATGACCACTTTTGGACGGCACTGTCAGTTGCATCTAAGGGGGTAAGTGGTTTTTTTTGTACAGAAAGATTGTTTTGGCAACGCAAAACCACACAGGTCTACGACGACGATAGTACTGCGTCATGAGCATTGAACGGTACTGCCAAAAACGTCCTAAGCCTTGGACGGCACTCTCAAAGCCGTCCTAGGTTGCTGAACGCGGCTATAAAAAAGAGGCCGCATCCAAAGGTTTTTCTTACGCGTAAAATTATTTTTTTTTTTTAATTTTTTGATTTGTAGGGTTAAGAGCAGAAGACAAAGGAGGTACGACTGAACAAGAATGGAGCTACGACTAGCTACAACTGGCCAAACAAACCAGTAAATGATTTTCTCACTGTTAGTCTAGTTATTATTGTTTAGTATGTTACTATTGTAATTATTATTGGCATCATATTTTCATTGTAATTATTATTGTAAATAATATTATGAGTATGTTATAATTGTAATGATTATTATTATGCTATTAGTGTTATGTTATTATTTTCTGCTGTTTTGGATATGAGAGCGATTCTCCATGTTGCGGCTTGCTATTTTATCGATGGGAGTACGACATCTGCGTCTTCCAGTTGTTACTCCTGGTACTCCTCGCCTAGTGGCTAAATACACGTAATTTCAAGGAGGTCCCCAGAAAGGCAACTGATGCAAGGGGTTTACGATAATATTGAATAAATTGGGTATATTTTGCTTGTCATTTGACTTGTTAAATCCATAACACTTTGAATTATTGATGTTAGCCATCTAGCATCCTAGGACGTCTTTGGTAGTGTCGTCCAAGCCTTAGACATGCTTGACATTGTTGTCCTAGGCCGAGTGGTTTTGCATCTCTAAAATGGAGTTTGTGCATCCGAAAACCACTTATCTTGCAACTACGAGTGCCATCCAAATGTGATCCTTGGACGTAACTATCGTTGCCGTACTGGGTCTTCTTAGACGATACCGTCAAGTGCGTCTTAGTTGTATTAGGAATTTTTTCAAAACGTAACATAATTCAAATTTTTTTATTAAAACTACAATATTTTATAAAATTTCTCAATCGATTAGTAACTAGTGTATCGTTGGACACAAGTACTCTCTCGTTGTTCCCAACAGAATAATTGTTTTTCACTTGTCACATCAGCTGTTGAGTAGTATTTATTCTATTTTTGAGTCTCGAGTTCGATTCCCTTCTCCAATTTATATATATGTATATATATATGTGTGTATATATATACATACACACAAATACATATATACACACACATGTATGTGTGTATATAGACACATATGTATCTATCATCATTTATTTACAGAGGATGATAGAAGAAGACTTGTTTAACTTTTAAATACAGCAGAATTTGAGCGAAGTTTTTTTTGGGTCTCCAAGGGCTATACTTTGTTACTAATCTACTGAATCAAACATTGGATGGTCTTTAAAAAATAACTACCACCTGCTTCGATATTTGTTATGGTTTCTGATTTAGTTTGAATGAGAAGTAATCCTTCGTCAAGCATCACTAATTTTGCTGCTGCCCATTTATTACTTCATCTTTTAGTATTATGTGGTATTATATTTCTTGATTAATGTTTGTAGTCGTAACGACCAAGATTCGTTTAGACGATTTTAGACTTGATGTCTGTTTGGGTCCGACGTCGTTATTATAGGCAAACACTATTGATTATGAATTGAATCACAATTTTGTTCTCGTTAGCTGGAAAAGTATTAATCTTTGTTGACATTTAGCACTTGTGTCATACTTATATATTATGTCACTATATCTTTTATGTTCGATGTGAAATTTTTGGATCTTTACATCTCACCGTGTTAATGGATCAGCATCTTCGCTGGACATCTACTAAGGGGCTTGGATTCGCCTAATGTGCTGGATTTGGACCTTTTGCTCCGGTGATGCTAGTAGGCTATGATATCATAATTGTAACGATCCATATCTGTCCAACCGATTCTAGACCTGATGCATGCTTAGGTTCTATGTTGTCACTATGAGCAAGCACTATTAAAGGTCAACTGAATTCAGATTTTCGTTATTGCCTGCTCGAAAAAGATTAATCATTGTTAATGTTTAACACTTGTGTCGTATTTATATATTATGTCACCATATTTTCTTATATTCAATGTGAGATATTTAGGTCTTTACAGTTATAGTTAGTCACTCTTTTCTTCATTGACATTTAATTAAACACCTCAATGGACATGCTGAAAATGAGTATACTTTTGCCATCTATTTTGAAAATTTTATAATTTAACTCATGCCAGGTTCAAGTGTCCATTCCCTTTGAGATTCATATTTCTTCGATTTTTCTTTTCTCCGATAAATTTGAAACAAATGAAACCTGAATCAATTTTTTATTACTAAAACTTAGAAATGTCATTGATTTGAAAGCTGAACCTATATAGGTATCTGAATATTCGTAGTCGGCTAGTTCAAATGTTAAATTGTTGTTTATATACATATGCATATACATATATACATATATAGATATGCCTATACATATACATATATATAAATATATATATATATATATATATATATATATATATCTATACATATACATATGCATATGTATAATGCAATGGTCATTGTCGCGGGACAGGTTCCATCGTAGTCATGGGGTTGGTATTCAAACTGATCTCGCAAGATAATGCCTTACTGGAATGACACCTCCACTCGTTTATAGACTAACTACATCTGCCTCCCTTGTGTTATATTGTAAATTACAAATCTTTTGGCTACAATTAGGAGCGTTAACGAACCGGGCCAAACCGAATACTAGATTTTTGAATTCGGTTTATTTAGCTAAATGAACTGTTTAGCTAGTTAAACGAACTCAAAATTGGTTTTCGTTTCGATAAGGCTATAATTGTTTAAACGAGCCAAGCAGTTTGCGAATAATTCGCCTTGTTTTAGTAAACGAGCCCAAATAGATGTGTGAATTCGGCTCGTTTTAGTAAAGGAGCCCAGACAGGTGTTCGAATTCGGCTCGTTTACATACAATTACCGATGAATATGAACCGAACACGAATAGTTCGCAAACTGTTCGGTTCATTATACAGTCCTAGCTAAAATCACTTTTTCTACCTTGGAAGAAAGCCTGGAATGGCACAATCTCTTTGATCTTTCAAATTTGGTAAAGTTGTCTTATTTAATTCCGAGGATAAGAATATATATTATCCCTTTTTCTGTGCAACCTTGGTGTCTCCGTTTCTACACGTCTTCTAATTGTCTCTTTGAAAAAGAACACCGGAAATCTGGAGTGATAGTTAACGGAACGGTCTTAATTTATTGATCTACATTAAAAGACGTTCTTAATGCACTAAGCTTCTGCGTTTGTATAAGGTCTGTAAAATAATCGGATCGTTTCGCGATATGATGTACAGAGTATAAATAACATAAAATATTAAAAACGGTATTAATTTTGTTTTTTAAAATAAGATCTTAATATAAGATATTTGGTTTTGTCAAACACTATCACTATTTTATGTAAAGTTATTTTTAAAATAAGATGAAAGGTATAAGGATTTAAATGTGGTCCAAAGGGTGCCGTTTAAGAATGATATATTATACAAAGAATCTTACGGGTCAACTGCCTTCACATTCAACTTACTACAGATTTCGTCTTTCAAACCTTTCAAA